>CAUZXS010001342.1:0-125000 GCA_963585895.1 Sepioteuthis lessoniana
GTTGTATACTCATATGCAGATGCATGCAGAATCATAACGACGACACAATAAAGACGAGCAACACAGTTCTTTAGAAAAATATACCTCTCACTTTATTTGAAAGGGCTGTGTGTGAGAGGGAGTTGGAGACCGAACAGAACTGCAACATATTGACCCCCACTCTATTGGCCATAACCGCGATTCTTTCCAGTTCTCCTGGGCTGTTCAGTCGGGGGCCTGGGGGCCAGGGGACCAGCCTGTCTAGGTGCTGGTTTTCTCTACCGCATCTTATCTCCAACTCGTCTGATCACCAACTGCTCAATCGGGGGTCCCGAGGGCCCCTTCTGCTGGGTGCTGTTTTCTCTACAGCATCATTTCTCCAACTCTCTGATCTCCAAACCCTCAATCGGGGGCCTGAGGGCTCCCTCTGCTGGGTGCTGGCTTTCTCTACCGCATCTTGTCTCCAAGTGATTGAATTTCCTGTGCACTGAGTTATATGATAGTTTAACGCCCACCTTCTTGTGGGCGTCACAATTTCGGTCACATTCAACCTGTCCACTGTCAAGGTTATAATATACTGATCGACCGGATGCTCCTGTTATTTACACAGGTGCATTTCCTATTTTGACAGTCCGGCCGGGTCGTAGGTCAATATACAACAGTATCATTAACCTGTAATTATTGATCTTACCAAATGCTCTCTGGTTTCGGACTATAAAAAATACTTATGTGATGCCACAGCCTCTTGAGAGCAGTGACTTGAGTCCTTAGGAGTATTTCATTTCCTCGAGATCAAAACTAAGCTACACTGTTGCCATATGGGAACTGATAAAAACGGATTAGTGCTAATGCCAAATACTTTTGTTAACCTTATATTTATGGTTTAAAATAATTTTTCATCTTCATATAACTAACAATCCTTTCAAAAGTAAATGTTTTCAAATTGGTTAAAATCGCATTGGGTACTATTTATGAACAAAAAAAATGTGTTTTAATATTTTTTAAGAAGCAAACATTTTTCTAAATATAATTTGATTTAAATTGAAAAAGTATCAGCTTTTAAATTACTGCTGTCTGTATTATAAAACTGGTCGGAGGAGGAAGAACATGATTTGATTTAACGGATTAATTTTAAAAGTGTGTCAATTCTTCTAGATTGGCCTAATGAGTAGAGACAGGGGTTCAATCCCAGGTCGAGTCATACCAAAGATTCAAAAAATGGTACTTGATTCCGCCTTGTTTAACACTCAGCATTATAAGGTAAGTATCAAGGATAAATTGGAGCAATCCAGGGAATAGAGTAACACCCTCCCCTACACATCGGTGTCGTAGCTGTTGAAAAGGGAACCTTCGGGTCACCCTCCACTCCGGTCGCCGACTTTATTTATATGTTAGAGAATCGGGTTCTCTGAATGATTGGATTTACATCTTTTTGTGCAATTGTTCCTTAAGAGCATTTTTGCACATGGTGAGATTAAATACCAATAATTTTTTTAAAGATCTGTTTGACCTATTGAAAGGGCCATAACAGGTATTACCTATTTGGGTTATAGTGAACCTTTTAGTATACTACACACTTGTCAGAGCATCAAGAGGAGGGCCTAAACATCAGATGCATTTTATTGACATACTCAAGGAACCCCTTTATTTGGTTGGGAACGGTCAATCTTTTAAAGAGAATAAAGTAAAGCCATTCTAACTCACGTTGGCAGAGCAAATGAAGTAGATGAGAAGGTTTTTCTTAAGTAATTTACAGAGTAAGTGAAGGGCTTATATTTTTTTCGGATAACCATCATCTAATGAGCAATCAAGAATAATCACAACATCCTCTCTTTTACGAGCACTCTCTCCTTTATTCAACTTCAGACGTTCCTGACATTACCGGCCATACAGACCGGGAGTTACCCATGGGATATTGGTGGTGAAATACGTCCTTTCAATTTTTAATAATGCATGAGTCTCAGCTACTTCGGGTTAACTAACAAGAGAGTTAGAATCTAACTCATAATTCCAAATCTGTTTTCAAGTCCAAATGGTATCAAAGCTCTCAATTGATCCCGAATAGTTAACTTGTCAATCAAACTCTGCTGACCTCAAGACATATCAATCCCTTGCTGAGTACAACGGTTTATCTCCCTTGAAATAATAAACATTTTTTGCCTTATAAAATATTCGTAGTCTCTTATTTAACATGAGTACTAACTATCACTTATAAAACTGCTTCGCTAAGTGTCTGAGTCCCGACTGACAATTGATTTCTCATGAGAGTTGAAGTCCTCCTGGAGTAGTGTCTAACACGCTCAACAACGACGTCGCTTGTTTGTCGTTTGATATGCACATACAGTGGTTTTTCTTCCCATTTTTCCAGTATTTGTTGTTCTGTTGATGTCTGTGTTGTCAGTATTTTCTAGTTGCAATAATCAGACTTCCTCTGCCCTTTTTTATGTAGTCTTCTACTCATCGTATCGATGTATCAACGCTATTTTGAATGCTGGTAAGTCCTCTTCCTCTTTCTTTTCTTGACTCATATTGTCTGTGTAAATGTAAGACCTAATGCATCGTTATTAGTTGTTTTTTTTTGTTCTCTGGTCCATTTGTTGAAGTTCCTCCCTCGTATACTTCAAGAATGGTCTCAAGTATCTTGCAAATGGAACAGCCCAGGTGTTTATCCCTTTGATGAAATTTCTCTCATATAGTTTGTTTCTTTCTCGTTCTTTTAAGATACTCTTTTAAATTTTTTTTCTTTCATCTTGTATGATGGTGTCCGCTTCCAATATTCCCAAGTATTCATAAGTTTCCTTGTCTCTGGGAGTTCTTATTTTTTCTTGATTTGGTTGTTCTATTTCTTCCGTCTTTTATCCTTTACCGCTTCTTATTATCAACATGGCACATTTTTCTATGCTAAATTCCATCCCTATGTCCTAACTCTATATTCTTACTGATTGTATAAGGGTTTCCAATTATTTTTCATTATTGGCAAACAGTTTGATGTCGTTCATGTACATTAGATGATCGATCTTTTCTTGCGATTTCGCAAGTTTGTATGGGCCTGTGCATTTCCTAACTATATGATAAGGTAGTATCATCGCCATTACTATTAGTAATGGTGATAGCGCATCTTCCTAGAATACACCTCTCTGGATTTTTAGCTTAGTTAAGCTTTTTCCACATGCTGTCAATTCCACTCTCCAGTTTTCTATGGTTTTCTCGATAAACATATGACTTCGTTGAATATCTAGTACATTTTGAGAGAATGTATTATCAAGCTTTGCGGAACCAAATCGTATGTTTTTTTTTGTTTTCAATCGACGCCATTCCTACATTTTTTCATCTCGTTTTCTCCTGTTCCTCGAGTTATCCTGTGACAGCCTCTATATTCCTCAAGGAACAGTCTGCAGCTTATTAACGAGTCGTAAATTTCCTCTCTAATTGTGCCGATAATATTTTCCCAATCATTGGTAGGCATGTTATAAGTCTACAACTATTTGGGGCAATTCATTTTCTTTATCAGGGTGGGTTTTTCTTTGGTCATCCATTCAGGTATATATGTTTCTTTTAAGCCTCAATTAATTTTGATAGCCTTCTATATGGATGGAAGCAAATTTTTCAAATCAAAATCATGGCCTGGAGTTTTCCCATTTGGTATTTTTTTACCTTTGATTTAAGTAAATCGAGGTGTATTTTCGCTTTATTCCTTGTAATATTTATTCTGTTGGTATATTTTCACACATTCTACCCTACTTACAGGTAAAATTTTCTTTCCTAGATTAGGAATGTCCTGTTTTGACTCTATTGTTTCATACAATCTCGGTATCTTTTCAGCCTTCCATCTGAATTATCCCTTCGAGTTGCATCTTTTGTTCTAATTGTGTGGCTTTTCTCTCTTCGTCCAAACATATTCTCACATTTTTCTTCAGCCAGAGCCTTTTTGCCTCCTTTCGTAGATTTCTTATTTGTGTTTCCAGTCTAATTTTCCATCCAGGGTTGACATTCGGTTCGTGTTCTTCAGAGGAGGTTATGTGTTTTTTTTGGACATAATTCTCTTCATAATCCCTAGATTTATTTTTTCTTTTCCTGTTAGCGCTTGTTCCATTGTGTTTATGTTCGATTACTATTACTTCATGTTTCTATTTGATTGGAGGCTGCTGGTTTTTCTTTATTTAGCGTCTCTGTTACTCTATTAGGGTCTTGTTGAAATGTTTTCCTATATATTAGTTGATGTATTTCCATTATTTCAAGGTGAAAAACCTATCTTTCTTTATTATTTTCCTAACTTGGTCAGCAAGTCTTTTGCTTGTTGTCTTAAATCTGGTGTATTCTTCCAGATTTCAATCATTATTTTTCTATGTCCTCTTTGTGTAGGGTTGCTCTTAAAATAAAAGTGAAGTGCAAGTTTGTTGTCTTCCCTAGTCCATTTCCTGTGCCGATGTCTCTGATTTGAGTGGTAACTTAATTCGTCGTTTGTGTGCCTGAAGAAAGTTGCTAACATTCGCAGGATTACGGTCATATCCCTACTGTTGGCTATCAAAGGAGCATCTGCTAATCATAATACCCAAACCTGCTGTCTGAGTCCCACATTGAGTAATGTTCCAAACTGTCATTTTTTCATGGGTAGTATTCAGTGGCTCTGCCAGACAGAAGGGTTGTTTATTATCTGCGCTTCTGACACAGATGTGACCAAGTATCCAAATAGTAAGAGAACCCTTCAGGAGGCCACGGAGAAAAAAACAGTAAGCCCTTCAATTTCAGTTTCAACTTTAAATAAGTTAAATCTTAACTAGCTGATTTGGTTTGGTTTGGTTTGGTTTCTTTGTTCAATGGCATATCAACTCTTTTTTAGGTTATTTAATGCCAAAGCCATTCTCCTAGAAGAACAGTAGTGGTACTATTTAACCCATAGCTGGGAGGATAAGAGGGTTCATACCTTTCCCAAGGGTCTTTGCCCGAAAGTGAATGTAATAGAGCGACTGGAGTACGAACTCGCGTACTACGATTCCGCAGTCCATCGCTTTAACCATTACACCATGAGGACAGCCCCTTAACTAACTGGAATACTTGTATTCCTTTTCCTTTTTGTTCAGTATAATTGAAATAAATAAATTTTGAACTATTTGCGGGTATTCCTATTTCGTGATTTTGGCTATGCTTTTATTACCGAAAACCATTGGAATCAGATTACTGCTGAATTTAGCCATTTTAGAAAGGTCATTCTTCCACCTTATTCCCATGTTACCTCTTTCTTTCTGAACACTGCTTATTTAACCATTGATCATTGATTCAAACCATTTTGTAAATATATTAATCTTACATTAACGACCTTATGTACTCAAAGACAAACAGTACAGAATTAGAAAGAATACGAAAATAAAATCTGACGTTGGCGATTATATAATAAAGTAGAAACATTAAAATTCATTCAGACCATTTCCTCTTTTGATTAAAATCACAGATTGTACGGCAGAAATTCTTTTTTTTCCTTTCTTTCTTCTTCATTCAGGACATTCTGATTTTTACCTGTCTTCTGAAGAGCGGGTTACTCTTTGCTAGTTTTTCACACCACAGAATTTTGTGTGCCTCATTGTCCAAGGCGGATTCTGGTTTGTGCATTTATCATTTAGTAGTATGGCTTTATTTTTTTGAGAATTCTTCACACCAGCGTTAGCTGAAGGTTTTCCTCTAGAGTCTGAGAGACGGCAAATATCCCCAGGTCTCCTGGACTCTTTTTAGTATTCTAAAGTTCTCTTATTTTCAAGTCCCCCAGTCCCTTTGCCTATCCGTTTGTGAGTCTACGTAGCATACCGATTATAATTGGTATCACTGTCGATTTCATGTTCCATAGTTTTTTTTTCAGTTCTCTTGCAAGATCTGGGTATTTATCTCTCTTTTTACATTCTTTCAGTTTTACCCTGTGGTCAGCCGGAACGGCAAAGTCCTCTATTCGACAGGTTCTATTTTTGTGACTATCACTTTGGTCTGGTCATCTGTCCGAGATTAAATGATATCATTATTATTATTTGAAAAAATACAGCTGTCTGGAAAATATTTATATTAGATAGGAATACTTGATAAATAGAATTACTAATGTTAAATAGCTATAATTGATATCGCTTAACGTTTTCACAATGATGGGTTTATCTTAAAAATTAGATTCGAAATGAGATGAATAGCAAAAATATGAAAACTGATCTATCAATGAAATACGAATCCCACGATTTCATAATTGGTAGACTGGAGAACTGTAATAAAAATCAGCTTATATCCTTTCCTTGATGGCTCAAATCCGTCTCTAAAGGATATTAATCAAAAAGATGATTAATATTAAATAAAATCATAATTGTTGCATCGGACTATTTTTAATCATTTAACTGTGTGCAAACCAATGCGCTCTAACAACACGTTTAAAATAGTTACCAACAAATTATTCACTTGTAAATCATTTATATATATAAAGAGGATTTAGAATTGAATAACTCACACGGGTTTATATGCCATAAGACAACCACCAATCAACCAAAAATCACATAGTATTTTGTTCAATTCCCTTCTTGGTGTGCAAATAATATATCAGTTAAAATTGTTTTAATTATTCATTAGAATCCCTCAATTAAATAACAAAATTGAAATTTAGAATTTTAGATTTAAGTAATTTGACCAGCTTGGTTACAATTTGAATGGCTTTTCGAAATACTCATTAGTACTCAGAGAAAAGCATATCAAATATCCTCGGGGAATAAATTTGAGATTTAATTCTCATAGCCATTGAACCCAAAGGTGAACGAATATTTAAAAGGGAAAGATGTGGGTGAAGGTGTGCATGTTTTATGAGTGTGTGTGAAGATGTGTGTATTGCAGATATAAAATTTTGTCCATTGTATCTACTTAGCAAGTATATCCTTTTCGTTAAGCTTGATTGTTATAAAGATTTGCTTATGAAGTTTGTCTACCTAAGTACCGTTGAAGCTAAGGGCAATTTGAGAAGGTAGTAAAAAGGGAAGATTCCCTAAAAAGCGTAACAAACAAAGAAAAAACATTTGATCATACTACCAAACTAGAATCTGTTCTGGAGAATGAGACACGAAAAATTCTCTGGGAATTTTGAGATACAAACACATCACCATATCTTGACCATATATATATATATATATATATATATATATATATATAATTAAGATTTTATCGTTCTTGAAGACAAAACATATGATCCCGATTCTTAAAAATGTCAAGAAAATACTTGAACCCAAAGGGAAAGACTTTTGAGAGTTCTTCTTTTACTACATTAGTAATTTTTTTTCTTAGATGTGGCACAGGGCCATATGAATGGGGCACCCAATGCGACTCGAACTCACTTGTGTAGGTTTGCTAGTCTAGCTTGCTAACCATTACACCACCACATGTGCCCCTTCTTATACTACATTAATCCTTGAATAAACTCTCTTTCAAAGGATCAAGAAAAATCGAATAAAAAACGAATTATATATATAAATGAATTACACACTCTCTCCATCTCTCTCTCTCTCTCTATATATATATATATATATATATATATATTAAGGATGTAAAACTAGGAAGCGAGAAAATCTCAAATCAATGCTACAAAGCTACAAAATATAATTAACAATTGTTAGCATATTAAATTAATTAGCCTGATTTCTTATATTTTCAGTGTCATTAATCATAGCAAAACAGTTATCAGAGATATAATAATACTTTTAGCGGAACTTTTCATTCCTCGATAAAAATGGTTTGATGGATGAAAAGCACAAATGGATTTTAAAACGATACTGGAAGACAAATTTTTGTTTGGTTTGGTTTCTTGGCATATCAACCTTCTTGGGTTATTTAAGGCCAAATCTATCCTTTTAGAAGTACAGTAGTGGTACTATTTAACCCATTAAGGGTTCATATCTTTCCCAAAATCATTTGTCCGAAAGTTATCGAAATAGCTCGCATAGAATTCGAACTCGCTTAATACGATTCCGCAGTCCATCGCTTTAACATTTACACTACGGTGCCCCCTCTCCTTGAAGTCAAAGAATAATGAACGTGTGACGGATCAGTGGATGTAAACCTTCGAAATCCTTTCACCATTTTGAAGTCTTGTGGGGAAACTGATGTTGATAAAGACCAATGTGAGAACGTATGCATGTGTCCACTCACGATTAGAGGAGGCTCGTATGTAGAACGGGGACAAGTAATTCGTAATTTGGATATATGAGATTAATGTTATGTTTATACAATATTGATTAGGTTGTATAATAAATGCAATGAGCATTCCATGTTTTTTCGATTTTCTTAACTGTATACGTACATTAGCACACTTTATATATATATATATATATATATATATATATATATATATATATATATATATAAACAAATTGAGAGATGGCCTCTAGATGATTACAACGACAGTCTATGGAAGGAGAGTATAAATGCACATATCAAATTTCACTAGAATCAAGATGCACGGCGTTAGTAGGGATTTGATCAAACCTGGTTGGGTCAAGTGGAAGACAAAGTCTGATTTTTGAAGAGCCGAAGCCCCTTATGACACCAGACAATTAATATCTATGAAGATGTACACCGATGCACTGCAAAACGTATATTAAAGATATATATATCTATATATATGATGCAAAGTTCTAACGAATTGAGCAATTCGGTCTCCGATAGCGTATAATGTAAACAAAAGAAAGTTAATACATCTACGTTAAATTCCCTAACTTGCGTTGAGACAACTGCTGACGGTTTAGGTTTATGTTATCAGGTTGACGTAAAGTTAGTCAGGTTTCCATTCCAACTTGAAGCGTCTCGTGTGTCTAACCACACTGATGAGTTGTGTTACAGCAAAATTGTCTGTCTGTGGATCATAATATGTGTGTGTGTGTGTGTATGTGTGTGTGTATGAGTTTTAGGTGTAAATCAATTTCACTTATACAAGTTCCTGGATTTGTATTTGTTTAAGGGTTTGATTGAAAAAAAAAAAACAGGTTTTAGAAATCAAATAATACTTACTGTGAAGTGGCATAATTCGTTGGTTAGTACTGGCCCTTTCTCAGGCCAAAAACTGCTGTATTATTAAGCTCTTTTAACTCACATCTCTTTAGTCGATGAAAATGATAGATATTTCAAAATAATCTCAGAGGAGCAAAGGATATAAATAACATAAAACAGATTGTGACTTACCTCATAGAAGACGGCCGCTGGCATGACTATGACAGCGACCAAAATATCCGCTACAGCCAGTGAACATATAAAGAAGTTTGTTGCACATTTCAGACTACGCTCACGGTAAACACTCAGTACTACCAGTACGTTACCGAAGACCGTGAGCAAAGGGAACAAAGTCAGAATAAGTTTCCAATATTTAAAAATCACCTCGGGGGGCGCTGTGTCGTTTGTGTCTGTGCTATTCCAACAGAGGCTGTCATTCCAGTCGCACAGCCAGAAAGTATCGTTGTAAACGAACAGGGGATCTCCTATAATCGGCGTTAAGTTCCGGGCGGCGGCCGCAGCGGCGGAAGCGGCGATCGTCGCGTTACTCTGTAGCGCCGAGTAGTTGGCGTTGTTGGCGAAACCGAGGCTACTCTCGACGCTGTTGAACAAATCGTCGCGGAAGCCGCGTCCGTGCTGCGTATGTGTTCCACTCACCTCTCCGCCCACACCGGACAGGACATCGACAGGGTCGGCCCCCAGCAGACCCTCGAAGAAATCTGAGGACGGTTGACTGTCCCGTTCTCTTGAATCGGACGGTGAAAAAAGTTTATCTAAAAACACGCTTCCTCCATTATAAACGTCCGTCGCCATTTTGTTTTGTTTTTTCTCTTTTTTCTCTCTTTTGTTTTTGTTTTTGTTTTAGTTTATGCAAGAGATTGAACAGTTGGAAACGTGTACACACCCATCACTTGGAAATTGTTGAGGTCACTCTTCACGCATTTCTAGGATTCTAAGCGTGATCATGATTTTTCTAGGCCATATAGATTTTGCTTATGTAGGTTTCTTTTCCTTTTTTTAAAATTAGAAATGCGTATAATTCATTATTCTTTTTTCATAATTCTTGATTGACTGTTTCAAAAGGGCGTTATTTTGCTGACACATCATTCAGCAATGATAAGTTAATTTAATTTCGGTCTCTTCAAACATAGTTTCATATCTTTGCATTGATTAAATGTTCGTCAGTAGATTTATAATTGCATAAATATATTACGAAAGTAATTCAGCCCAAAATACATTACTCCTTTTTTTTTAAATTCTGTATAACTTTATTTCGCAGACTTTTCTAGAGATATGTATATGTGCCCAAAGGTATAAAAAATATAAACACACAAATATGTTTTCTTTATTGATATATTTTCTCTACGATTTATATAATTTTGTGAATATTTTTTCTTTCTTCTTCATTTTTGAATTATCAACATATATTTATTTTTACCAACTATATAAAAATGTGTATATCTTTAATGAAGTTGCTGTCATAATATGCTTGTTTAAATCATGATTGTAAATGGCTGTTTTGTTTTTGGTTTTATAGTAATCATCAAATAATTCTTTACTTAAATTCTTTTTTGAAATTAGTTCCCCCAAGGTATTAACGAAAACTGTTGATAACAAGTGCAAGTGCTATTTTTATACTATAAGTAAAAATAGTATTTTATTTGTGGAAAGGATTAAAAAGTGTAAAGTCCCTCAACGGTCATGAATGACATTTTTCAAATTCTATATTATATTCAATATTTAATCTGTGAGTGGGGACGAACCGAGCATTATTACACTTTGTAGTTTTCGTTGATGAAGTTTTTAGTGGTTTGCTGACTGTTTTTATCTGGTTGTTTTTCGGTTCCGAAATCACTTTCTGCATTTGTTTTGCGACGTCATTTTTTGAAGTCAGGACGTAAGATACATACATTTGTGGCTCGGGCTCGTTCTTTTTCCAGCTCAGCGAGAGGTCGACATCGATACGGTTGATGCGATTCAGGAAGAGATCGTGTTTGACTTTCATCGATTTCTTATGCGAACTCGGTGGGGATCGTGGTTCACTCTTGAGACACAACATGGCGTGATTTCTAGTTTTCCCACTGAGCCCCTTCACTGGATTTCGGAACTAAATTTCTGTCTCCTTCGCTCGGGAGTTCTTTTTTCTTTTTCGTTTTCATACACAGACACACAGGTATAAAAAAGGAAGAACAGCCACAACTTAAAATTCTTTATATCGTAACTATCACTTTCAGTGGAATTTTAGAAAGTAACCCTTTACCTTTATCTGATTGGGTTTTGTTTTATGATTTTCTCACTCTATGCCTTTCAGATAGTTCCATAGAAAGAAAGTGTATGAGTAAATAATTTTAATGCAATTTTAACATATTGCCTAAAAGATGATCTGTATTTCTGATTTAGGAAGCCAAAATTAACGTAACCATATTTATTCCTTTTATATATCTAGAACTACATAGATGTATATCAAAAACATTTTTATTCAGCTTGAAACTTATGAACGTTACCGACAATATTCTTCCGTCGATACGAGTTAAAATCTCCTGTGGCAAAATCTAGAACATAAATGTCTTAATTACTGTTTACACGATTCATTAAAAACTAGACTAACATCTAAAAGTTTATATAAGATTTTCAAATCAACATAAATTCAACCTTTCCTTGATTAACGTAATTCCTCGGTTAGCGATCAAGTAAATAAAACACTGTTCCTTAACAAAAACAATAATGTGTTTTATTGTTCGTATAAATACTTTTTCTTTACTTCTCCCAACGGACTGGCGTTTTCGCTAAGAGATAATCAGTTTGATTAGAAGATAATAAGATAATGCAGTACCTTATTTTAGATTCAGCTAATTCCTAGAAAAATAGAATTGTTTTATTCTGATTGAGATCTGACAAAATCTATGAAGAGTTATGTTTGATGCGATAATTTCATCTCTTTAGAATATGATAGTTTTTTTTTTTGTTTTTTTTTTTGCTTGTTTTTTTTTTTTACAACAGATATAGATAATCACGTATCTATCTATCTGTCTATTTTCTTATTTACTAAATTCTGGTTTGTCAGGCACGCGGGCCTCAGCGTAATTAACGTTTCTGCTGCTAGTAGGTGATTATCCATTAAAGAACGTATTTATCATTATTTTAAATACTATTTCTAATCAGAATTTTATACGCCTTTTATTCGTTCTGTTTATTTCTCAACACACAGACAAACGAACTAAAATATACATGTATGTCGTGACTTTTATATATTTCTAAATTATAATGTAGATAAAAACGCTATGTTAGTTAATTTATTTCAAAGTTGTTATTTTAGATGTTTTTCCGATGAATATATAATGTCTATTTTTTTAGATATAAAAAAACGAACACTATTTGTGAACTTATATTCTCATTTAAAAATTGTTTGGTTTTAAATAATCAACCGATATTGGATAAAAACAGGTGGAAAAAGAATTTTTTTTCTTTGTATGAATTAAACAAATAATTCTGTCTGCACCAATTTCGATTCACATTCGTATGATTTCATTTGATTTTTTTTTTTCATATATTTATTGTTTATTTATCTGTTTAAGAGTTTTATGGATGAATTTATCCGAGGGAGGAAAACAAATTACAAGGAAAATATAAGCCGAAAAATATCCCCCTAATCGAAAGAACTAGATCTCGTTTCAGCAATAAAATATATAAACAAAAATTATTAAAAAATATAACGACTCAGATAGAAGAAGTAGTCACGTTCGTGTAATGGAGGTTGTTGACGATGTACGGCTGTCTGAGAAAAGTCATTAAACCCAATGTAATTACGTGTCTTCTCTTAATTCATTTCCTTACCTTTTTTTTTTTTTTTTTTTTTCAAAGACTATTTTTTTAAATTTATTTCTTTTGAACTTCCGTGGGGAGTTGTGAGATTGAAAGCAGGTGAAAAATTCCTTTCAATGTCTTCATGAATTTCTGATTCAGTGATTTATTTATTTATTCATATATCTATTTTCCACTGTTGTTGATTTTTTTTTTGTTTTGTTTTGTTTTGTTTGTTCTGGTTTTTTATATATCCAAAAAGTAAGAAAGATCGATCGCAGATGTTTTGGGGAAATGTTTCAGAAATGGATTTTATCGTCGCTTAGAACAATTTCAGTCTTGATTTTTTTGATGAGTTATAAAAAAATCTGTTGTAAAATTCGGGATTCAGATGTAAATATATCCGGTTGAAGGATTAGTACAAAATCCTACATCTGCCGAATCTTGATGTTTGGGAAATCCTAAAAAGTGAAAAGAAAAAAAAGAAGAAATGAATTAGTTATATACAGCGTGCTTCGAAATATTTGATATCATTTGAAATATACAGGCTTTTTTGGATAAAGTTTATATCATTTCGTAATCTCATAAGATGATTAAATCTCGTTCAAGCGATCTCAAATTTTTAACAGCATGTGTAGAAACAGCTAAAAATTCTACGTTTGATGATTAAACGCCTTTTCTTTCCCACTGAGTTGCACTTCTTTACTCGATAAAAAAAAATAAAACAGAAAATATTAAAAATTGAATTTTGGGCTGTTTCTACACCTGCTCTTGAAATTTGAGATAATTTGAACGAAAATTAGTTTGGTTATTAGATTACGAAATAATATGATTTTTTTCAGAAAACTCTCTTTCTCCTTCTCTCTCTTTCTCTCTCTCTCTCTCTCTCTATATATATATATATATATATATATATATATATATATATATATATCACCTCCCTCCCCAAATGAAAAACAGACAAGCAAAAAACAAATAAAAACGGAAATTGGAACTTAAAATCATTTCTTGTACAAAATCATTAAGTACTCACTAGCATTAAAAATTGATTTGGGCTTTTAATGGCATATCAATCTTCTTGGATTATTTCATGCCAAATCCATCCTTCTAGAATGACAGTTCTGGTATTATTTAGCCCATAGAATAAGGGGGTTCATACCTTTCTAAAAGGTATTTGTCTAAAAGAGAACGTAATAGCGCGACTGGAGTTCGAACTCGTGTACTACGATTCCGCACTCCATCGCTTTAACCATTACACCACAAGGACATCCCTATTAAACTCTCTATTTGAAAAAAAAAAAACTGTCTGACCCACAAGATGCACAATATCACAGAATTACGAACACTTCATGCATTTTCTAAATAAAAACCAACTTGCTCAGTTGGTTGGTTTTGTAGAATATACCGTCTGCATCTCTGCAGAGGGGTAAAACCTCTGAACCTTTGTCCAGCATATGACACTAAACAATCGGATGGTGAGGTTCCAGTATTGCTGGAGCTTTGGTAAATGCGGAGTACCTCTTCATTATCATCACTCCCAGGTCCACACTGACCCGGAGTAGTAGCATTTGATAGGGTCTTATCTATGAGTTAAATAGAACTAAACTGTGTACTCATGCCAAACTGAATTGTATAAATGGGAATGTTTTGATATTTTAACTGCATACATATGCAAAACTGGATTGTTTGAAATGGAACTGTTTTAATATTTAACTGTGTGTAAAAAAGAAAACTATTTTATACTAAACTGAATTTTTGAATTAGAACTGTTTTTATGTATAAAAATGGGTTTGGCATTAAATAACCCACAATAGTTGATATACCATAAAATCATGCCAAACCAAACCAAACCAAATGAAAGACACCAAAAACCATTCGTTTAAAGACTAAAGATCTCCCTATCAACAGTTGAGAATGAAATGGTTCTCAATATAAAAATATAGTGGAGTGAATATAACTTTGTTTAATGTCATACTTGGGTTATTTAATGCTAAAGCCATCCTTCTAGAAAAACAGTAATGATATTGTTTAACTCGTAGCTGGGGAGATAAAGAGGGTTCATACCTTTCTTAAGGGTATTAGTCTGAAAGTCAACGTAATAGCTCAAATGAAGTTTGAACAACTCGCTTTCTATGACATCGCAGCAAAGCACGTATAACTGTTGCTTTAGTAAAAAGTAAAACAAATAGAATTATATATATATATATATATATATATATATATATATATATATATATATCCTTTTTCCGTTTCATTATTATCTGCTGCATGCCAAACTATGAGAAGCAGACACAACAAGACCATTTTTTATCAATATATGGGAAATCAATTTTAAAAGTTTCGGTTTTAATAAACTTTTATCAGGACTTTAAGTTGATGAAAAATGTTGCTCGAACAACGACGGATGTATTATTAGACATTTTTATCATCCTAAAGTTCCGATGAAGGTTTATTAAAACCGAAACGTTTTAACGTAGACTTATCATAATAAATTCATCACTTTTGGATGACTTTTTTCTTCATACTGTCAGATTTTCTTCTCTCTCTCTCTCTCTCTCTATATATATATATATATATATATTATCATATCCACAGCTACTCAAAGAGAGAGTCTAAAAACCCTGGTTCTTTTATTGGTGTTCATAAAACACTGAATACTCTTTTCCGGCTTGCTTGGACATCATCATCGAGCCAGTCCTCGCTATCAATTAGATGGCCGTACGAGTCTGGGGATAGTAACAAATTTTGATTAAGGGTAAATCAGACGTGTATGTCACAGTGCAAGTAGGATAGTAGACAGAAAATTAGATGAGAGGATAAAATCCCAACATGGATGGGTCTAACGGTGAGTTCCCTTTTAAGCGACCCTCACGATCAAAAGAGATAGAGGGAGGTCAGAATCGAAGAGATTATATGTTATAAGTATATACGAGGTCTATTTTAAAGGTAACCGGACTGGTTGTGTTGCGTGAGTTATGGACAAAAGAGAGATAAGCTGATATTGTTATTATCTAGCATGATATTTTGGGAGAATATGACTGTTGTTTTAGTTTTCTACAACCATTGCATTTTTTCTTCATGCTTTTGTTTACACTTCCTCTTTTTCAGGTTGTTCAGCTATGAACAATGAAGAACGAATAAATATGAAATTTTGGATCCGGTTTGGGAAAACTTCGTCAAAAGCACTTGAATATTTCTGCAAGTGGATGGATATTACACCGTGTTTTTGAGTGACACAAAAAGCTCAAAGAGGTGAAAGATGACTTCTAGATCTAAAAGCCTTCAAGAAGCGGGTAAGGTACGTGTTGGGTGGTGATCATAGATTGACTATTCAAATGATCACAAATCAGCTGGACATGAAAAAGAACAGTGTCTCGAAGACCATCACCGATGTTTTTTTGTTTAGTTTGATTTTATGGCATATCAACCATTGTAGGTTATTTAATTCAAAATCCATTTATATACATATAAACAGTTATATATCAAATAATTCAGTTTAGTATAAGTATAGCTTTTTGTTTATAGTCAGTTAAATATCAAAACAGTTCAATTTCAAACAATTCAGTTTATCATAAGTACGTAGTTTAAACGTCAAAACAATTCCCTTTCAAACAGTTCAGTTTAGCATAAGTACACAATTTAGTTCTATTTGATCCATAGATAGGACCCTACCTGGTCCTACAACTCAGAGGCAGAGTGAACCTGATGTAATATAATTGCGAATGGATTTCGTTTTGTATATCTTGCCTTTCGGTTTAGTTAGGATGAGAATCTTTCGGCTCAGTGCATGGGTTAGTTCGTGGGGAGGATGCGTCATTCACAGATGTCAAAATAAAACCCCAGAAAGGAAATGGGACCAGGGGTTGTGAATGACGTCATGCACCGGAGGCGTGGGCAGAGGATTTTTGGGATTTAAGAAAAAGCAGGGAGTTTAGTTCCTGCCTCCGAACGAGAGAGTCTAAATTCAGAGCTGGGTGAGGCCAGACTATTTTGTGCGCTACGGGCGCCGCGCGTTGGTTGGGTTGAGAGCTGACGATGTATAAGCAGTCAGCAAAGAAAGATTGTGTCTCTCTCTCTCCTCATGTCGAATAACCTTTAACTCAAAGGTAATAAAGTTTCGTACCTGAACCCATTTCGTGAATTTCGTGTTTTCGGATTCCTATATATGTTTATGAACATTTTATGAACATTATGTCTATTTCACATATCCGTTTTATGGGTATGTTACACTGAGAGTAATGGCAATGAAATGTTACTTGGCATTCCCCAAAACTCCAGCTTTACTGAAACCTCATCATCAGACTGTTTAGTGTCATATCCAGGACATTTATTGGTATGTAGTGTTACCTATCTGCAGTAAAGCAGTCGGTGTATTCTGCAGCCACAACTCACTGGACAAGCCGTTGATTTAAACATAGCAGAAAATTATCAAAACTGTGCGTGTTGAGCTTCTTGCAGTTCCTAGCCGAGAGGAACATTGTTGAACTGGAACAACCTTACTATTCACTTGATCTTGCAACGTGTGACTTTTTTTCTTTTACCCAAACTCAAGGGGATCATCAAGAGAAGCCCTTTTGAAGCTGAGTGGTATGAAAAGAATCATGCAGATAACGCAAAGGAGCGTAGTAAAGATGACCGGGAAAGTGAATTAGACTCGAGCGGGGATTACCTTGAAGGGGAAACCATGTAGTTAATTGTTTGCAATTGAAATAGATTGTTTGTGACACCAGTCCCGTTATTTTTCAGACCAACCTCGTATAATAGGCACAGTGTGCTCAGAATAATAAATGCTGTCCATCAACTGACTATCTGAATCGTCCTGGGAAGTAGAAAGGGTAGAGCTTCACAAAGGAGCATATTTAGACGAAGGAATAGTAATCAACAGATTGTGCATTTACATAAACGTATCCCGCGAAAAGCTTTGAGATCGAAATGAAAGAAATTGGATTTTGGTGACCTGAAGTAAAGAAACACCCACTTCTGTCCGTTTAGAAACCAATTCACACGTTTCTGAATACAAAACAGTCTCTCTCTCTCTCTCTCTCTCTCTCTCTCTCTCTCTCTCTCTCAATATATATATTTATATATATATTGAAGTGTGTATATTTAGGCAGCAAGTTATTATTCAAGCTAGTGTTCTTAAAGACGATGATGGACCACTGTTTATTATTTTTCAAAATTTTATTTTTTCAAGTTTCCTTGCTATTTTTCTTGCGTCTGGATAAATGTAGAAAAAGAAGTGTCCCATATCTTCTGCCCAAGTACTTTTGATCGTACTTTTGATCGTAATCAGGGGTAGTTTTGAGTTGACAGTTTGAACTTTTATTGTTTTAGTGTTTTGTTTGAAGTTGTCGGTTGGAACGTTTTCAGCGTTTTGTTTTAAAACGTTCGGTTGGGAAAAAAAGTTTGGGGTGCTGATAGAGTCAGTGGTTTTAGTTATCAAAACTATTAAATATGTTCGTGCCCGTGTTAAATGCTATTTTATTTATGTTTATTTTTTTAATTTTTTATTTTCATGCATATTGATTCGAGGATTTGTAATCGTTTTTATTATTGTTTTTACATATAATAATTGTACTATCTGTGAGAATCTTACTTACACTGGAAGATGTAAGTTGGTTAGTGCTATTGTTGTGTTTGGTAATTAAATGTTGTTTTATGGCGCTATTTTCGGAAAGGTGATACGTGAAACTACGAGATAATGTTGTGGTTGTATAACCAATGTAAGACTTATTTTTGTTTTTCAGAAGGCACTTTCGAAATCGACATTCAGTTTTTTCTAAACATAACGCTGAAAATCTTCCAACCGACAACTTCAAAACAAAATGCGGCAAATAGTTAAAACAATAAAAACTGAAACTGTCGACTCAAAACTACACTATCCCTGATGACAGCAAAGAGTATGATAGAAAGCACTTGGGCAGAATATAAGTGACGATTCCTTTACCACCAAGATCCCGACATAAGAAGGAGTTTAGAAGAAATAACATTAAAAATAATAAGCAAATAATAAACAAACGGTATTTCATCGTCTTAAAAAACTTGCTTGAATATATATATATATATATATATGAACAATCCCTGAAATTCAACTTTTTAATCGAAGTTTATTTAACAGGTTTGAATTCAGAGTATTCCTTCTTCAAGAACGGTTGCTATACCAAGGTCAAAGAGCCTAGTCTACCCTACGATTTATCCATAGCTTGTGAGAGAACAGTTAGATTTATACCTTTCGCAAGATTATTTCCGAAATGTGAAGTGCAAACAGTCTCATTTAGGATTTGAAATCGGTTTGTTGAGTCTACGACTTATGGCTGTAACAATTCCACCACAAGCACCTGTATGTATGTATGCATTTTTATATGTAAGACAGAGACAGAGAAAGAGAGATAGAGAAAGATGAATGGAAACGGAAAGATTATAGTTTTGAAAATTTCAAATGAAGCTCCACACAAAACAAATCTCTCTCTCTCGCTCTCCCCAACCTCTCTAACTATCTATTTATCGATGCGCACCTGAGTGTATCCGTAGATATTGTATCCTTCCATATGGTTGTGAGTAGTAACACGTACATATGAATTATCTATCTGTGAATAACGTCGAGTTGATATCCATGTGTGCGGTTATGAAAGCATATCTATCTATATATCTATACATTCTAAAATGAATAAGTCCGCAAATGATTTCAAATTTGATATTTAGTCATTATCATTATTTACTCCTTTGAGAGTTTCTTACACCTGAGTTAGCTGATGGTTTCTCGCTAGAATTTGAGCGGACAGCAAGTCTCCTCAAGTCTCCAGGACTCTTCTCAGTATTCTGGCTGATCTTAATAATACTCTCGTCTCGATCGTCTCTATGTGTCCTCTTATTTCCAAGTTTTTGGGTCCCTTTGCCATTCTATTGGGGATTGTCCGATGTGCACCTACCACAACTGGTATCTCCGTCACATTCACTTAATATTTTTTTTTATACATAATCTCTCCTCTTACGACCAAAAAATCCAAATCTTAAAGTAAGTAAATAAGAAAGCCTTGCGAAAACTGAATGATGAATGTGTTGATGTGGGAAAAACACATTCATCATTTAGTCTTTCTCAAGATTTTCTCCTCACATACTTGAAGATTTGATTTTTTTTTTTTTTTGGTGCAGCAGGAGAGATTATGTGAGAAGAAAGTCTGAAGAGAGACTGAAAAATAAAGAACAAAAATGACTCGTGTTACTGAAATTTTATCTTTTATTTAGAAAACCATACCAAAATATCAAATTTTAAGGTGTTTAAAACACTTGCAAGAGATACCTAAACTTCTTGCCTAATTGTTAGAATGTTCACCAATGGTCCAGGAGACCAGGGTTCAATTCCAGGTCGAGTCATACCAAAGACTCAAAAATGGTATTTGATACCCCCTTGCTTAACACTCACCATTACAAAGTACGGATCAATGGTGAGTGGAGTGATACAGGGAAAGGAGTAGCTCCCTCCCCTTACGCCTCTATGTAGTAGCTATTGAAAAGGAAGGCTTCGGGTTGCCCTTAACTACAGTTAGCCAATTTACTTCTATGAATATATATATATATATATATGCGTGTAAAGTTATTAAATTTTTACATTGTCAGTGTTTATATCATCTTGTGGACGATCTATTACTGCCTGGTATTCAATTCTAAGAAGCAAACTAAAGATGAATATATTGCTGTCAAAAGGTGATGACAGTGTTAGTGGTTTCAGTGTAGTAATGAACTGTTAGAAAATAAAAACATGCCAACGTATATATATATATATATATATATATATATACGTTTGCATGTATTTATTTTCTAACAGTTCATATATATATATGCCAGGTGTCATAAACAGGTATGGAGAGTGGATCTTGAAAATTTTAAGACTTTCGCCCAGCTGAGCAACCAATGTTATAAAATGATTTCAAAATGGAGGCATTGCTATTTAGAAGACAATGAATGTTTTATTCGGTGTTTGTTTCAGTCATAGTTAATACAGGTCAAGTCTCAACAGATTTTGAACACACCTGGTGTTGATTGTTCACTTCTATCGTGATTATCACAACTTCAGTTTCTATTCTTTTGAAACGCTGCTCATGTTTTGATGAATATGAACGCTACGAAATAAAAAAAAGGTAGAAAGTTTTAAAATATTCTATTTCTGTTGATAGCGTTCTGTTTTACATGTGTTTGTTGTAATTAGAGTAATACAATTTTTAGATATTAGCTTTTCTCAGTAGATAGAATGTTCGCCAATGGCCCGGGAGACCAGGTTTCAATCCCAGATTGAGTCATACCAAAGACGCAAAAATGGTACTTGATACCTCCTTGCTTAACACGCAGCATTATAAGGTACCTATGAAAGGTGAAGTAGAACAATCCAGGGAAATGAATAGTGTCCTCCTCTACACCTCGGTGTAGTAGTTATTGAAAAGGGAGCCTTCGGGTCACTCTTGACTACGGTCGACAATTTTACTTGACTATATATATATATATATATATATATATATATATATATATATATATGCTGAAATAATAGATTGTAGTGAATCTGACAAGATGATAGAAATATGGGGGAAGTTAGATAAATCAAACACTTTAAACAAGTTTTGAGGCGCAAAATTCGTCCGCGCCTCAGAACCGGTTTTAAGTGTTTGATTTATCCAACTTTCCACACACACACACACACACATATATATATATATTAAATGTATATTCGATTCCAAATCTTCATTCTGTATTTCAATGCACTCAGTGTTTTTCATATTTCAAACACTTTAATAAAAAAAAATTCCTTCCTAGTTCATTTATAAATTAACAGTTTTATGTACCGCTGAAACATCTCATTCTGACCCGGAGTGTTAGTTTCTTTTAAGGTCTCGTAAATAGGTCTAATCGGTATATTTAAGAGTGTCTGGTTCGTCATATTTCGATGATTTGTGAGATGGGTGGTGAGTGTCCGTATAGCTGCTGTTTTGTGTGTTGTTGCTACATAGATTTGTTCAATATAGCACGTAGTATTTTTGTGTAGTTCCATAAATCTTTTGTTAGTGTTTTTCGTTAGAGTTCATGTGCATTCATACAATATTACCAGCGCAGCCACAGTTTGGAAGGAACCCTGTTTTATCTTATCAAAGATGTCAGATTCACATATAATTGATAACCTTTCAATATCATTCTACGCCTTCCCATTGCTTTCAGTAGACGAGATACAGCTTCCGAGCGCTCAGCTAGTTTCGGAGGCTTAGCTCTTGAAGTGGAGATGGCTCCTTCTTTTTTAAAATACAAGAATACTCTTTTATTTTATTCACGAAGAAACAATACCATATTTACCAACCCCTCCGCTTGGGCAGGATATGACACAAGGTCCGTTTCTAAGCGGAGTTTAACAGGTTTGAATTCAGAGTTTTCCTTTTCCTAGACTAGTTGCCTCCCCAAGGCTGAAGAAACTTGTCTGCCCTTCTATTTACCCATAGCTGGAGGGAGAATAATTGGATTCATACCTTTCCCTAGGGTATTAATAGCAATGAAGAGCTACTACACAGACCCCAGATCACAAGAACTCGAGTCTGACCATCTTATGCTGGTTAGTAGTATAATTGAATGTGCTTTTGTTAATTTGATAAATGCTGAAATCAATAATATACGAATTTGTATTTTAAACTTTTCTCTCTTTTTTCCTTGTAAAAAAGCTGTTGCTAATCGAAATATATAAATGTATATATGGATTTATATTTTTATTTATTAACATTATTAAATTTAGTCGTTCTTAGAAAATTTCGATCACTTGCTGAAATATTAAATACTAAAATAGGAAATATTCATGCTTATAAATGATAGAGTTACGTCGTTCGATAAATGTATATATATATATATATATATATATATATATATATATATGTGTGTGTGTGTGTGTGTGTGTGTATATATATATATATATATATATATATATATATATATATATATAAATGCTGATGAGTAAACGTTTAGATGCATATACCTTAGTGTGTAAATGCACATATGGATACACAAGTTAATGATATGTCTTAAACTGCAGGGTAAATACGTATGAATAAAATTGAATTAATCTCACACAAAAAATAAATTCTAATATGCATTTTTCATTTCTACGCTAATTTTAATAAAAGTCATGTGATTGGCCTTTTTTTCTTTTTTTACTTGAACTCATGAATATTGACAGGGTAAAACAAGGGTCGATAACTTGCCAAACACGCACACACGCACACCATATCGACTATATAGAAATCTAATCTTTCTCATAAAATAAGATGGGAAGTTGTAACCATATCAATACTATTGTATTGCTGCACCACCAGGATTTTAGTGATGAGGCTGGAGAAAAAAAAAAGGAAACGACAAATACTCAAGGATGTCGTGTGCTTTTTTTTAACAACTCCTGGAAGCAGCATTCCAGAATACAGCAGCTGTGCTGCCACTTGCCTCCCATCTCTAAAGGAATCCAATTAATGCGAACAAGACATGTTGGTCACTGCCGGAGAGGTAAGGACGAACTGATCCACGATGGACTCCAGTAGGTTCACGCGAATAGAAACAATCGTGTCAGCCAACCAGAAAAGACTTATCTTCATCAGCTCTGTGTGGACATAGGATACCATCTTAAGGACCAAGAGTTAAGGATGACAGAGACTGATGGCGAGAGAGAGAGAGAGAGAGAGAGAGAGAGAGAGAGTCATGATATACCATGCTCGTGACATAACTTAAAGATGTTGATGATGTCTGCCTTGGGCACTTTACGTGGGGTACTGGTTAACAAGTTAGATTATTGCTTGTGTGTTAGATTCTCACAGGGTTCCCCATATTTTCTGGCTTTGTGCATCAACTCAGGTAGTTGGTTGGTTCGTTGTTTTTTTTTACGGCGTACCAACTCTTTTTGTGTCATTTTACGCCGAATTAAATCATTTTGACTTGCTTTTGTTTTATAGCATGTCAAACATTGTTGGTTATTTAATGCCAAATCCACTTTTATTCATATGAACAGTTCTATTTCAAACAATTCAGTTCAGCATAAGTACAGTGTTTTGTTTATACACAGTTAAATGTTGAGACATTTTTAAAACAATTCAATTTAACATAAGTACACAGTTTACATGTAAAAACGGTTAATTTCAAACAATTAATTACAAAGTTTTTCAAACAATTAATTACACAGTTTAGTTCTATTTGACCCATAGATAGGACCCTATCAGGTGCTACTATTCCGAGTCACAGTGGACCTGGGAGTGATGGTAATAAAGGGATACACCGCATTCTCCTATGCTCCAGCATTACTGGAGCCTCACTATCAGATTGTTTAATATCATATTCTGGACAATCATTGCAGAGGTGGCGTCGTTGTATTTTGCTGCCCCAACCGTCTGGTCCATCAACTCAGGTAGGCTTAGTAAATAAGCACACACACACACACACACACACACATATATATATATGCTCATGTTCTCATTTAATATATAATTACATTTGCTTTGGTATGATTGTATTTTACAGCATATCAGCCGTAATTCTGTTTATACATGCACATTTTTTATAAAATTATGATTTAGTTTCATGTATTATTATTAGTACACATTATCATATTAAATATTAACATTTACTGGCAGACAGTTAAATCGTTTCAAGTATTGTAAATGATTGACTGGAGAAGTAGCGACGAGCTCATAAGTGATATACTCCTATGGACCCCTTCACATGGCCGAGAAAAAGCAGGGTGACCAGCTCTAACCTACATACTGCAGCTCTGTGAGGATACGGGGTGTAGCCCTGAGGACCTGCCGGAAGCGATGAACGATTGGGAGAAGTGGCGAGAAAGGGTCAGGGATATCCCTGCTGATGGCACAAGATGATTGAGTATTACTATTTGATCTATAGATGTGACACAAATAAGTACTACCGACCGGGTCATGAGGACAAAGGAGGAATGGCAATGAAGGATTACCCTATATACCCCAAATCTCAAGGATCGAACCCTTATCATCAGATGCAGTGTTGTGTTATATCCAGGACACTTATTGAGAGGGTGGATACTCCTCTTCAGAGATGCAGTGAGCGTAGTCTATAGCCCCTGTCAGCTGGGTGGCCATATTTTATGTGTGTGTTTCCATTTTCCTTTCTCAAAATAACCATAATATAAACAAAGAAACAACTAAAAAGGAGGGGAGAGAAAAAGAAAAGTTGAGGTTTCTTTGCTTAATGGCATATCAACATGTGTAGGTTATTTAATGCCAAAGCTATTCTCCGAGAAGAACACTAGTCGTACTATTTAACCCATAGCAAGAAGGGTAAGGGGGCTCATACCTTACTCAAGGGTATTTGCCCGATAGTGAACTTAATAGCGCGACTGGAATACGAACTCGCTTACTACGATTCAGCAGTCCCTCGCTTTAACCATTACACCACGAAGACAACCCCCGGAAAAGAAAGAAAGTTGACAACGATACATAAAGAGCCATTCCGATGTGCAGATTGGAAATAAGCAAAAATAGTTTCACGCTGGCAAACAATAAAGGAAGAAAGAGAGGGAGAAGTAAAAATAAAAAGCGAAAAAAAAAAAAAAAAAGAAAAAGCAAAACAAAAAACAAAAACAAAAGAAAAACACCAACAAAAATACAACAATATCAAAAGTAATTATAAAATGAATGTATAAATAAAAAAAAGTCAAATGAACGTCGTTTTCTTGCGTGGAATCATATCACTAATTAGGCAGACTAGTTTACAATTCGACGTAAATTACCCCACTCATTGCCCTGCGTTCAATACGCGTTTTTTTTACCACCCCTGCCCTTCCACTTTGTACTTGGCTCCTCCGACCTTTTCTCTCATACGTTTTTTTTCTCTATATTCATCCATCATTTTTTTTTTCTACCGCAGCCTTTTTAGTCATCAACTTTTTTTCTATTCACCTTGATCAATTTTATATTATTCCATTATTTTTTTTTTTACCAAGACCCTTTTTACGCACATTAAACAAAGTTGATTCGGAAACGATGGACCATGTCATCAAAGCAAAATGGATTAGTAATTATAAAGAAAGTATATATATATATATATATATATATATATATATATATATATATATATATATATATGTATGTATCTGTACATACAAGATAAAAGTACATGAGACAAAAAAAAATCAAAGAATTGTTTCAATTTAGCCATGTATCTGTATTCATATATATATTCATACATATCAATCTATCAGTTCATTATCTATCAATGTATGTATCTATTTCAATGATTCTACTGATAATTTATCCATCCTCTGTCTGTCTGTGTGTCACCACACATATATAAACCAGCTTCTTCGTTCTTTCTCTCTCTCTCTCTCTTTCTCTCTCTCTCCCTGTATATATATATATATATATATATATATATATATATATATATATATATAGGTGCCTGTGTATATATATATCAAACTGTAATCCATTTATCTATCTATCCACACTCTCTCTCTCTCTCTCTCTCACACACACACACACACACACACACACACACACACATATATATATATGACAGTCACTTCATTCCCTCTCTCTTTCTCTCTCTATGTATATATATATATATATATATATATATGGGGGGTGCGTTTATGTCTATATATATATATATATATATATATATATATATATATATATATATATATATATATATATATATATATATATATATATATATATATATATATATATATATATATATATATACATATATATATATATCAGACTGTTCATTATCTATCTATCTATCTATCTATCTGTCTATCATTTTTGTAAACCCAAGCTTATTATGAAAGCCAAGAACTGTACATCCGCCACCTGCTAGACAGACATAACATTTTTATCTATTGTTTTATTTCTAATTTTCCTTTCGTTTACAATTTGCATTCAGTATAGACGGATTTTGATAGGTTCATTATTTCGTCTCTTTTCGCTTTGTCTCATTTCATATTTATCAATTATCTCTTTGATTTATCGCTTTAACTTTCTGTTTGCATGAATGTAATTAAATAGAAATATTTATGCAATAAAGAGCATCACATTCAAATATGTACGTCTTACTTTCTCTATGTATACGTCTACAAAATAACTCTCAATCAGTGTTTCTCACTATATATATATATATATATATCAATTGATTCTATTGATATACTTAAACGGAAATATCCAATTTGCGTGCCCAATGAAAAGTTTATAATTTATGTAAACATATGATTAAGCTTACACAGAGAATCTTCTTAACAAAGATATATAACGAATAGGATTTTTATGAATATTCAAATTAAAACACGTGATTCTTTCCGTAAGATAAAAATATTCCCCGATGTTAACGGTTAAAAGAAGATTATTTTTCAAATCCCACCCGAAGATCCCGACAAGCGACAAATAAATTTATAATGGTATATACTAATTGATTTTCTTGTTTCTCAATTATATATATATATATATATATATATATATATATATATATATATATATATATATATATAGTGAGTATTATTTAGTCCAGTTAAACCGGAGTTGAGAGTAATTCCATCAGGACAAGAAAACTATTCAAAAGTGAACATTTAAATTTTCCTGGTAAAGAGCTTAATGTAACAGACATTGCAGAGCAATAATTTCATTAAGAGAAAACACAAACCGGTCACATTAGGATTATAAATTTATTTCCATCCTGTGATGCGTTTGTGAAAAATCCAAAAACACGAAAAAAAATTAACAGGACTTCTTCAGATCATATGGATAAAATAAATCAGAATAGATACAGGAAAGAAGGGTGTGAGGGGATAGAAGAGGGGTGAAGCGTTATCTCCTCATTTAGCCCACTTCCGTTTTTTTATTGTCGGTTAGAATTATAGTAAATAAATTTAAAAAAAATATTTTCCAAAATTTTAATTATTTTTCAACTTAAAACTACAGATTTAATACTAAATTATATATAAATTATATAACTACAACTTAAAACTGCAGATTTAATACTAGATTATATATATATATATATATATATATATATATATATATATATATATATATATATATATATATATATATACACTAACTCTTCCACATGATGAAGCATAATGTCAATTTTTTAATCGGTGTTTAACAGATTTGAATTCAGAATTTTTCTCTTCCTAGGTTGGCTAAATAATTCTGTCTGTCCTACAATTTAAACATAGCTGGAGGAAGAAAAGAAGGTTTCCTACCTTTTTCAAGGATATTAGCACTATATGAAATGCAAAAAAAAAACTCGTTCGGATTTTGAACTCGGATCACCTATTAAAGACAACATTCTGTGAGCATCAATCATTAAAAATGGTCTCGCCAACAGTCTTCTAGAACATAAAAGAATCTACCACTATCGATTTCTTAAAAAAAGACTTTGAAAATGGTACTTGATACCTCCTTGCTTAACACTCAGCAATATAAGATTCATATCAAGGGTAAAGGGGAGCAATCCAGGGAAAGGATTAGCGTCCCTTACCCCTCTGTGTAGTAGTTATAGAAAAGGGAGCCTTCTGGTCACCCTCGACTATGGTCGCCATCTTTACTTTACTAATTGTTTACCTAATTTGCCATAAAGTTTAGAAAGTAAGGAAATAAAAATGAATCACCGTAATTATTTGTATATAACACGCGCGAATGTATAACATGCCTGCGTATATAACACCCCCCACTAAATTTAGACAACAAAAGTTTGAATTTATAACTTGAGCAAATCATTTAAAACTAGTTTCTGTTTAACTTTCGATCGATTAGTAGTGATAAGAAATAAGATATTATAGTTTGCATTATATTTTCTAGAACAAAATTTACATAGTACAAAGATCAGCTGAAAAGTCCATCGGCTGACTAAGATCATCTTATCGTATGTGACTAAATGAGGTTTATTTTTCAACATAGATCCCTTTCGATTCTCACATTTATTCCATTGGTTTTGGATGCTTGGATACCATTGACCAAAAGGGTCAGTAACCGCAGAGATGACATCCCTAAATAAACTTGGCACCCTATATAGGTGTGTGAGTGTGTTTTTGTGCGTGCGTGAATGCGCGCACGTATATATATGTGTGTGTGTGTGATGTGAGTGAATGTATGAGTGTATGTATGTATGTGTCTCTGTGTGTGAATATATGTGTGTGTGTGTGTGTGTGTGTGTGTGTGTGTGTGTGTGTGTGTGTGTGTGTATTTAGACTGGAGTTTTTAATAAGAACAGGTTTGGCTAAAGACAAAAGACAAAGAAGAATGAATGAATTACGAATCAACATCCTATGTTTACAAAGGAAGGAAATTGAATTCAGTTCGAATAAATGTTTGATGGTTAGTTGTTTGTTTGTGTTGTACGGTCTATAAACCCCTGTGGGTTATTTAACACCAAACCCGGTTTAAAAGCTTATATAATTTATATACGATTTAAAAAACGAATAGATCGTAGGTAACAATTTTTAAACGAGCCAGAGTTCAATTTTTTGCACACAGTCAAATTGCTTAAACTACTGCTATCTAACACTAATAGTTTTATTTGCACACCGTTAAATGGCTTCGAGTATTGCTTACACTAGTAATTCTATTCAACACTACAGTTAAATGATTTCAGATAAAGAAAACTGCTCTTTATCCGACCTATAAATATTGATGGGTGTGTCCAATTCCTCATGAATACGTCGGACACTATTGTGAGGTGGGGGTAAAATGCTGACTAAGTCAGCGTTTACTCGGTCGAGGTTGCCGGATGTGGATGCCCTGGAACCCCAACACGTGACCGACCCTCCTCGTGCCTCAAGGAGCCGTCCCTCAGGCTCTAACCCTCCTCGGAGGTTACAAGGCATTTTTCGGAGCCCCTAAGCGTGTCTCGGCTACGGTCCCGCGCCGGACCCACCTTTCAAAGGCCTTGTGCTATACTGGTGGGACGTACGACAATGCCTAAATATGCTGACTAAGTAGTCACCACTAGCAGTGGTTTACCTTCTTCACTCCGTTGGCGAGTATTGTATCTTGTTAATGTTATAAAGATTTCCGTTTCATTTCCAGTGTCCGTTTTGGTTATTTCTCATTCAGTAATCTTTTGTTTGGTCACAACAAAAACGAACAAAGATTTTCATTTGACCTATAGATGGGACTTTTACATATTCCACAGGTACTGTAAACAAGGTGAATTATAATTGTATCTGGAGCCATTTTAAACAATTGTGTCGTCTGGCTTTTTACATTTTTTCCATTATTTAGACACTTTTGAAAATATTCTATTTGTAGCACTCAACCTCTGGCAGTTTGCAAATCACTGATATATCCAATTTCGTTCGGGGAGCTTTATCACAGCAATATTGTTCGAATTCAATTGAATTTTAATTCTAAAAGCCTACTTTTTTGATAAAGACTGTTCATAAAAAAAATGTACAGTTAAACTTTTGTAATTATACTAAGTATTCAGTATATTTGTATTCGTATAAAATCTGCGACAAGAAATTTGATCACTCTCTTTCTATCTCTTTTTCTCTTCCTTTTCTCATTAAATAGTTAACCGAATCGATATTTTAGCCTTTTTGACTGAATCACGTCGCGTATGTCATTGAAAAATTCTGCTGAAACATTTTCCTCCCCCATTCAAGTTTTATTCCTCGTTTTTGGTCTGTTCTATTTTGTTTTCCCCTTGGGAGTGAAAGTGAATCATCGGAGGACAAGTGAGAAGAAAATTGGGAACTTAATGACGCTTCACCAATTCTTTGAGACCCCAAACGGCAAGACGGTGTCGCGCTAATGTCAGGAAAGAGTCGCAGACTGCTAGCGAAGAAAAACAGCATTGAATTGCAAAAGGCGACAGCTTCGATTTACGCAGTTTCACAGTCATTTGAAAAGAAGAAGAAGAAAAAGAAGAAGAAGAAGAACAACAACAACAACAAAGATTAAAGAAACATGAAAGTAAACAATGACAAAGCTAAAATGTTCATCTTGTTTGATCAGTGAGATTAAAGAAAAGTCGTTTACTCTTGCTTTATTTCATTCTCTGCCTGATTTCACGTCTCAAGAATTAAATGATTTTACTTTTTTTTGGCCAATTGTATTTTCCCAATTCATATTCAGCTAAATTACACGCACTTTTTTCTAGCTGAGAGAAAGAAAAAAAAAAAAAACGAAAAAAATGTCACTCAACAGGACAAAATAATAATACATATCCGTCAAAACAAAACTGCTGGCAAGATATTATTCAATTAATAAACAAGATCTGTGATTGATTTCATTGATATTTCGACGTTTATTCACATCTTTATTAAAATGAAGTCATCGTCTGTTTTTTGGGGTTTCGTTTTCACATACTTATAACCAAGAAGATTATAGATAAAATAAAATTTTTTAAAAAAGCAGTCTATGGACGTAGGTCAGTTTTTTTGCCCTAGATTACTCCTGAATATCAAAATACACTAATCAAAATACTGACATACAATGAAAACAAAAACAGACAAAAATAAGAATAAAGAAAAAAAAATCTTATTCGATCATTCAATTAATTTTCCTAAAATTCATTACATTAAAAAATCCATATATATATACATATATATATATATAGAGAGAGAGACAGACAGACAGACAGACAGAGAGTGATGAGTAAATTATCATCATTGTAAATTATAATTTTTTTGCAAGCACTTTATTTATTTCAAGTTTTGTTTACTGTGTTGCAAACTAGAATTAATTTGGGACAGTCCATAAGGAAAAAGCCACCATGCCGTCATTCAGTCCGCGTGAAATTTGGAAACGGCATGTTTTATTACGTGGTATTCACTATGGTAACAACTATTCGATTATTTCACTGTGGTTGGGTGTCAATCTAAGGACAGATTCATATTCATATTAATAAAATCTTAACACCTTCTACATATCACAGTGTTTGTTGTGTTCACTCGCGATGGTGACGTTATGCAACCATTCATCTTTCCTCATGGTCTGACTTAACACGGAGACCTACATCAAATTCCTGGATCAAGAGTGGTACCCTGAGCCGAGAGAGTAGGTACTGGTACACACTATGTCTGACAACAAGACACTGCGCCATGCCACACAAACAGGAGAACCCAGTGTTTGCTGACAAAAAAATTTCTGCAATCACATCATCACCAACATCTGGCCGTTTTACTCCCCAGATTGCAATCTCCTTGATTATTATGGTTGAGGCAGATTTGGTTTAGTTTGGTTTTATGGCACATCAAACAAGCGTTGGTTGTTATTGCCAAATCCATTTTATGCATATAAACAGTTCTATTTCAAACAATTCAGTTGAGTATTAGTACAGTTTAGTTCTTTTTGACCCATGGATAGGACCCGTATCAGGTGCTACCACTCCAAGCCAGAGTGAACCTGGGAGCGATGGTAATGAAGGGGTACTCAACATTTCCCAAAACTCCGGCATTACTGGAGCCTCACCATCAGATTGTTTAGTGTCATGTCTCGTTGGGGGAGTATTACCCCTCTGCAGAGATGAAGTCGGTATATTCTACAGCCCCAGCCGACTGAGCAACGTGTGGGAAACCAACAAAACTCTGGGCAACATCAAAGCTAAACTGAAGGCAAGGATAATAGTAGAATTTACCTTTTTAAACAAGGAGACCGGAGATTTAGAAGTCGTCTGGAGGCTGTGGTTGAAGCCAGTGGTAATTTCTTTGAATACATTTAATTGATAGTATTCCAAGATATTTTCATGTAACTTTGGTAAACACGAGTGATAAAATGAGATGTTAGCGTTAATCTCATTTTTGCATAATTGAGATGTCAATTTACCCATCACACTCACTATAAAGTGTTTTCTTACATTATTTAGATACGAGGTAGTTGTGTTTCTAAACTTGTACTTAGATTTGTAAACAAGTTTTGTAATTAGCATTTAGAGTTGTAAAGAAAAATGCTGATTGATCTATTGATTTTATCATATTTACCAACCCCTCCGCTCGGGCAGGATATGACACAAGGTCAATTTTTAAGCGGAGTTTACCAGGTTTGAATTCAGAGTTTTCCTTCTCCTAGACTAGTTGCCTTACCAAGGCTGAAGAACCTAGTCTACCCTACTATTTACCCATAGCTGGAGGGAGAATAATTGGATTCATTAGTGGTATGTGAAATGCAATCAGTCCAGGATTTGAACTCGTGTCGCCGTGTCCACTTCCTACGACGATAACCATTACACCACGGGCACCTCTATAGATTTTATAGGCATGTCAACCTGTCTGGGCTTATGTTATGCCTTGAGGCGAGGGAATTGCTAACATTGTATGTTTATATTTACATTTTTTGCCAAGCTTCTGTAACATATTGATCTTCGACCAGGCCGAGCAGTCAAATAAGAAATGCTCCTGTATAAATAACAGGTGCATCCGGTCGAAGATATCAGGGGATAACCTTGACTGTAGAGGGGTTGAGTTGGGTGCAGATGTGACGCCTACAAGAAGCAGGTGGAAGTTAAACAATGATATAACCCGGTGCGACAGGAAGTTCAGTTAGTTGAAGTTAGAGTTTTGGAAAAAAGATGCCAGCGTGAGAACCAGCTGCAGACTGAGGGCTTGCGGCCCTCAGGGCCCCCGATTGAGCAGTTCAGGTAGTGCTGAAGAAGTGCTGCTATAGTCAGAAGAGCTGGGGGTCAATATGTTGCAGTTCCTGTTCAGTCTCCAACTCACCTCTCACACATAACCCTTTCGCAACCCTTTCGAATAAAGTGTGAGAGATATATTTTTCTAAAGAACTGTGTTTCGTTCGTCATTATTGTGTTGACTATGTTTCTGCATGCATATGAGTATGTTACACTTCGTCAGAGTTGGAGTTTTTTTGCGGACGGTTATACGATATCAAAGTTGGGTTTCTTTGTTTAATGGCATATCAACCCTTGTAGGTTATTTAATACCAAAGCCATCCTTCTAAAAGAACAATAGTAGTACTTTTTAACCCATAGATGGGAGGACAAAGGGGTTTATACCTTTCCTAAGGGTATTTGTCCGAAAGTGAACGTAATAAAGATACTGTAATTCGAACTCGCTTACTTCACTTTCACCGTCTAGCGCTTTAACCATTACACCCACAATGTTATCAAGTATTACTATTAAATACAAAAAGTTTGCAAACAGATTTGTTTAACCCATATATGGCTTTGTTTGGTTTCTTCGTATATCAGCCATCATGGGTTATTTAATGCAAAAGCCATTCTAGGAGAACAGTTGTGGTTTTGTTTAAACCATAGCTTGGAAGGATAAGGGGGGTTAATACTTTATTAAAAGGTATTAGTCCAAACTTGAACATGATTGCATGACTGGAATTCGAACTCGCTTACAACGATGTCATCATCTGGCACGCTAGGCACTCGGCAATGGAAACCACCTCTTGGATGGATTGCTTTGGTTTGGTTTTATGGCATATCAACCATTGTACGTTTTTTAGTTGGTTGATTGGTTTGGTTTTATGGCATATCAATCATTGTACGTTTTTTAGTTGGTTGGTTGGGTTGGTTTTATGGCATATCAACCATTGTACGTTTTTTAGTTGGTTGGTTGGTTGGGTTTTATGGTATATCAACCATTGAACGTTTTTTAGTTGGCTGGTTGGTTTGGTTTTATGGCATATCAACCATTGTACATTTTTTAGTTGGTTCGTTGGTTGGGTTTTATGGCATATCAACCTTTGTTGGTTATTTAATGCCAAATCTATTTTTATACAAATAATCAATTCTATTTCAAACAATTTAGCATGAGAACGCAGTTTAATTGTCAAAACATTCCTATTTCAAGCTATTCTGTTGAGTTGAACAGTTCTAATTCAAACATTTCAGTTTAGTATAAGTATAGATTTTGTTTACACACAGCCAAATGTCAAAACAGTTGTATTTAAAAGAATTCAGTTTAACGTAGGAACAGCTTCAATGACAAAAACAGTTCTATTTCAAACAATTCAGTTGAGCATAAGTACGCAATTTACATATCAAAACAGTTGTTTTTAAAGTAATTCATTTTAGCATAAGTACGCGGTTTAGTTCTATTTGACCCATAGATAGGGTCCTTATCAGATGTTACCTCTACGGACAAGTGTGGACCTGGGAACGATGGCAATGAAGGAGTACTTTGTATTCTCCAAAGTTCCATCATTACTGAAAACTCACTATCACATTGTTTAGAGTCATATCTAGGACACTCGTTGGCGGCGTTCTTACTCCTCTGTAGAGGTGCAGTCAGTGCATTCTATTGCCCCAGCCGATTAGGCCAAATTTTTTTTAATGCCAAATCCTCTTTATAAGTAAAGTAAAGTTGGTGACCTTAGTCGAGGGCGACCTGGGCCTGTTCTGGACTTCGGTCCGGAGCGTGGCCCTGGAAAAGGAACAATGGCAGACTTGGGGCCTTTAATTAGGCACCTAGTTTCGACTAGGCTACCTTCGGGTGGGCGAGCTGCATTTTTGTCTTCTTTTGTCCCCCATGCACGGCACTGGACCAAGCGTCTAGTTTAAGCCGTTAACTGGCATACGTGCCCGGACCCACATTTGGGTTCGTGAAACTGCTTGCCTCATCAGGCTCACATTGCACTAAGTGAGCCGATGAGCAGCACTGACAAGCAGGGTTCGAGTCTCGGCTCGTCCCCGACCTCCCCTCCCCTTTATCCCCACTTTAATCGGCCTTCGGGCTTTTGACCTTGTGTCAAGTCGTGTCTGGTGGGAGGCAGCGACAAATACTCGGCGACCAGAGGGCTCCCTTTTCAATAGCTACCACACCCATGTGTAGGGGAGGGCGATACTCCTTTCCCTGGATTGTTCCACTTTACCCTTGATGCGTACTTTATATTGTTGAGTGTTAATCAAGGAGGTATCAAGTACCATTTAAAAGTCTGTGGTATGACACGACCTGAGATTGAACCCAGGTCTCCCTGACCATTGGCGAACACTCTACCCACCGGGCCAATGAGCCGGTTAAATCCTCTTTATAAATTTATATCAAACATATGATTTGTAAACATATTTTGTAGATAAGATTTTTTAATGAACCTGAGGTCTTTTTTGCGCACAGTTAAATGGTTCTAAGTATCCCTATATAACAGTCATAATCTAACATCAGTCATTTGTTTGCACACAGTTTGTTATGTTTGTCTCAGAGATAGGAACCTGTCAGATGCTACTAAGCCGGCTCAGAGTGGACCTAGAAGCAATGGCAACGAAAGAATTCTCAACATCCCCCAAATGTCCAAAGCTGGATCTTCGCCATCAGATTTAGAGTTATATCAGGACACTCATTGGAGGAGGGTCTTGTCCCTCTGCAGAGATAAAGTCGATGTATTCAATAGCCACAGCCGACGGCACTATCATAGATGGAACCCTGACAGTTACTATCAATCCGTGTCAGAGCGGATATGGGAGTAAGAGTATTGAAAGGATACCGAAAACTCCTGAACTGAAGTATCACCACTAAATTCACTTGAGCGTCATGCACGGATCATCTCCTTTCATACTGTAGAACAAATAAAAAGGAACACGCGTATTATGTAGACTTAAAATGTTGCGATTCTTGAATTTACATGTTTTGTGAATCTATACTGATCTTATTAAGACGGGAATTGTATCGATTAGTAGCGAAATTTTGTTATGACAAAGGAGAGGACTATCAAGAGGTTAAAAGCAGTAAAAACGTTAGATAAAATCAAATTAAAAAAAATACCGTTAAATAATCATATATATCTTTTGCTTCTATAATCCCATGAGATCCAGGTTTGAAGCCTTTCCACTGGTTGCAGTTTAGGGTCATACCCTAGAGATTCAGAGTTTGAGAAGTTCAAGGTATTAATTATAGCAAAACGGTAGTTTTGGCTTAACCGTATAGAGATATTTAGCTGAACATTTCCAAGCCAGAAACAAAATTTATGACCTTTCCTACGTGACTTTTTCCCGATTAAGTGTTGAAAGACTTTAAACAATCGTGCTGTCGTCTTTGCATTTGTAGTACCATCAATAACACCTAAGGGGCCCATAAACCTTAACCTTTAGATGACATTTGTTAACTTTTAAGTTCTCACAAAGGCATATTTCAGTACTGAATCTCTGTTTATGGCAGCAATAAAAGATGGGATGAAGAAATTTATGTTTAGTTTACATCACTTAAAATTCCCCTGGGATATGTTTCTTGTTCGTATTTGGTTGACATCGATCTAGGTATTTTAGATGAAATACTAGCCCAGTCAGCTGGAGCTGTAGAATACACTGACTGCATCTCTACCAGGGGTGGGGTAAGGCGTCAACAACGAGTGTCCTGAATATGACATTAAACAATATTTATTGTCCTTGCTCTGGGGTCCACGTTGGCCCGGAGTCCTATCAATGGGTCAAATAGAACTGTTCGACATATAAACTGAGAGCAAATAAAGGAATTATGCTAAATTGAATTGCTTAAAATATAACTGTTTGATCCTTAAACTGTCTATAAACAAATGTCTGATGTTTAATTGAATTGTCAGCGATATATAGCAGAACTTGGAATCATTTAACTTTATTTATTTATGATCAATTGAATTGTTAGAAATATAACTGTTTGATCATGTAACTGTGTATAAACATATGACTAATGTTCGATTGAATAGTTATTTATACATCACAATATTTAGAACCATTTAACTTTGTTGTGTAATGCCAATTAAAACTGTTAGAAATACAACTGTTTGATCATTTAATGGTATGTATTTAAAAAATGTGTTTACAAATTATATATTTAATATATATGTCAAAATAGGATTTGGAATTAAATAACCAACAAGTGTTGATATGCTATAAAACAAAACCAAAGCTAAGAAGAAATACGAAATTATCGGTTTTCATAGAAATCTCTGTAAAGTAGATAATAGAAAATATCGTTTAACAAAGATGCAATTTTAAATTCTTACTAAACAGTAGCTTAATATCATTTGTATAAGTTGACAGAGTGCATGAAAAACAATGCTTTCTTGTCTGTGTTTTAGAATTTCAGACAAGACCAATATACAGCGCAGATGTGAGGTTGAAAGAGCAGTGAACTGAAAATTATAATGGTGTAGAAATCAGACTTCCCCTTGTTTCTTGATCGTAAAGCGAAATCCAACCGTAGAAGCTTCCTACTTGACCTCTGGGTCATTACAAATAGGAAACAGAATTTTTAACCGCTGCCAGCTTCGACAGTCTTTGGATTATGTCTACGATCGCAAACGAAACAAACATTTCGTACAGATGTTGATATAAATAAATCGATCAATCAGCGTGTAGATCTGATATTAAAAGCTCGGAGAATACAGCGTAGTCGTTATGGCTGAAGTATTGGTGTCTTTTACAAAACAACTGCCTGTAAAAAAATAAAAAAATAAAAAAAAAACCCATAAGAACATGATTCATGTCTTTACCGGTTTCATTTTGCTCCAGGATATATTTGTAATCACGTCAGTCTATCCATATATATGAAAATGAAAAGAGATCAATAGACAGGTCCTGTCTAACAAAAACTAAATGTAGACAATTGTGATGTTCTCATTATGTAACTATCTGCTTGTTCGAAAGTTATCAATGAATTGGAAAAAAAGCAAGGACATTGAATAACAACAGTAACAACCACACACACACACACACACACACACACACATATATATATATATATATATATATATATATATATATATATATATATATATATATATATATATATAGAAAGCTACAGGGTTACTATATAAGGATGCTGCGTGCTTTTTTGGACAAATCCTGGAAGTAGAACCCGACGAAAGAGCATCTGTATGACCACTTGCCTCCCATCTCACAAAACATCCAAAAAAGACGCACAAGACTGGCAAGGTACTGGTGAAGAGGTAGGGACGAACTCATATACAAAGTCCTCCAATTGACTCCCAGCATAAACACACCAATTTTGTTTGACCAGCAAAGACTTATATTCATCAGCTCCTTGCGGACGCAGGTTTCTCTCCAGAGAACTTGCCAAGAACGATGGATGATAGGTACGGAATTTGATGATGATGATGATGATGATGATGATGATGATGATGATATTCATAAAGAAAGCGAGAGAGAGAGAGAGAGAGAGAGAGAGAGAGAGATGGAGAGAGAGAGAGGGGGGTAGGGGAAAGTGTGTATAACATAGTAGTTATCAACATATGAAATTATAGACAAGGCCTTTTGCATTTCATTTCGCTCGAAAGCCCTTTGGAAACGCGTGAATCTATCTTTTTTCCTCTTATCTACGACTAATAGTTGGAAAAATTGGGCTCTTTAGCCTTCGTACGACAAGCGGTCATGCAGAAGAAGAAGAAGAGAATTCAAATCAGCTGTACTTGGCTTTGAGAGGAGATTGTAGCGTGATGGTTATCGCCATATAAAATGAACTCGGCAACTCGAGTTCAAATCCTAAATGAAGCAGATTGCATTTCACATATACTCTAATACCCTCGGGAAAGGCATGAATCCAACTGTTCTCGCCACACCAATGGGTAAATAGTAGCAGACTAGGCTCTTTAAACTCGGTATGTTAACTGGCCTAGGAAAAGGAAAACTCTTAATGTAAACCAATTGTAACCCGCTTAAAAACTTGACCTTATTTCATATCCTGCTCGTATGAAGGGGTTGAATAAATACACCTCACTCCACAAAAATTACTTATGATGATTGTGTATATAAATATTGCCCATAAATACCATCCATATAATTTTTCACAAAAACTAATTCTTTTCTATAACAAAAGATACTGGGATTTTATTATTTCAAATAGAATAGTATTAAATCAGAACGAAGTTAATTATTTAGTGGTATTCATTACCAAACTCTTCACCATCTTGCCATCAGGATCTTGAATATGTCGACTATATCCTCAGCCGAGGTGTTAAGACCCCCCCCACTCCTGAAAATGGTACCCCAGTTCCGTTCTGATCCAGAGGAGTTGTACCCGTTAGAATGGATTATTCAGGATATGACTATTACCTCTGTCAGATAATGATGCTCTAGTTTTAGAGTTCTCAGGAATGGGAAGTACGATTTTATTGCTATTATTCATAGAACCACTCTGATATGGAGTGTTAGGACCAATTAATATCTCATCAATTAAGTTATTTATCGATTTAGACTCAAATATTTTAGGTAACAGGCTTTCAGCAGCGTTGAGTTGAGCATAACGAAGTTAATTATTTGATAATATTCATTACCAAACACTTCCCCATCTTGCCAGCAGGATCTTGAAAATGCCGACTATATCCTCAGCCGAGGTGTTAAGACCCCACCCCTGAATAGGGTACCCAGTTCCGTTCTGATCCAAATAATTTGTACCCGTTAGAATCTCATCTTTGAGTCAAATAGATCAGTTTTAAATTTATCAGTATAAAATAAGAATACGTGAATCTACATCAACGTGTACAAACAAATGATTATTTTTGGTAACAGGCTTTCAGCAGTGTTGAGTTTAGCATGAAAAATAGTTAATGATATCTTTTGATAGTATGATGTTCCGTAAGATATAATGCTAATCTGCTCTGTATTGCCAAAAAGAAAATGAACTTTCTATATAAAAAAAAAAAAAATTGTTTGAGATTTACTCAACTGAGATCGATACTATCTATCTATCTATCTATCTATCATATGCATATCTATAAATTAAGTGAGTGACATGGAAGAAGTTTATTAATTTAAACATTTATATTTTGGTTTGGTTTGATTTGTTTGTGTTTTATGACATGCCAATAAACTCCGCGTAAAAATTGACCTTGTGTAATATCCTGCCCAAGCGGAGGGGTTGGGTAAATAGGATGACATGCCAACCATTGTAGGTTATTTAATGCCAAATACTGTTTATACATATATATTAAATATATATGATTTGGCTTTTGTGTTTTATGGCATACCAATTATTGTAGGTTATTTAATGACAAATACATAAATATCAAATATATATATAATTTTTAAACATTTTGTTGATAACGTTTTTCAATGCGCCTGAGATCATTTTATTTTCTCTACTTAATGGTTTTAAGTATTTCTATCCGACACGAATAATTCTAGTTACAATTAATCATTTGTTTGCAGACAGTTAAATGGTTTCAAGTATTGCTACGTAACAGTAACAATTTAACATCAGTCATTTGTTTGCACACATTTAATTACAAATTTTACAATGAAACACAACCTATTCAATTCAATATTTATCTTTTGTTTGTTTGTTTGGGGTTTATGGCAAATTAACCTTTGTAGGTTATTTAATGCCAAATCCATATTTATACAAATGAACAGTTCTATTTCAAACAATTAAGTTTAGCAAGAGTACACAGTCTAACTGTCAAAAACATTTCAATTTGAAGCTATTCAGTTTAGTCAAACATTTCTATTTAAAAAAAATCAATTTAGTATAAGTATATTTTTTGTTCAACACAGCTAAATGTCAAAACAATTGTATTTCAAACAATTCAGTTTACCGTAAGTACAGTTTCAATGCCAAAAACAGTTTTATTTCAAGCAATTCGATTTAGAATTAGTACACAGTTTGAATATCAAAACAGTTCTATTTCAAGTAACTCAATTTAGCGTAAGTATGCATTTTAGTTCTATTTGATCGATAGATAAGACCCTAATAGGTGCTACCACTCTGGACAAGAGTAGACCTGGGAGCGATGGCATTGAAGGGGTACTCTGTATCCTCCAAAGCTCCCACATAACTGGAACCTTACCATCAGATTGTTTAGAGTCATATCTAGGACACTCGTTGGGGGAGGGCTTAGCCCTCTGCAGAGGTGCAGTCGGCGAATTCTACAGCTCCAACCGACTGGGCAAGACAATGAGTTGGTTACAAGTATTGCTATTTAACCTAATTATAATATTCAACATAGTGGAAATAGTGGACCTGGGAGCGATGGTAATCAAGGCGTGCGACGCATTTTCCAAAGCTCCAAAGTTACTGGAGCCTCACCATCAGATTGTTTAATATCATATCCAGGACACTCTTTGTGAGGGGGTCTTACACTTATGCTGAGTTGCAGTCGAGTAATTTACAGTCCCAGCCAACTGGGCTGTCATATTTTGATCAAGAGTTTTTCTATGCTGTTGTTGTGTCTGAAATAATAGCAATGATAACATCGCAAATTACACATCCACACATTACACATCTAGAAAAAACGACAATAAACTCAACATCTAAAATTTTGTCGAAAAAATGTACTTAGTCACATATGGTTTAAGCACAATGTCAGGCATGTTCAGAGCAGCATTTCTCCGTCAATTCTTCATATTAGCCAGTTCCTTTGGCAGCTTTGTAATGTATTCTACGAGAAACTATTATAAAATAAACATTAAAAATTTTGTTGAGAAGACGAATTTCGAGAAGCAATTTAGTCTGGGATGTTTTAAAATTTCATTTCTCTGTTAATTCTATGAATCATCCAATTTCTTTGGTAGCATTTTAATCTAAGCATAGAATTCTACCAGAAAAAAAAACAAAAAACAAAAAAACAAAACAAAAAAAACAACAACTCAACATCTTAATATATGTCGAAAAATGATGGAAGTTTTAAAGCCGTAAAGTCGTCAACTCTTTTAAGTGGTAACTCTCTTTGGTATCATTGCAAAGTAAGAATAATTTTCTGTCAGAAACGACAATAACACCAACATTTTAATTTTGGTCAAACATGTATGTTTTATGTACATCAAACATGTTTAAAGCCGTATCACTCCGTTGATTCTTCAAATTGGTCATTTTCCTAAAACTATAACAGCTACCGTCTCATTTCCCCAGTGGGTAGAGTGTTCACCAATGGCCCGGAAGACCAGGGTTCAATCAATGGTTCTTGATACCTCCTTGCTTAACACTCAGCATTATAAGGTACGTATCAAGGGAACAATCATGGGGAAGGAGTAGCGTTTGAATTTTGTTTTGCGACTCTTAATCTGGTTACCATACCAAAAACTAAAGAAGACAGTCTGCTTTACTTTAACTAATAGCTGGGAGGAGAACAGATAGATTCATACCCTTCCCCCAGGGCATTAGCGTGAAATGAAAAAGTCTCGGTCAGGATTTGAATTCGTTCGACAAAAACGGTTACGCTAAGCGTACTTCACCGACAGGTATAATGTACTCAGAATGAATAATCATCACAAGATGCGGAATGAAGAGACAATAGTTGATCCAATTTTAATGGCAGGGGAAAAGTGATTTTACCTGATTTCCAGCTTGCTTAAATTTTCACTTCTTGGCAAATGAATTAGATCTCAGTGAGTATTTTCACTGACTAAATTGGTTTTGCCTTGTGCGTATGCGCTAAATTAACTATACTACACCTTAAAGCTTCTACGTTTCTCTGAGAATTGCTGATGCAAGCAAGTGCAAACACCTGTAAAAATTATATATGAAAAAAAAGAAGAAAAAAATGGTGAACTACTTATTTAGCAAAACGAAATTAGGAAAAGTGACAATAAATTCATCTTCTTTTTTTACTCCAATTCTTTCTCTTTAATAAAGTCAGTTAGGGGAAGTAAATTACGCGAACTGTTTATCTAATAAAACGCTTTGGATTCAGAAGGGAGAAAGCTAAACCAAAAACAAAACAAAAAAAATTAAAGAACGGCCGACAAATTAATAATCTCTTTTTGCCTAGTGTGCAGGTGTTAGATGGATCTCAAAAACGAGCATACCCAACACACATGCGAAAGTTGGGGTTCGTTGTTCCAAGGATCCTGTTAAAAGAAGCTGGCACATTCAGGTCATATGTTCCTCAACAAGACGCAAAGATTGAAAATTCTATTCTGCTTTCTTTGTCTACCAGCAGCAATATTGTACACGAATGACAAAATGAAGATTTAACGGTATGCGAATAAACAAGCTATGAAAGGAAATGCCAGCAGACCAAAGAGAGACAAAATTTCCAAATTAAAGACCTTGGCCGGTCACTAAAATGCAATAAACTATCTTTTATCTAGTGGGGAAACGGTAATAAAAGAGGATTGCCGAAATCATCATACTCCATCTGTCATCTAAGTTATCGCAAGAACTAATCAAACATACCACCCACACATTCGTAAGTGCGGAGTCGCTGTTCTGAGAACCCCGTTAAAAAAAGCTGGCTCATTCTAGTGTGATTGGTAACAAGAGTGACAGAAGCTGTAGTATGGGCTGAGATAAAATAATCATCAAAATATCAGAGCAGAATGAGTTCCTACAAGAACAAAGAAGACCCCCCCCCGAATCTACCCTAAAACATTGTGTACGAGTATGTCATCCGTATCTTCGTATTTCCACTGCCTCACTAAAGAATGAAGAGAATAAAGAACAGAAAGATTTAGCTATTTGAGTTTTTGTGCGTTTTTTATTTCACCCACCAGATGACTTGTTTTCCACCATCGTGGAAATCATAGTCATCCGTAAAAACAACCCGCAACACTAAATTTTTAATTCTGAATAAATAAATAATGACTGAATCGTTGCATTTTTTGTAATCCAAAATAAGAGAATAAGCAAATAAGTAAAGTTGGCGACCGTAGTCAAGGGCAACCAGAAGGTTCCCTTTTCAATTGCTACTACATCGAGTTGTAGGGGAGGGCACTACTCCTTTCCCTGGATTGCTCTACTTTACCCTTGATACGTACCTTATATTGCTGAGTGTTAAGCAAGGAGGTATCAAGTATCATCTTAAATGTCTTTGGTATGACTCAACTTGGGATTGAACCCAGGTCTCCCAGACCATTCTCGAAGAATAACGTATTAAAAACGAGTGTTAAAGTAAAGTGATCGTGAGATATAAAGAAATAAAATATAAAAAAAACAAACAAAAAAAAAACAAAAAAAACGAACAAACTCGGCAACCGGTAGAAAGACAAGTTGATAAAGTTAAAGATCTTGACCAGTAGGCTAAATGTTAATTAGTCTAATTTCTAATACTATTTGCTTGCTCGAAGGGATTATGCGATCGAAAACGAAAGGTCTTTGATCTCTTATTGAATTTATAATAGATAATTAAATATAAATCAATTAGATATAACAAAAAAAAAAAAACAACAACAACATAAAAACAAAGCTAGAGAAATCTCCTTTCTACCTAATATACAGAATCCACAAAGGAAATTATCACTGAAGATAAACGTGATTTTCACCAAGAGATAAACAATGAGATGTAAGTTCAGCTGATGTCTACAAAGGAAATAGTTTAAAATATTTAAACTATTTATTGATTGATTTTAACGGCATGTCAACCCATCGGGGGTATTTTATGCCCAGAAGTTAGGGAGTGGCGCTCATTGTACGTTTATATTTGTTTAATCGTTTCTTTAAACTGATTGATTGATTTTAACGGCATGTCAACCGATCGGGGATATTTTATGCCCAGAGGTTAGGGAGTTACGGTCATTACGTTTATATCAACATTGTTTAATCGTTTCTTAAAACTGATTCATTGATTTTTAGGGAGTGGCGCTCATTATACGTTTATATTTGTTTAATCGTTTCTTAAAACTGATTGATTGATTTTAACGGCATGTCAACCAATCAAAGGTTATTTCATGCCCAGGGGTAGGGAGAGTTGCTCATTGTATATTTATATCTACATTGTTTTGTTGTTTCCTAAAATTGATTAAATGATTTTAACGGCAAGTCAACCTATCAAGGGTTATTTTATGCCTGGAGGTTAAGGAGTAGCGCTCATTGCATATTTATATCTACATATATCAACCCTTCTAAGGTTATTTTATACCTAGAGGTTAGGTAGTAGCGTTCATGGTACGTTTATATCTACATTGTGTAGTTGTTTCTTTCGAGGTATAACAACTGTTTTAGATATTGACATAGTTATTCTTTTAGAGAAACGCTTCAAGTTTATGACTTTACATAACAGTTGTTGCCTTCCTGAAAATTAAACTCTCCGTAAACCTATTTTATCATCACAATACTCCAGAGTTCCTGTAAAAGAATCACAATGTCTTAACCGGGCCATTGGTTTAATGAGTTGAGAGTTCGCCAGTGGTCCGGGAGACCAGGGTACAATTCCAGGTCGAGTCATCCCAAAAACTCAAAAAAATGGTACTTGGGGCAACCTTGCTTAACACTCAGTCTTATAAGGTACTATTTACCGACCCCTCCGCTCGGGCAGGATATGACACAAGGTCAATTTTTAAGCGGAGTTTAACAGGTTTGAATTCAGAGTTTTCCTTCTCCTAGACTAGTTGCCTCACCAAGGCTGAAGAACCTAGTCCGTCCTACTATTTACCCATAGCTGGAGGGAGAATAAGGGGGTTCATACCTTTCCCAAGGGTATTTGCCCGAAAGTGAACGTAATAGTGCGACTGGAGTACGAACTCGCGTACTACGATTCCGCAGTTCATCGCTTTAACCATTACACCACGAGGACACCCTTATAAGGTACGTATCAAAGGTAAAGTTCAGCTATCCAGGGAATGGAGTACCGTTCTCCCCTACAGCTTGGTGCTATAGCTATTGAAAAAGGAATGTTCGGGTCACCCTCGACTAAGGTCGCCAACTTTACTTACTTTACTTCACCGCAATTTTACCCGAATCGTTTTCAAATGTCCCCCCCCCCAATTCTCTAACAGTCTGACAGCAGCATTGAAAGCAAGAGTTACCGGGGTATGATTTGATTGGGTTCGATACCTTTTCAACTGTGCTAGTGGTAACACGATACGCTAAATCTAGTACTCGGAGACCAGGTTACAAAACGGTGAAGTAAGCCGGAAAATCTCACCAGCTGAGGCAGAAGTAAAGTTGGAGTGTTCTGTGAACTCCAATATATATATATATATATATATATATATATATATATGTATATATATATATATTTATCTCTGTCTCCCACCAGACAGGACTTGACACAAGGTCAATGACCCGAAGGTCAGATATAGTGTTGAGGGAAGGGGAAGTTGGGCTCGATCCGAAACTCGAACCCTGCTGGACTATGCTGGTCATCGGCTCACTTTGTGCAATGTGAGCCTGATAAACGCCAATATATATATATATATATATATATATATATATATGTATATTTAGGCAGCATTTCTTCGTTAATGCAAATTTCATTAAACATAATAGACATTTTATGCCTACATATTCTCTTTTGGATCCGTTCGAATTCCCGTATTACTTTTATCGTATTCGGGGGGAATTGATTTAGGTATTGTCCATAGTTGTATGTATCCCTAGTACTTTCTGCCCGACTTCGGGCCATCATCAGGGGAGAATCTGTTACAAACGTGATGTAACTTCTCACCGACAACACAACAATACTCGAACATCAAAATAATAAACAAAAACTTCAGATTCTCGAAGCACTATATATTAGAAAACTGCAACCAGCACTTAATAGAATTAATTTTCAAACCAGTGCTAACGTACTTAAATGTCTTTAGCTACTGGCACTATTTACAGAATCACATTTAAAAGCAAGCGCCATAATCTCCAACAGCAAAGACGTCCTTACACAGTAGTAATTTGCTAAAACAAAAGTTACATCACTTTTGTAACAGATTCTCCCCTGATGATGGCCCAAAGTCGGGCAGAAAGTACTAGGGATACATACAACTATGGACAATACCTAAATCAATTCCCCCCGAATACGATAAAAGTAATACGGGAATTCGAACGGATCCAAAAGAGAATATGTAGGCATAAAATGTCTATTATGTTTAATGAAATTTGCATATATATATGTGTGTGTGTGTGTGTGTGTGTGTGTGTGTGTGTGTGTGTGTGTGTTTGTTGTTAGGCAGCAGTCATTCATTTAAGCACGTTTCATTGAACGATAAAGACAAATTTTGTCTCTATAATTTATTCAAGATCCTTTCATGTTTTCTGATCAATGTCTTAGTGTCAGGTTGGAATTTAGCAGATGAATTTCTCAAAATTTTTTAAATACATCAGTTACCCGTTTTATCAAACTCTGCGTTCCCATATTTTCATTATGGTATAAACTTTCAAATCTTTCTAAAAGGACAAACACACCTTACACAAGCAAGCAACCTCTGATGATGGCACACGAAGGGTCCGAAAGTGCTCAGGACAATTTTGGGAAATCCATCAACCAATTCCAACCTGAAACTAAAACACTTATCAGAAAACCTGAAAGGATCTTAAATAAATTATACAGACAAAATTTGTCTTTATTATTTAATGAACAAGTATATATATATATATATATATATATATATATATATATATCATCGACCTCTTTTTATCTTTTGTTGGCTGGGGTGTAACGAGACAAACTTTAGCTGTGAACGAAAGCAAAGTTACTAGAATAGGCCTTTTCGTCGAAGAACGAAGAAGCTTACCGCATACATTGTGTTGGCGCCTCAAGTAGTGTAATGGTTTGAAACCAGACTAGCAAACCTTCACAAGTGAGTTCGAGTTTCACAGGGTGTCTCGTTTACACTACCTTGGGCTACATCTGAGCAGAAAACGTAGCAAATCATTACTACACGCTGTCCGTTGTGCTTTTCTTCCTGCTTCAATGGTCGAAGAGACTGAACAGGACGAAGAAAAATCAACGAAAGGTGCTAAAGTTAAATTCCTATTCCAGTGTTTTTTTTTACTCACCATCCGATGAATAGTCATCACAAAATCATCATGTTCCGATGATCACGCAACACTTGTGAAGAAGTTGTTACTCATTCTTCATGAATTTCTGTGAGCTGCGGTGTTAACACGCAAACAGGCTCCACCTGCTTTTCATGTACATATGATCTTTGAAGATATGTACACGAAACATTAGACATTTAGTCGGTGAGGATTACCTAAATTGTAGTCTAAGAAATCGTGTCATAATAGAATCATAATTTGTTTTGCTTAAATTAAAAACACAGTGTCTTCCGACAATGATATTTTTGGCATATTTCATTTATAATATAATTGTAAAACCCAACAAAAATATCTTAGGGAAAGTAGACAAACAAGAAAGGGAGAGCTACTCCTAAACTGACAATAATTTTTTAAAATCTCATTTCCCCTCCAAAGGAAATGGGTAATATAAAAAGGTTATTCAATAAATAAGGGATTTTTTTTTCAAGAACATCAAAGCAGTGTATTTTTCCGAATTACTTTGAATTATTTGCTATTGGTTAATAGGAAAATTTTTTTAATATCGCAAAGGTAGTTGTTTTGAGGCTATTCAGAGTGCTTCAGAGATCTGTCATCAAATTTTTGCTGGCTAAGAAGTCAAAACCATGTGAAATTTACAGTTGACCAAGTGATGAGTTAGGAGAAGTATGTTAGAATGAAAGAAATTTTTGCAAATGGGCTCAACATGAACTTACTACAAGGAGCCTAAGTCAAAAAGACCGTGAATGCAGTGCGAATATATAGACTTCCCGGTAATAGAAAAAGTTCCGTGTGCAGCGGTCACTGAAGAATGTTATGCTTGGCAATATTCTTGGACATAACAAACCCCATTACCTTGAAAAAGGTTCAACAGTAAACATAGCTTCCACGAAAGTCATTTTATACGAGGATCATTTATAAATAAGATGAATTTGGCCTAAGGTGTTGACCTTTGGTAAAATTCACTTTATGATTGTCACTTGGATAAAACACATATGGTTGAAACGACAGATAGTACATTGGGCTATTAATTCAGTTTCATGTTTGACTACAATAACGAACAATAAGCTCTGCTTTGAACCTGAAAGTGGTAAGATCTTAAAGTCAAAAATTTGCGGAAAGAAGTGGGGAAATAAGCAAAAATACAAGATGAGAATCGATAAGTGAATTTCTAAATATCACTACATTTTTTATTTGTTTAAATGATCCTATTTTACATAAATGTAGTCTTGTTCAAATTTTACTATTTTTATGGAAGTTCGATCCTTTGTAGGCAGAGCGACCTTTTCTCCGTAAAAGGTTAATAGGCAGTGCGATATTTTTGTCGTTTTCTGCAGTAGGTCAATATATCAGGTTTATTCAAAAGGTTCGTAGTCTCAGCTAGATTTTAGATTTCCCATACACCTCTGTAGCCCTCTCCTGAATAGAAATAAAAACAGAAATCTGAATTAGTTATTCTTGTTTTCTAAGAATTCTGGTGTGCTGACACAACCAAAATGTTCATTTATGGCTCTTTTTTTTGCTGAGGCTTATGACTTTTTGGTTTGGTTTCTTTGTTTTAATGGCATATCAACCTTTGAAGGTTATTTAATGACAAATCCATTCTCCTAGAAGAACAGTAGTGGTACTATTTAACCCATAGCTGGGAGGATAAAGGGGTTCATAACTTTCCCAAGGGTATTTGCCCGAAAGTAAACGTAATAGCGCGACTGGAGTACGAACTTGCTTACTACAATTCTGCAGTCCATCGCTTTAACCATTACATCACGAGGACACCCCCCATGATATTTTGAACAACTTTTGTATATAACTTGTTAACCACCCCCAGTGTGTAGAATACTACTCGAGGTCAAGTTTTCAGCAAAGTTTGAATTCTGACATTACCTTCTTTAGACTAGTTACAATACCAAGGTTAAAAAGCCTTGTCTGCCCTACTATTTATTCATAGCTAGAGAGAGAATAATTTGATTCATACCTTTCCCAAGGATATTAGCACAATGAGAAGTGAAAGCAGCCACGTGTAGGACTTGAACTCGAGTCGCTGTATCCATTTCCTACGATGATAAGCATTACAACAAGGGTACTTCTGCAATGTAGCTCAATATAAGGCATTTTCTTTTAGGCTCAGACTTATTCGCTGTTAATGTATAATAAGATCATTCGGAAGCCCCGCTCTGGTGCAGAATTTTGAAAAGATTTTTAAATAAAATATGATTAAAGTGACGGGTTTATTATTTTCATACTATTGTATTTTGACTCACAATTGTTGATCGAATTATTGTTTTGCTTGAGTTTATATATATATGATATATAATTAATTGATATGTATAAATATATTCACTATTTCGCAAATTTTCTGAAAATAATTCATCGGTTCTACGAGGAATAAAATATTATCGGGCTACAAAAGAGTAGAATATCCATAAAGGTATTTTTTGCTATAAACTTCAAACACTAGTAAAATTGATATATATATATATATATATATATATATATATATATATATATATGTGTGTGTGTGTGTGTGTGTGTTAATTTATCAATGCACAACATACTTGTTTCGGGTTGATTTGGTTCAGTTTGGTTTGGTTTGATTTGGTTTGATTGAGTTTAATGAGATATCAATCGTTGTAGGTTATTTAATGCCAAATCGTCTTTATGCATATATTAATTATGATTTGTGAAAACATTATTAGATAACATTTCTTGATGAATTTAAGCTCCTTATTTTTTCATACAGTTAAATGGTTTTAAATATTTCTATGTAGCGGTAACAATTTAATATCAGTCATTTATTTGCACACATTCAAATTTATATACATATAGGATTTTCAAGTGAATAGTTTGTTGGTAATTTCGTTTTTAAATGAGTTAAAGCTAATTTCTTGGCACTCTACTACTGCAATTTTTTCTACACAGTTAAATAGGTCAAATCATTCATTACACAAATAATTCAATTCAATATTTGTTTCATCATTTATTAAGGGGTTATAAGTATTGCTATTTAACACTAATTATACTATTCAACACTATTCAATAAATTGCACTGCATTAAGTTGTTCCAAGTGTTGTAATGTGTCACTTATAATTCAATTAGACTGTCATTTGTTTGCACACAATTAAGTGGTCATAAATATCAATTCTATTTGATCCATAGATAGGACTATATCAGGAGCTAACACTCTGGTCTGAGGGGAACTGGCAATGAAGGGGTACTCGACATTACCCAGACTTCAAAACAATCACAAACAGCTTGTTACTTTCATGCCATAGAAGATGATAGAAAAAGACAAGGGAGGCAATTTTAGTGATGTGCGTAAGATCTGAAAATCTAACAAGTCAACTTATTGAAAAAGTATTTCTAACTTGGTTCTCGATAGCAAATCGTTTTGAAACAGATTTCACTTTAATCGTCGGCCAAATTTAAAGGTGACTTACCAAAGTAGAGTTTATTAAAATGTCGAATTTTTCCGATAATTCAGTTAGAAAAACAGCTATATTTTGGCACCTGGACTTCCACTGAAACACCTAGGATTGCCAAAGCATTAGCATTGAATTTAAAATATTTGCCTACAGACTGTAAATTTGGTGTCATTATCTTCATATATATCTTTGAAATTGTGCTTTGTGTAAACATCCTAAACCTGAATTTATCTGTCGTTTAATTAAAATAGAAATCGATTTGAAGTGTATTCAATATAAACAGCAATTTTCTTTTTTAAAATGCAAAGAAAGAAGAAATTTAAACAAAAATGAAATTCAAAATAAGAAACGAGAGAGATAATCTATAAATAAAGCTACTCATTTTATCAGGAGAAATTTTATAACTTTTCTCTTTATAGACGGTGAATGGATTAAAAAAAGTGAAAAGATTATTGTTAAAGAATGATGTGTAACGATACCAGATAAAAGATACCCGGTAGAAGGTAAAAGATACCAGATAAAAGGTAAAATGTACCAGATAAAAGGTAAAATGTACCACGTAGAAGTACTACATACCAGGTAAGAGATACCAGGTAGAAGATAAAAGATATCCGGTAGAAGGTAAACGATACCAGATAAAAGGTAAAAGGAACCACGTAGAAGTACTACATACCAGGTAAGAGATACCAGGTATACGGTAAAAGATACCCGGTAGAAGGTAAAAGATACCAGGAAAAAGGTAAAATATACCAGGAAGAAGTACTACATACCAGGTAAGAGATACCAGGTATACGGTAAAAGATACCCGGTAGAAGGTAAAAGATACCAGATAAAAGGTAAAATGAACCACGTAGAAGTACTACATACCAGGTAAGAGATACCAGGTAGAAGGTAAAAGATACCCGGTAGAAGGTAAAAGATACCAGGAAAAAGGTAAAATATACCAGGTAGAAGTACTACATACCAGGTAAGAGATACCAGGTATACGGTAAAAGATACCCGGTAGAAGGTAAAAGATACCAGATAAAAGGTAAAATATACCACGTAGAAGTACTACATACCAGGTAAGAGATACCAGGTAGAAGATAAAAGATACCCGGTAGAAGGTAAACGATACCAGATAAAAGGTAAAATGAACCACGTAGAAGTACTACATACCAGGTAAGAGATACCAGGTAGAAGGTAAAAGATACCCGGTAGAAGGTAAAAGATACCAGGAAAAAGGTAAAATATACCAGGTAGAAGTACTACATACCAGGTAAGAGATACCAGGTATACGGTAAAAGATACCCGGTAGAAGGTAAAAGATACCAGATAAAATGTAAAATATACCAGGTAGAAGTACTACATACCAGGTAAGAGATACCAGGTAGAAGGTAAAAGATACCCGGTAGAAGGTAAAAGATACCAGATAAATGGTAAAATGTACCAGGTAGAAGTACTACATACCAGGTAAGAGATACCAGGTATAAGGTAAAAGATACCCGGTAGAAGGTAAAAGATACCAGATAAAAGGTAAAATATACCAGGTAGAAGTACTACATACCAGGTAAGAGATACCAGGTATATGGTAAAAGATACCCGGTAGAAGGTAAAAGATACCAGATAAAAGGTAAAATGTACCACGTAGAAGTACTACATACCAGGTAGAATATACCAAGTAAAAGGTAAAATATACCAGATAGAAGGTGCTACATACCAAGTAAAAGATACCATGTCAAAGGTAAAAGATACCAGGTAAAAGATACCAGGTAGAAGATACCATGTAGAAGGCAAAAGATACCATGTAAAAGGTAAAAAATAAGAGGTAGAAGGTACTACATACCAAGTAAAAGATACAAGGTAAAATGTAAAATATACCAGGTAGAAGGTACTGCATACCAGGTAAAGATACCAAGTAGAAGGTAAAAGATACCAGTAAAAGACACCTGGTAAAAGGTAAAAAATACCAGGTAGAAGGTATGACATACCAGGTAAAAGATACCTGGTAAACAATATCTAGTACGGGCTATAATAGGTTCGTTGGTTAGGTTTAAAGGCAGATTAAACCTTATAGGGGTTCTAATATCATGCCATGTTTATATATACATACATATATATATATATATATACTAAATATCTATGATTTGTAAATGAATAGTTGTATTTGCCAGATATGCAATGTCATCGGTGTAGTCCGCGTCAGTAATAGTTTGAGCGGGGTATCTTCTGCTTCTTTCATTTGCCAGCGTGAAGCGGTTTCGTTTCATTAAATCTGTACACATTCGAACCACGAAGTCCTTCTAGATAACAAACAGGTATGGGGCTAATGTTTCTCCTTAGAGCACACCAGCTACAATATCGTAGTGAACGCAGAAGACGGAATACACGTGCTTTAATCAAAGGGGAGAGATCTCCACACTAAATGGTGGTCCTCTAAAACTAGAGAACAAGTTCACCTACCAAGGAAACAGCGTCTCATCAATCAAAAATGACATTAACGCGCAACTAGCAAAGGCATGGACGGCTATCGATAGACTATCGGTCATATGGAAGTCACACCTGACTGATAAAATAAAACGCAGTATTTTCCAAGCAGCGGTCGTATCAATACTGCTATATGGATGCACCACATAGACACTCACTAAATGCATGGAGAATGCTGTGAGCAGTATTGAACAAGTCCTGGAGGCAACTCATAAGCGATGTACTCCTGTGGACACCTTCACATAAACGAGCAAAGGTAGAACGACCAGCAAGAACCTATATACAGCAGCTCTGTGCCGATACAGGATATAGCAAAGAAGACCAGCCGGGAGCGATGGACGATAGAGACGGGTGACGAGAAAGAGTTACGGAAATCAGTGCAAGCAGTATGACATGATGATGATGATGATGAATAGTTTGTTGGCAACATTTTTAACAAGCCAATGCGCAGTTCTTTGCACAAAATTGTTTCAAGTATTTCACTCCAAAATTTTTAATCCTATTTAATTTTAATCATCTGTTTGAACCCAATTAAGCTGTTTTAAGCATTCCTATCAAACAGGAATAATTCTGTTCAGTATTAATAAGTTTTTTGCGTGCAGTAAAAAGGTTTCAGGTATTGCTATCAGACACAAATAATTCTATTTAGTATTAAAAAGTTTTTTGCGTGCAGTAAAACAGTTTCAGGTATTGCTATCAAACACAAATAATTCTATTTAGTATTAATCATTTGTTTGCACACAGATGTTTCCCTGTATTCTTAAAATGGGCAAGTTAATTTAGTGTCAATTATTTGTTTGCACATAGTTAAATAGTTTCAAGAATTGCTATTTAACACTAATAATTCTATTCGACATTACTCATTCATTTTTAAGTGATTAAATGATTTGAAATTCAGCTATGTAACAATAACAATTCAATTGAACATCAGCTATTTTTTTTACACACAGTTAAATCGTTAATCAATTCCATTTGACCCTTGTTTAGGTCTCTAACCATTCCGAATCAGAGTGGACGTAGAATTCATGGCCATTAAAGGGTTCTCCACATTCCCCAAAGTTCCCAGACTAAATCCCATAATTAGCTGGTTTGAAACATATCCAGGACACTAATTGAATATCCTACCACTATATAGGGGTACATTTAGCGTATTTTACTGACCCAGCCAACTGGCTTGGGTTATGATTGGTAATATATATGACATTAATACGTAATAATGTAATTATTAATGTACATTTGGCTGAAAATCATATGCAAAATGTAAGATCTAAGTGCTTTTAGGTAAAAGATGACTTATAGGTAAAATCTTATCGACACAAACTAAAGGAATAAGCCTTGGTAAGTCATGATTTACTAAGCTTTTTTGCTTAGATGTGACACAAGGCCATATGAAAGGGGCACCCAATGAGACTCGAACTCACTCGTGTAGGTTTGCTAGTCGAACTTGCTAACCATTACACCACCAAAGGAACATTTGGTAAGTCATGATGTAGATGAATCAAAGTTCTTAAAAGAAGTAAATTTGGATAATCCAATAAAGCTGACTGTTGCACGGATTTCCTTGACTCTCTCTCTCTCTCTCTCTCTCTCTCTCGTCCTTATGATGTTCCGCAGGTTTTCCAAAATACATACTATGTCCGCTCAGAGTTTATGTAAATTAGTTCTTGCTGGTCGGCCAACATTTGTACGTCCATAGAAAGGGGTTCACTGAAAAACGTCACCAATGAGTTCGACTTTACTTTTCTAGTCCAGCATATCTTGTACGTCTTACTTGGAGGTAAGTGGTCGTACAACTGTTTTTTCGTCGGGTGTTGCTTCTGGGATTTGTTCAATATAGCTCGTAACATTCTTGTGCAGTTCTGATCTATTAACTAAATTGGTATAGTTTTCATTTTAAGATATGTAATACATCAATACTGAGGAGAAAATTAACACTTAGTTGCTCCTCCTCAAGATTATATGGAAGCTTTAATTCTTTCAGGCATTGGTTTCACTAATTTGAAGTAATGTTATTTTCCACGATTATACTCAGTAAGGCATTCGTATATGAATAATAATAATAATAATAATATTGATAATAGAGGTGGGTGATGTAATAGATTAGAGTTGTACTCCCCTTGGTAGAATTTATTGAATTAGCATATTTTACGTAGGTTTTATAGATAGTCGTAAATAAACTAATAAAAAAATTAGACGCAAAAGATTTTTCTTTTAGAGTTGAACATTTCAGTGTCATAATATAGATCTTGAACAAACGAGATTAAATGATTCTAATTAATGGTTTAACATTTTTCCAACTCGTACAGAGGGAAAAATGGAATAACTTATAATAAAATGACGTTGTAATTTGCATTGCTAAAAACGTAGTTGTAAAAGATTATCATATTTACCAACCCCTCCGCTCGGGAAGGATATGACACATGGTCAATTTTTAAGCGGAGTTTAACAGGTTTTAATTCAGAATTTTCTTTCTTCTAGACTAGTTGCCTTGCCCAGTCAGCCCTACAATTTACCCATAGCTGGAGGGTGAGTAATTGGATTCATACCTTTCCCAAGGGTATTAGAGCTATGTGAAATGCCATCAGTCTCGTCTAGGATTGGAACTCGTGTCGCCGTGCCTATTTCCTACAACGATAACCATTACACCCCGGGCATCTCTACACAAAGATTATACATGCAAAACAGTCTATTGTTAAAAGGCAGTTATTGCGGACCTCATCAAACAGTTAAGCAAAACTAACTGAATAGAATCATGGCTCTAACAAAAGAAGTATTGAAACAATGGAAAGGATAATACATAATTAATTGGATAATAAAAATAATCATTATATCAATTGTTAAAAGGCAGTTGTTGCGGACCTCATCAAGCAGTTAGGCAAAACCAACTGAATAGAAACATTGCTCTAACAAAAGAGCAATTAACTGAAACAATGGAAAGGATACTAAAGTTCCTATTTCTGAGTAAAAGTATGTATTTAATAGACAGGGTCATGATAAAATCTTTCAGCAATTTTAAATAAAGACTTTTAACAGAATAGGTATATCATGCAATTAAATATATTATCCCTGGGAAAAATATGGATTTAGCTCACTAATTTTTTTTATTTGGCCGTATATTCTTTAAAATAATTCCGTCGTCTTAAAATATTCTTTAGGGATCATTATCTGTATCATCGCCAAGGTGTGCTTGCAAGCATAAATTCCTTTTACTCTCTCTCTCTCTCTCACCATCTATCCCTATCAGCCATCGCTCTTAGTAAGTCCTCTAGATGGTATCCAATATGTACACCGAGCTGGGGGATGCAAGATTTTGCAAATGAGCAAACACTGATCTGTCCATGTGTAGTTGTCCATAGGAGAAGATAACTTCTGAGTTCGTCTTTACTTCGTCCGAAGAGCCCTGCATATCTTGTTTTTTGTCTTACTATGATAGTTTTGTGATGAGAAGTGTTCCTGAAAAGTATATGATGAAATCAAATATCCTGGCAAAAATTATGGAATTAGCCAACTTAGAGGATGTTCAATTAGGTTTTATATTCAGCAGTAAATAAGCTAATAATAAGTAAGACACAAACCAAAGTGAACTTCCTCTAATTGTGCTAATTTCATAAACTTTGCCGGATGGATGTAGATAGCAATAATAACTAAACTTTGTATATCGATTGAAGTGTAATGGTATATCCTTTAAAACATTTAATCGGAGACAGCTTATTTGTAAAGAATATAGAAATTTTAAGGTCTTTACAATAACGTCGACATTATTTGTATAGAAAACAAAGTATATGTATTCTATTTCTGAACAAATAAATGTATCTCTCCGTTTCCTTTTCAATTTCCTTTCTTTATTCCCATCGCGTCTCATTCTTGAAGTCTTTTACTCTGATGCTTATTTTGACATTTCTTTTTGGAATTGGTCCTTCCTGACTGCCACTTTCGATTTCCCTGGTATTGACCCAGTAATAATCTGCCAAAAACACAACTTTTGCTTCATCTTGCACAAGAAGAAAATAAAAGCAGAAATACGCGAAGTGTAATTCTTGCGACTTGTCTCAAAAAGTTTCAAATAATAGAAGTATTTGTGGATATTTCGCGTTTTGTTTGAACTTATTTTTCATATCAGAAAAATAAGAAGTACTACTTTCTGTAAAGTTAATCAAAAATTAATATTTATATTCATTTTTTTAAATAATAACGCCGTTGTCTTTTTACAGAAAAAAAAAGAAAAGAAAATAATGTTGTTGTATATAATCTATCCATATAATATTTTTCGCATATACTAATTCACACAACAAAATTATCTTTTTAAAATGCTAACAGAAAATATTGTTGTAATAGTCATGGAAACTGATGCAAGTCGTTAGTTCTTTGGAAGTCTCCAGCATGTGCTTCTTCATTGTTGCATCGAGATTTTTATCTTCTAAAAGAAAATGTATTTTCTGAATAAGTTGTAGTTATTTAGTAAGTTTAACTTAGTTGAAGCTCAAGGACAGAATTATGGAGTACGGAGTAAGAATCAAACTCATGAATAGCCATTTAATCTTGCTTGTTAACCATTACACCATATGAGATAACCATCTGATCAAGCTGTGTACACTAAACGTATCATACTAATTAAATTTTTATTCCCAACAATTCGAATATCATTTTTTTTCAGTCATATATCTTAACCACGTCATCAGATATCATTATCCAAGATATTTAGCATAACTATTCATTAAAGATATTCGTAGCGATATACGAGAGAGAAGTACAACAGCCACCAAAACATTAGAACAATCTTACCTAGCATAAATTGCTATAAAAAAGTTCAAATCCTAAAAAATAGACAGCAAAAAAAAAAAAAAAAAAAAAAAATCACCTTTTACTTAGGAGCGAAAATTCTAACTTGCTGTGTCCTCCAGCCCCTGTAGATTCGCAGTCACGTGATACTTTGTTGTTATCTCTCCGCTTGCATACATGCACTGATGGTGTACTCATTAACCCATGACTTCCCCGACAAGTGGTGAACACGTTTTTTTAAAAAACGTCCAACATTGTGTGTAGGGGTTCATAGAAGAACGTCACATGAGTTTGTCCTTGCTTTTCCAGCTGTGTGCTGCATGTCTTTTCGTGACACACACGCGCACATTATATATATATATATATATATACATATATATATAAGTACTTATTGGGTCAGAAGAAATCTACCTAGGTTTCACCTTTCCGGATCATGAGGATCAAACTGGGTCAGTTTGTGTGGGTTTATAGCATATCAAACTTTGTAGGTTATTTAACGCCAAATCCATTTTTATGTAAATAATCAGTTCTATTTCAAGCATATCAGCTTAGCATAGCACGCAGTTTAAATGTAAGTACAATTCAATTGTGAAAAACATTTCTTTTTCAAACTATTCAGTCTAGTCAAGCAGTTCTAATTCAACTAATTCAGTTCAGTATAAGTACAGATTTTGTTTACACACAGTTCTACATGAAACAATTCAGTTAAGTGTAAAAACAGTTTCAATAAAAAAAAAACAGTTCAATTTCAAATAATTCATTTTAGCATAAGCACGCAGTTTAAATGTAAGTACGATTTAATTGTCAATAACATTTCTATTTCAAGCTATTCAGTTTAGTCAAACCATTCAGTTTAGCATAAGTGTGCCGTTAGTTCTATTTAACCCATAGATAGGACCCTTATCAGGTGCTACCACGCCGGGCCAGAGTGAACCTGGGAGCAATGGCAATAAAGGGGTATTCTGCGTTCCCCAAAGCTCCAGCATTACTGGAACCCCACCATCAGATTGTTTAGTGTCATACCCAAGACACTCGTTGTGGGGGTCTTATCCCTCTGCAAAGGTGCAGTCAGTGTATTCTACAGCACCAGCCGACTAGCCAAACGTTTACTTTTGATCGTAGATTTGAGTGCTATTTTTTAGGACTGGTGAATCTATAATTGCAACACCGAGAAGTTTCATACTCATTTCATGTTACATCAAAGTGGTGCTATTACGGATTGAAAATCAATACCGCTTAGGGTTGAAAATTCAATATGGAACAGCATGTTACCGTCGTAACATTAAATAAACACAAAAAGTTCTGTGTAACAATTACAGATTCACCGGTTAGAAAAAACGATAAAACCACCAACGCATGGTGTGCACCGATCAATGCCGTGATCATAATTGATCATTTCTGGAATAAAAAGTTTGATATTAGCTCAAAGAAGCTACCATTTTTACTTGCCTAAGAATACTTTCACCACATAAATGTCAGTTGAAAATGTGGGAGCTGTTTCTGTTGTATCCTATGCATGCACTCTTGAATTAAGTTATTCTTTCACCGAAAACCTTTAAAAATAACAAAGAAACATTACATTATTGATAATAACAAAAAATTTGGACAATAAATCCAATAGTTTACAACACTGCAATGGCCTTTCTGAGAGTCTTAGAATATTCTATATCGATCTCCTACCCTGTGGTAAGAAATATATAGGAGTCTCCTGCTTATGACCCTAAAATGCATCTGATAATGAGGCTCTAACTCAGAGTGATACTCGCCCAGTCGGCTGGAGCTGTAGAAAACACCGACTGAATCTCTGCAGAGGGTTGCGACTCTCCAAACGAGTGTCCTAGATATGTCACTAAACAATCTGATGGTGAGGATCCAGTAATGCTGGCACTTCGGGAAATAAGGAGTACCCCTTCATTGCCATCGTTCCAAAGTCCGTACTGATTCGGGGAGAGTAGCACCTGATGAGGTCCAATCTATGAGTAAAATGGAACTAAACTGTGTACTTACGCTAAACGGAATTGCTTGAAATAGAACTATTTTGTATGCTAAACTGAATTGCTTGAATTAGTTGGGTTGTTTGTGTGGGTTTATAGCATATCAAACTGACTAAACTGAATAGCTTGAAATAGAAATGTTAAACAGTTAAACTGTCTATGCTAAAATGAATTCTTTGAACTATAACTGTTTATTTGAATAAAGATAGCTTTGGCATTAAATAACCTACAAATGTTGACATGCCATAAAATCTTAGCAAATCAACAAACAAACAGAGTGACAACAATGTAAAATTCTAAATTTGAGTCAAAGAGGTTTGTTTAAAAATTGATTGTCGTCGTCAGGAATACTTGGTTCTATATAACTGCGAATCATTTATATTAATTATAGTTATTTGAAGTAATTACTTAAAGCCATTGGCCTAATGCGTAAAGTGTTCGTTCATGGTCCGGGAGACCGAAGTTCCATCCCAGTTCGAGTCATACTAAAAAATTGGTACTTGATGCCTCCTTGCTTAGTACTCAGTACAATGAGGTAATACTAAAGTGGAGTAAACCAAGGAAAGAAGTCGTAGTCTCCCCTACACCTTGGTGTAGTCGCTATTGAAAAGGTGCCTTCGGGTCTGCAACTTAATTTTTACTTACTTAAAGCAATAATTGTTTACTACGGGTTATTATTAGTTAATTGAGACCATATAACTGCATGTAAACAAATGATTATAAATGAATTGAAATAATTACTTAAAACAATATCATTAGTTATATTAGATAGGAATACTTGATATAATAAAACTGTGTGTAAAAAACAAAACGAAAAAAAAAAAGCACCTTAAGAAACAACTACACAAAAAAATAATTATGCAATCAACAAAATTATCTTACATTTTAAACATCGAATAAACCAACAGAGGTCGTTAAATTCAATTAATCAATTGAAAACATAACTACGGGCAAATTATTTATAATAAATATAGTTACTGTTTTGATTTGATTTAATTTAATGGCAAATCACCCCTTGTAGTCGAGTTAAGTTGGGACGGAGATTTTATAGTTGATCAATCGGGGGCGGAATTCAACTTATCCAATGTTTTCAGTAACAAAACCATTTTATACATATAAACAGTTCTATTTCAAACAATTCAGTTTAGCACTAGTACACAGTTTAATTCTTTTTGATCCATAGTTAGGACCCTAAAAGATGCTACCACTCCGAGTCAGAGTGGACCAGGGAGCGATGGCTTTCAAGGAGTAATCTGCATTCCCCAAAGCCCCATCATTATTCGAACCTCACCATGAGATTGTTGAGTGTTATGAACAGGACACTCATTGTGAGGGAGGGTCTTACCCCTCTGCAGAGATCCAGTCGGAGTTTTCTGCCACTTTAGCTGACTGGAACAGTTGTTACTGTTGGCTATATTTCTTTGTGAAATGATTTTCATTAGTTACGTGAAACCATATAATTTTAGTAGGAATTCCAGTGACGTGTTTACTAATGTACTGAACTTTAATCGTGTCATTATGTTCACTTTTGTACTAATGCCCTTGGCAAAGGTATGAACCTACTTACCTCCCACCAGCAATTTTAGTGGTTTCCATGACGTAGTTGCTAATGTAATGAACCCTAATCGTTCTATTACATTCACTTTTGTACTAATGCCCTTGACAAAGGTATGAACCTACTTACCTCCCACCAGCAATTTTAGTGGTTTCCATGACGTAGTTGCTAATGTAATGAACCCTAATCGTTCTATTACATTCACTTTTGTACTAATGCCCTTGGCAAAGGTATGAACCTACTTACCTTCCGCCAGTAATTTTAGTGGTTTCCATGACGTAGTTGCTAATGTAATGAACCCTAATCGTTCTATTACATTCACTTTTGTACTAATGCCCTTAGCAAAGGTATGAACCTACTTACCTCCCGCCAGCAGTTTTAGTGGTTTCCATGACGTAGTTGCTAATGTAATGAACCCTTAACGTGTCATTACGTTCACTTTTGTACTAATGCCCTTGAGAAAGGTAAGAACCTACTTACCTCCCGCCAGCAATAGGTTGAATGGTATCACTAATCTCTCTTCTAGAAAGATGGATTTTGCATTAAATAACGATTCTATATCTTTGATTAGCTATTAAACAACGAAACTAAACCAAAACAAACCTTAAAGTTGCTTCAAACCTGACTTCGGCATCGATAGTCAGAATGTCTATGAATCAGTCAATCAATGGATTAAATAGGCTGGGATCCCACATGAAACTTAGATAGCTACCGAATGCAATATTTAAGCGAGTATATTTTTACTTTCTCTTTGCAAATGTTCATGGTTGCCATTCATGCTTCTACAGCTCTCGTGCCCAATGCACTTCTGCAAAGATGCTGGTGCTTACGCTAAACGGTTTTTCCAAACAACATGCGAACGAAGTGTACGATTGCGGGGTACGCTCAAGCAGAACGAGTACACATACACTAATGCACGGTTTTCTAAAATCTTGATTACATATCGGAAAGCTTTGCATTCAAACCGGAAACTACTACACGTGATCTAAATTCCCATTAATGGGGTTCTTTTTTTTTACGTTCAAATTAAGCAAACATTTTTTTTTCAGTTTCTCTCTTTCTACTTTTCTAGCAAGAAACAGTAAAACACAAAGGTGAAAAAAAATATCAGTTTACAAGATAATCACAAAGAGCATTGAATTGGAGAGGGGCGGCACTTAAAAACAAATACCCACCTCCTAGAAAAACAAAAACAAAAATAAAATAATCTGTAGTAAATAATGAATGCACGACAAACATGTTCACTGGTATACGCACTGTAAACATTCACATAATTAGGCTCAGGGTTGTTTGTTTGTTTGTTCAGGTTTTATGGCATATCAAACATTGTAGGTTATTTAATGCCAAATCTTTTCTAATGCAAATAAACATCTCTCAAACAATACCGTTTAGCATAAGTACATAGTTTAATTGTCAAAATCATTCATATTTGAAACTCTTCAGTTTAGTCAAACAGTTCTAATCCAAACAATTCAGTTTATTATCATTACAATTTTTGTTTACACATAGTTAAATGTCAAAACAATTCTATTTCAAACAATTCTGTTTAGCATTTCTATTTCAAGCTATTCAGTTTAGTCAAATAGTTCTAATTCAAACAATTCAGTTTAGTATAAGCATAGATTTTGTTTACACACAGTTAAATGTCAAAAACAGTTCCATTTCAAACAATTCAGTTTAGCATAAGTACGCAGTTTAAATATCAAAACAGTTCTATTTCAAGTAATTCAGTTTAGCATAAGTACACAGTTTAGTTCTATTTGACCCATAGATTAGGATCCTATCAGGTGGTTCGCCTAAGAGCCAGAGAGGACTTTGGAGCGATGGCAATGACAGGGTACATCGCATTCGCCAAAGCTCTAGCCTCACTGAAAACTATTATTATAACCATTATTATTATTATTATTATTATTATTATTACAATTATTAATATTAGTTGTTGTTTTAGCAATAGTTTTAACTTGAGAACATATAATTGATTGCAAATTTTCGGTGCTAAATAGGAATACTTAAAAACAAATTACTCTGCACAAACAAATTGCCTAGTCGGCTGGGGTTATAGAATACACTGACTGCACCTCTGCAGAATGGTAAGACCCCTACCAATGAGTGTCCGGGACTGGACACTAAACGATCTGATGGTGAGGTTCCAGTAATGCTTGGGCTTTGGGGAATACGGAGCACTTCTTCATTGCCATTGCTCCCAGGTCCACTCTGGCCCGGCGTTGTAGCACCTGATAGAACTTACGGCATACTTATGCTAAACTGAATTGTTTGACAAAAGTGAATAGTTTGAAATAGAGATGTTATTGACAATTAAATCGTACTTACATTTAAACTGCGTGCTTATGCTAAACTAAATTATTCGAAATAGAACTGTTGTTTTTTTTTTTACATTGAAACTGTATTTACACTAAACTGAATTGTTTAACATGGAACTGTTTAACTGTGTAAAAAAATCTGAACTTATACTAAAGTGAATTAGGTGAATTAGAACTGCTTGACTAAACTGAATAGTTAGAAATAGAAATGTTTTTTTACTATTAAACTGTACTTACATTTAGTCTGCGTGCTTATGCTAAACTGAATCGTTTGAAATTGAACTGTTATATATAACTGTTTGAATAAACTGAATAGTTTGAAATAGAAATGTTTTTGACAATTAAACTGTGTATTCATGCTAAACTTGATATAGAACTGATTATTTGTATAAAAATGGATTCGGCATTGAATAACCAACAAACGTTGATATTCCCTAAAATCAATCAACCAATCATCAAATAAATGATCTTTATTATCATTTTACAGGAGTAGTCTCGTTAAATGATATCCTATTTACCAACCCCTCCGCTCAGGCAGGATATGATACAAGGTCAATTTTTAAGCGGAGTTTAACAGGTTTGAATTCAGAGTTTTCCTTCTCCTAGACTAGTCGCCTCACCAAGGCTGAAGAACCTAGTCTGCCCTACTATTTATCCATAGCTGGAGGGAGAATCTTTGGATTAAATGTTATGCCTGTGTATTAATTATTAGTAATTGATAGGAATTCTTGATTCCATATATAGGCCAGTCAGCTGGGGCTATAGAATATACCGACTGTATCTCTGCAAAAGAGTTAGACTTATCCCACGAGTGACACGGATATGATACTAAACAATCAGATGGTAAGGCTCCAATAATGCAGGAACTTTGATTTATGTAGAGTACCTGTTTATTGCCATCGCTTCCAGGTCCAAATTGTCCCGAAGTGGTTGCACCTGGTAGGGTTCTATATATGGGTCAAATAGAACTGTTCGACATTTAAACTGTGTATTTGACATTTAAACTGAGTGCAAAGAAATGACTTTCGCTAAATTGAATTGTTTGAAATAGAACTGTCTGATCATTTAAATGACTGAGATTTAATTGGATTGTTAGTGATACATAGCAATACTTGGAACCATATAACTTCATTGACTTGCTAAACTGAATTGTTTGAAATAGAACTGTTTGATAATTTAACTGCTTGTTAACAAATGACTAATGTTTAATTGAATTGTTAGTGATAGATAGCAATAGTTTAAACCATATAACTTTGTTGACACGCCAAACTGAATTGTTTCAAAAAGAACTGTTTGATAATTTAACTGCTTGTAAACAAATGACTGATGTTTAATTGAATTGCTAGAGTTAAATAGCAACACTTGGAAACATTTAACTTTGTGCAAACAAATGATTAATAGAAAATAGAATTATACGCATTTGATTGAAAACAGTGTAACCATTTAACAGTATAAAAATGAGCTCAGGCTTTTTTAAAAATGTTATCAATAAAATGTGTTTATAAGTTATAAATTTAATGTATCTGTATAAAAAAGATTTGGCATAAAATAACCTATAATAGCTGATATGCCATAAAATCAAGCCAAACCAAACTGAATTGTTTCCATATAACTCAGTAAAAAAATGGTTATTATTGCTAAAAGAAAGATTTCTATGCAAATTAGAAAATATAAATAGTTTTGACTGTAAACAAACATTTATAAATGAATCAAATTTCGGTACTGAATAACCCTTAAGTGGTTGATATGTCATTAAATAAATAAATAAACAAAGCAAGACAAAATCAATTACCAAAAGGACTGGGTGTTATTGCAGCAATGATGTACTTCTTGCTACCTCGAGTTCTAGATGGCGTGTCATATACAAAAGACACCTTTTATAATAAGGTCTTCTTCCTCTGCAAAGCATATAGTTGGCATATTCTAAAATACATAATAAGGGATTGAGTGTATTTGAATCAATGGAATTAAAATCGACTTCCAAGTCACTAATTTCCATAAATACTGACCCTAAATCAGTAATTCCCATGCAATATTTTGATGAGGCTTGTTAGAGACCAAGTCAGTGGCCTCTTAAGCTTCCTTCACGTAAACAGCATTAAAAGTTTGTTTATGTAAGAATTAATTATTACAAGGGTGTTTTCAAAATTTTTGAAATACCAAAGCGAGGCACGATCTAAAATCGATTGGAAACTACCGCTCTAAATGAAGCAATCTTACTTTAAATGTCTGTTTAGTCCGAAATAGTTTACCCCTTCGAGTTTTCATTTTAAAATATCTTAAGAATCGGGTAAAACAATAAAAATAAAGAGAAATATTTTGTGTGTGCTTGTGTGTGTGTGTGTGTGTGTGTGTGTGTGTGAGGGAGGGTGAAATATCCCAATATATATAGCGCCCAGCATACGGTGTAAAAGGTGTTGGTGAACATCCTCCCTGATATTAATTACCTGGAGGCATAAAGGGTTTCGGGTCTTCCATCAAACACCGTCTTCCACTTGAGCCAAGCAGGGTTGATATGATCCAAATTCACACCCTGCATGTTGATACGACCAAAATTTAATTAAATTTAATTTAAGCAAATTTTATGCTCTTCTTCTCGATATTGACGTTGCAACAATATATATATATATATATATATATATATATATATATATATATATATATATATATATATATATATCATATCTCAGTAGTAAAAAAATGATAGACATAATCGGTTATGAATTCATTTCACCAGCTAGTTAGCAGGATCATCAGAGGGAAATTTGAACATAATTTTTCCGTTCAAATTTCTATATGATTTTTCTTGATAATAATGATATTTTTTGCTTGGCATGTGCATTTATTTAAATATATTTTTCTCTCTATATAAATTAGCTATGCATTAATCTCTCTCTCTCTCTCTCTCTCATTATATCTATATACCTATCTATCGATCTATGTATGAAATACATACATACAAACATGCTCACACACACACACACACACACACACACACACACACACACACACACACACACACATATGTATATATATATATGTATGTAGTCGATCAAGCAAAAGGAACTTAGTACGAAATCCAACGATATTTTCAACAGTAACAAAATCCTCTTCATACTATATAAGTTGTAAAAACTTCCTACATATTTGATGAGGCTGTTTTACAATTCACCTGCTGCAAAGTAAACCGAACACATATCTAGTTCCGTTTGAAACCGCATGTTTTTTCAAGTAACTTTCTTCCACTGTTAATTGTGCCTTCTAAGTGTTGCCTCAATGATAATTAACAACATAAAGAAGTTAAATAAGCAAATGGATCAAATTTTTACTTGACCAGGAGATTAACTCAAGTTATTTATGTGATAAGAGTATTTACAAGAACTATCTCTTAAAATAAAAAAGCGTATCAGTTACTAAATCAGATGAGCAATGCAAATATATGTAAGAGAAATGATAAAGAATATAATGTGTATTTGATAAAGCCGTGGTTAAAAAATTAAACAAAAAAAAAAGAAGAAAAAAACAATGCACAAAAAAAAAAGACTTTTGGGAACAATTACACGAACAATGTGAATATTAACGTTCGATTACCGAAACTTTAGTCATAAAATAACCCTAGACGTGATGACACACCGTGAAAATCCATAAATTATTTCAATGGTAAAATTCTACACGTAAAATTATTCACTCTAGAATGATCATCTATTTCCGGAACTGTTAGCGTTAGAAAAGACTAGTAAAAAGACAGCACGATTTATTTAAATTTTCATTTTACTTTCGGTGATAGTGGTGAACATTTTTTGATTACTTGTTCCAGGAATAGGGGTGGTCATACTACATTGAATTAGAATTTGAAAGTGAGCCTTCTTAAATAGAACGATTAGGGTTCATTACATTAGCAACTAAGTCATGGAAACCACTAAAAATTAAAGTTTTTTTCAATAAAAACTGTAAATTCTTTTTTTCAATAAAAAAATTAGATGACTTTTAAATCATAAAAGAATATATATATACAATAATTCTTTCCCTCAGTGAACTTGAACGTGTGCACTTTTAAATTTGAATTATCCGTAAAAAAGCAGATGTTTTGTTATATACTGTCACTTCCTAAGTTTTATACCGTTGATGTACATGGCTACAGTCTAGGTTACTTATTGAAATTATAACACTTGTAATGGTCTGGATGCAATAGGAAATTATTCCACTTAATCTCTCATCAGATCAGCACATATTTCTCAAGATTCTTTTACCATTTTTTTTAGAATAAATTCATGAAAAATTGATGAAAATTCCTTGCAAGTTTGGGTAAAGAAGTTGTTTGTATTCCGTCCTGTGTTCAGAGACTATTGCCTTGAATGCTAATCTAATTCTACAGATCTTATTAAAGTATTTAAAAAATACTTAATTACTTTCTCATCAAAATTATCATTCACATCTACTTAAACATTAACGATAATTTCTTTCTACGGTACTATTTTCTACCCTATTAACTCAAAATATGGAGACACACAAAAAAGTATGTGTCCATCATATTTATATGGTCACCAGGTATACATCCTTAACTGGAGAGTTTCACTGACATATGCGTACAGAGGGCGCTAATCAAACATTTCGGGAAAAGTTAGACGCGAAATGGCTTCCTTCTTTTTATTGGTTTCATGAAAATGAAAGATTTCATATACACAGGTGTTTACTTACAATAAGACGCATACAGACACTTACAATTAAACACACACACACACATACACACACACACACACACACACGCAGAGACACAGAGAAACACACAGAGAGAAACACACACACACACACACACACACACACACACACACACATATATATATACATATATATACATGTATATATATATATACACATATTTATACATATATTCATATACGTACATATACATATATATACAAATATACATAAATATATATATATATGTGTGTGTGTGTGTGTGTGTGTGTGTGTGTGTGTGTGTGTGTGTGTGTGTGTGTGTGTGTGTTTGTGGTGCCTAATATACAGTGTACAAGGTGTCGTTACTTGTCCTCACTGATATTAATTGCCTGAAGTCGTAAAGGGTCTCCCGTCAAACTCCGTCTTCTACTTTAACCAAGCAGGGTTGATCTGATCCTTATTCACGCCCTGCATCTTTGTACAACCAAAATTTGATCTGCTCATTTTATGTTCACCATCTCTATACTGACGTTGCAATCAGTTTGTAGGCTTTTTCCAATATATATATATATATATATATATATATATATATATAGAGAGAGAGAGATTGATAGATAGATAGATATACGAAGGTCTTTCAAAACGTTCTAAACCTCAATGAAATTTTATATTTGTCACATAGCCCTTATTATTTTATGAGCCTTATCCGCACAAAAATTAAGGCAGAAATCTAAATTAGCTTTTCTAGTTTTATAAGAAGTAGTTGCCTGCTGCCACAACAAAAATATTCAGCTTTGGCTCTTCTTTATGGATTAGGATTAGAAATTTTTAAACGACACACCTTAAGTTTGGAATAAGAAAAAGTCAATTTGAAAAGTCAGATGGATATGATTTGCTAGAAGCCAAGTGTTATCAAAATGTATATGAATTTCTTTGCATCTTAAATATTTTCCAATTTCAGTATTAAGGATTTCCTTTCTCCTCCTATTTGGGAATAATTAAGATGAAAATGAAGGAAATTATACTTGTATACATTCATAAAGTGAGCACTATTTCAATTTGGACTTTCAACATGGCAAATATATTGTAAGTGGGGACCCAACACATAGAATATCATCAAGTAAATTTATTGCGTTTTAAAAATCTTAAATTGTTTTCAAAAATTTAGTGAGCTTTCTGCTGGTCGAATCACTTCAAACAAATATCTTTTGACATAGTGAGAAGCTATTGATGAGAAGAATTTTCACTGTTGGAAACCATAGATAGTCACACAGATCTAGGTCTAATGAGTATAAAGGTTACGGAATTTGCACAAACCTGTGCTTCACCAAAATTCATGGTTCAACAAGTATCGAGATTCATTTCTTCTTTTTTCACACTGACAATGATTAGTCTAGGAATTTTTGAGTTCTATACAGAATGTTTTGGGTCGTACAATAAGACGTATTGAAACACAGGTTGAACTGGAAAAGATAATATAAAAAAGAAAACAATCGATAAAGACTGAAAGAAAATTGCTGAGAAAAACAGATGCGCAATATATTAGATAAATGATTTAGGATGGAGATTTTAAGAAAGCATTTGTTTATTTTATATATATATATATATATATATATATATATATATATATATATATATATATATATATATATATATATATATATATATATATATATATATATATATATATATATATATATATATATATATATATATATATATATATATATATATATATATATATATATATATATATGGGGGATCCCTGTAGTATAGTTGCTATCTTGCTCGACTGTTACTTGCCCAGTCAGCTGGGGCTGTAGAATACACTCCAGTCGCGCTATAACGTTAACTTTTGAACTTATCCTCAGGGGAAAGTGATGAAGGTCCTTACTCCCATGAGCTATGGGTTAAATACTTCATAAAGAAATCGGACCTATATATATATATATATACCGGGACATTGGCCCAGCGGTTAGAGTGTTCGCCAATGGCCCGGGAGACCTGGGTTCAATCCCAGCTCGAGTCATACCAAAGACTTTAAAAATGGAACTTGATACCACCTTGCTTAACACTCAGCATTATAAGGTACGGTTCAAGGGTAAAGTGGAGCAATCCTGGGAATGGAGTAGCGCCCTCCCCTACACCTTGGTGTAGTAGCTATCGAAAAGGGAGCCTTCGGGTCACCCTCGACTATGGTCGCTAACTTTACTTTTACTTATATATATATATATATATATGTGTGTGTGTGTGTGTGTGTGTGTGTGTGTGTGTGTGTGTAATTAAGCAGCAGTAGCAGTTAAAGTAGAAGATCTCTCAAAATGTCCCGTATCTATGTCGACGTGTCAGATTAAGCACAGATAAGTGTCTGTCGCAAAACGCTTTTTACTTTCTGCGTACTCTATCTATCTATCTATCTATCTATCTATCTATCTATCAGTCAATTAACATCTGTACCTCTCCCCTCTCATTTTACTTTATATATATATATATAATTAAGTAAATGTAACGTTTAGGGATGTAGTTCTCACTAAATGCCCCATATCTACGTCATGGTGCCAGATTAATGTATATTATGTTTCTAAATACTTCTAAGTACTTGAACTATTAATGTATTTTATATATTAATACTCTATCTATCTCGCTATCTATTATTTCTAATTATGTGTATTCTCTTAAATGATGGAATTATTAAATTTTAATTCACATCCAATATTTTTTCCTAAATAAGGCCCTGTCGGAGTAGGTTAGAATACGCTGATTGTATTCGCTGCAAGGGTTAAGGTCCCCCCCCTCTGTCAAAGAGCGATCTGTATATCACTCAAGACTGCATCTGATGGTAAAGCTCCAGTCCCGGAGTTTTGGTGAAAGTGGAATACCCCTTTATTGTCATTACTCCCAGGTCCACTTCTAGCCGGAGTAGTCATATTTCTCTAGCTCCCATCTTTTTGTTAAATAAAAATGTTTAATCATTTACTATTTTTGAAAACGTTTGACTGTATTCAAAGTATAAATACCAATATTTGTAACCATTGCACTGCACGCACACACAAAATCTCAAGATACACAATCACTTACACGCACACATACAGAAAAAATAATTAGAAGGGAAATCCGAAACCACACACACACACACACACACACACACACACACACACACACACACACATGCACGCACACACACATACTCACACACTTACAAACGCGCGCGCGCGCGCACACACACACACACACACTCAAAAACGCGCACACACACACTCACACACACAACTTATCAAATATCAAAAGTAAATGAGGAGTAAAGTAGGCTAAGAGAAACACACTCTAAGAAAAAGGAAGGACTGGCATTCATTAAAAAAAAAACATAACCAACTGAAAACACTTCAAACTACCAACACGTGTGAAGTCTCATTGAATACCCCAATAATTATGCCTAGTGCCATACATGTTCTCAGCTGAAAGTATCAAGCTGCAAACATACACGTATGTAAAAACAAAATAAATGAATAAATTCTAAAAAATACAAATCTCTTTGTGGACCTACTCATTTTAAAATATTTGAAATAGTTTTTTATTTTCACTTTGGACCTACAACAAAAAAATTAATGTATATGTATAAATGGGATTTGGTATTAAATAACCTACAAGGGTTGATATGCCATAAAATACAACCACTCAATCAACATTGATGATTTACTTACCCTAATGAAATGATTTGAATGCAGATATATGTGAAAGTTTGTTTGTCGGTGCAATTGTACCTTTATTTGTGAATGAACGGGAGTGTTTCTATGCGTTTAAGTGTATCCAAATAGACTTGCTGTCATGTAAAAGCTATACAGGAAACAGAAACGTCTTGGCAAAAATCCTGAAGTTTATGTGAACATGTACTTACGACGACCTTTTGCTCCGAGAAAATGTTCGACTCGTAATTGTTTCGGATTTGATTTGGAAATTAAAAAAAAATACTATCAGGCGCTGCTCTTTGCTACAACTAGTAAAATAAGAGTTGTACTGGATTTTTTCTAAGTAGTGTGATTGAATTTTTATTGTAGAGGGGATGAAAAAATAATCTCAAATACGTTTTCTTCGAGAGTTTTTTCCTTAATTATATCTCTATCTTCTGAAAATGTTTTGGTGAACTCAACACATCTCTTACAGAAGACTTTTCTTTGTGACGCTTCAAAGAAATTGAAGTACCTTCATTTTTTAAAGTGCCGCTCGAATTTCCACGCTCTTTCTTTACGGTAATTTGTGCCAAAACGCTACAGTCACCCGTTGGGCTATTGGCCTAAGGAGTAGAGTGTTCGCCGAATGGTCCAGGAGACCGGGGTTCAATCCAAGGTCGAATCATACCAAAGACTCAAAAAATGGTACCTGATGCCGCCTTGCTTAGCAATCAGTGCTATAAAGTGAGGATGAAGGGTAAAGTGGAGCAATCCAGGGAATGGAGTAGCGCCCTTCCCTACACCTCGGTGTAGTAGCTATTTAAAAGGAAGCCTTCGGGTTACACTCGAATAAGGTAGCCAACTTTACTTTTACTATACTTAATGTGTTACATTGGCAAGTGTCGACGAATTTTACCAGAGACAAAGGGAAAATGAAGATTTTTTTTGGTTTCGTTTGGTTTTATGACCTAAACCGTTGTAGGTCATTTGATACCAAATCCTGTAAATACACATATGTTAAATATATATATATGATCTATAAATAGATAATATTCATGAGAAAGCCTGAGATCTTTTTTGTCAAGTTAAATGGTTTCAAGTTTTGTTATATAACCATATTTACCAACCCCTCCGCACGGGCAGGATATGACACAAGGTCAATTTTTAAGCGGAGTTTAACAGGTTTGAATTCTGATTTTTTCGTCTCCTAGACTAGTTGCCTCACCAAGGCTGAAGAACATAGTCTGTCCTACTATTTACCCATAGCTGGAGGGAGAATAATTGGATTTATACCTTTCCCAAGGGTATTAGTGCTATATGAAATGCAATCAGTCTCGTCCGGGACTTGAACTCGTGTCGCCGTGTCCATTTCCTACGACGATAACCATTACACTCCGGGCACCTCCTGTTTTTGTTATATAACAGTCACAATTTAATACCAGTCATTTGTTTGCGCACAGTTTGTTCTGTTTGACCCTGTGATGAGACCCAATTAGGTGCTACCACTCCGAGGTCGAGTGGACCGGGGAGCAATGGCAATGAAGCGGGTACTTAATATTCTCCAAAGCTTCAGTATTACCGGAGCCTAACCATCAGATTGGTTAATATCACACCAGGATACTCATTGGGGAGTGTTCTTACCCCTGTGCACAGATGCAGTCAGTTTATTCTACAAACCCAGCTGACTGAGCAATAAAAATGAAGAGCTGACGACTTCATAGAAAAAGAAAAAATCAGACACGTGGCATCAGAAAAATTTTACTCATTTAATAACTTTGTTTCTGCATCCCTGTAGACCGATATCAAATCAGGAATCAAGTGGGGGGATTCCTGTGTCGTAGTTGCTAATCTGCATTATAGTAAATGGGTTCAAAATATAGGAGTTATATATAGTTCACTTTTAACCAAATACTCTTGGGAAAGATATGAACCCACTTATCCTTCATCTATGTTTTAAATAGTACCACGGCTGTTCTTCATATTCTTCTTTTAATGCTTTGACATTAAATAACCTACGAAGATTGATATGCCATTAAACAAAGAAACAAAAGAGACCAAACCCTCAAATCAGTCGGAATAAAGTGGTATTTGTGAGTCGGTGGGTGAATTGCTTAGTCGTTGCCCATCAGATGCAGTCTACTCTCATACTCAGGATGTCCCTTTTAAGGGGTCTTACACATATGCAGAAGATGCAGTCGATCTATTCTAAGCTCCAAGCATTCTGGAAACTTAAGAAGACTTGCTTAAACTTCGGTGAAAGACCACCAGCTAACGCTGATTTGAAAAACACGCGAAGAGAGAAATAATAACTTTTAATCTATATGTCAGAACCAACAGATGACATATCAGTCAAAGAATATAATAAGATAAGTAAATATGAAGAACTGAATATAGAAAACGAGAAAATGTGGAACCTTAAAACTACCACTATTACTTTTTTAGTGGAAGCCCTGGATATAACCAAGAAAGAGACAGATAATATAATAACTTAATATATCATATTTAATAAAAATAATGATATAATATATAATATTATATATAATAAAACATTGGACTCTTAGTATGAATAAGAGTAATTCATTACAGACTGCTTACCTATCTTTTTAACCATTACATCCCACGAGATATTCATCGCGAACTTTTTAGCTGACGAAATAGACGGAATTTTGGTGCCTCATTAAATCTTCTCAAACCCGGACATTTTACATCAGTTAATAAACAATAATTATTTATTATTTGTCTCTTGGCTACTTACCAATAGAGAGTTGTTAGTTTGCAGCAGGCAGATAATAAAAATGGCGAATAGAACTAAACTGACTGTTTATGATCGCTTATAATCATTTTAAGTATTTTTTTCTGGAGAAGAATGAGTGAAATTCTACCAATCATTCAATTCACCAGAGTCGCGTATATTGTTTTCGTTGAGTTCTATTCCTACTTATTGTGAAATGTTCGTCTTACTTTTCTGGCTTGTGTGATAGGTGGTAAGAAACCGTATAGTTGTTGTTTTCTGGAGTTCTATAACCAGGATTTATTCAAAATATCAAGGAGTATCTTTAAGTAGCTCTTTTGCTTTTTCTTCAATTGCTTCTCTACCCAGTCGGTTGGGGCTGTAGAATACATTGACTACATCTCTGCACAGGAGTAATCGCAATACTTGGAACCATTTAACTGTGTGCAAACGAATGAGTAATGTTGAATTGAATAATTAGAGTTAAATAGCAGTACTTGTAACCACTTTACGTTCTGCAATTAATGATTAATATTGTATTGAATTATAACTGCTTGATGGCAATAATTGAAACCATTTAACTGTGTCTAAAAAGAGAGCTCAGGCTCATTTAAAAATGTTATCAATAAAATATTTTGACATCATATAAATACAATATATATAAACATCATATGGCATTGAATAACCAAGAGTTGTTGATATGCCCTGAAACCAAACCAAACCACTCCAATTGCTTCGTTAAAGTCTTGGTGGCGCAGCCATACAATAATACTGACACGGATAAGCTAGGGAAAAAATCTCATACTATTTTATCAGAGATATCTGATTTCCTTATGGTCAATAACCTGTTAAGAGCAGTCCACACTGTACTTATGTTGACATTGCTTTCTGTCGATGGGATATTGCTACCAGGGTATAGAAACTGCTCTACTTATCATTGAACATGCAAACTATGTTCCCTTCAGAGGAAAGATCTTAGACCTCTAAAAAATGGTGCCTTAGGTTTTACATTAAACTACATCTCTTAGTGAGGCTCCGGTTTTGGAGCTATTACTGCCAGGTCCACTTTCACGAGGGGTGGTAGTACCAGTTAGAGTTTTATCTATGGGTCAAATAGATATGTTTGAAAATCATTCGTGTTAGATAGGAACAATTGATGCGATGTATCTGTGTAAAATTTATTTGTGTTAAGAATAATTACATAAAGTTAAATTCTTTTTTACAAAGTTATTATTTGTCATTTGAAAAAATACAAATTCTTGAACTGTTTGAAACTATATAACTATATACTAATTAATCATTTTCAAAGGAATACTATTTGTTACTTGAAAAATATAATTGCTTAAATACTTTAAACTATTGAACCGTGTGCATATTTGTATCAAGAATAGTTACTTGAAGCTATAATTCTTTTCGAATTATTATTAGTCAACAGAAAGAATATAAATACTAGAAATCCAAAAAAATGTATTGAAATTGTTGGTATTAAATAGAAATATTAAGAAATATGTAACTGTAAGCAAATTATTTGTATGTGATGGAAATGATGGATACTGTGTACAATCAAATTATACTTATCAAATTGGAATAATTATTTTGAACCATATAAGCATGTATAAATTATTAGTATTAAATAGGGATACTTAAAACAATATAATAAAACATGCATTATTAATATTATGTTATATTTTGACCTTCGACCCGGCCCAAATGCCATTCAAGGTGATGCACCGGAAAGGAATGACACATTCCAATGGCAGTTAGGAGAGGAAATCGCGTGGGCGGAAATTGGCTAACAAAATGGGACAAGCTAAAAAATCCCATGATACTCTCATAGACTGACGCACCGGAAGAGAGTAACCTCTGAACTGCATGACAGTTATTTCCGCTTGATGACGATTAAACATGCGATTTCAAAGATCGAGTGGGCGTGAACTATTATATAACTCAGTTGAGTTCGACGGACAGTTGCAGACAGTTGGAGACGGAGATACACGAGATGTGGTAGGAAAAGCCACACCCGGCCGAGGGGGCCCTCGGGAACCCCGATGGAATTTGGGGACCAGAGAAGTTGCTGATAAGATGCAGCAAAGAAATCCATCACCCAACAGAGTGGGCCCAGGGCCTCCGGTTGAGCATCTGGAGAATGGGAAAGACACAGCGTTGACGGCCACAAGAGTGGGGGTCAAAATATTTCAGTTCTCTTCGGTTTCCAGCTCCCTCTCACAGTAAAACTCCACACAACCTTTTCGAACCCTTACAAATAAAGTGAGAGGTAAATATTTTGTTAAAGAAGTCTTCCTTCGTGCGTCTTTATTATTGTGTCGTTATGATGCTGTAGATGACGATATAACAATTAAATAGGAATACTTGAAACAATATAATAAAGTATAAATCATTAGTATCAAATAGGGATACTTAAAACAATATAATAAAATATGCATTATTAATACTAAATAGGGATACTTGAAACAATATAATAAAGTATACATTATTAGTATTAGATAAAGATACTTGAAACTATATGCCTATGTGTAAATTTTTAGTATTAGATAGGAATATTTGATACCGTATAACCCTCCATAAATTATTAGCAATGGATAGGAATACACGAAACGATAACCTGAATAGGAATTATTAGTATTAATGTACCATAGGACCAACGTGTTGTGCTGTAAAGAAAGAAGTCCGGAGAAAAAGAAATACTCAAACTCGAAGGTAAGGGAAGAAAATATAGCAGTCGTTTATTATTCTGCTATGATCGCTGCAACTCGAAAAGTTCATTTCAGTTGCGTCCTTCTTCTCCCTCCTCTTGGTGGTGACGGGGTGTGGGTGAGAGCTGGCTATTGACACACGCCTGTCGTGGCAGACTGGGTAGGACTGGTCGGGGCCTCGGAACCTCGGACTTGCCTGTTTTGAAAGCTACCTTCAACTCTGCCAAAATCTCGTTGCTTGTTTTCTTATATAGAGATTATGGAGAACAAATCGAAGATCCCCGAAAGTTCGATGTCATCAGTGAAACACGTGATAGTTCATCTGTGATTATTCTAAAATCACGTCTAACTTTGCAGGTCATTCTGCCCGCACGCGCTAGTCTCGTGACACCTTCACTGATTGACGACAGCACCCGTCCGTAATATTACATTAATAGGGAATAAGTAAAACCAAAACACTGTTTCAATTATGGGTATTATATATGAATATCATATATATGAATATCATATATATGAATACCATATATATGAATATCATATATATGAATATATATATGAATACCATACATAAATATCATATATATGAATATCATATATATGAATACCATATAAATGAATATCACATATATGAATATCATATATATGAATATCATATATATGAATGCCATATATATGAATACGATATAAATGTATCGTCATGATTTGTCTTTAGATTAGTTACTTTAATCAACATTTGTTTACAAATATTTACAATCATCAGTCTCTTGAAAGCAAACAGTAACTTAAAAAACTAAAATTGGTTTTTAATAGTTGGTTAGATTGTATGGCATATCAACTATTAAAAGTTATTCAATGCCAAATCCTCTTTATACATATATTGAATACATGATTTGTAGACTCATCTTATTTTTTAAATGAACTGAATTCATTTTTTTTCCCACAGTCAAATAGTTTCAAGCATTTCTATCTCACACGAACAATTCTATTTACTATTAATTATTTCTTGGTGTACAGTGATGTAGTTTCAAGTAATGCAATTTACCACTAATTAACATTCATTATTACTCATTCCTTCGCACACACTTAAATGGTCCCTCTAGTGGTGTAATGGTTAGCAAGCTGGACTAGCAAACCTAAACGAGTGAGTTCGAGTCTCATTGGTTGCCCCTTTCATATGGTCTTGTGCCACATCTAAGCAAAAAGCTTAGTAAATTACCACTTAAATGGTCCCAAGTATTGCTATGTATCATTAACAATATTATTGAACATCAGTCGCTTGTTTACACACACCTACATAATCAAAAATTTCTATTTCTAACAATTCAATTTAGCATAAATCATTTGTTTGCACTTGGTTTAAATGTCAATTCTATTTGATTCATAGATAGGAGCCTATCAAGTGCTAACACTCCGGTTCAGAGTGGACCTGGGAGTGATGGCAGTTAAGGGGTACTCCACATCCCTTGAAGTTCCAGGACTGTAGCCTTATCATCGGATTAGTTAATGTCATATCAGGTCTCTCGTTGAGGAAATTTTATTCCTGAGCAGGGATGTAGTTGGTGTATTCTGCAATCCGAGCCGACTGGGTTGCTTAAATTCATAATAAATGACCAAACGTGGGTCAACATGATATAGAACCAACAAGTAAACATTTTTCTTATATGATAACGTGAAGCAGTGAAATGCAATAAGTAAATATTTGGGTGAGTCAAAGATTTTGGTATCGTTTGACCCGTTTCTGTATCTTTGTTGGAGAACGTGAAGAACCTTTGTGAACAGTGAGATGCCGAGTTCGTTTAATACTCTCCGAGTTCTATTTGCCGGATTTACCATAATGGCTTGGAAAAGGGCCTTGGAATTCACATTTTTAAGCCTGGTTACTGTACAATGTTCAACTGCACCTTCACCTTTCGCGCAGCAAATGTCTTCAGTTACCTCTACGGTGGCGTTATGGCCCTGTTCGAATTTGTAAAGGTTAAGCTCTCGAATAAACCAATGCTACCTATTCTTCTAAATGGCTTTGGAATCACGCACAGATTGAAGCAATGCAGAGCATGTAAGCGCACCAACTTATACGATACTACCAATTACAGCGAGTACCTTCACACGGCTTGGAATGCTTCAATCACGTAATATACACACCAATATTTTTAACTCACTGTAGTAAATACATTTGAGAAATAATCTGTTTTTGATATAACGACATATGTTCTATTTTATCTTAAAAGTAGGTTGAAATTGTATTATCTCTTTTATAAAGGTAAAAGAATATTTTGATTGAAGGTTGTGTGATGAGTAGTGATTTATTTCTAATTAAAGTGGAGATAAAAGAACTATGTGGTTTGTTGTGTTTGATTATCAGCTCGCTCAGAAGTATTACTTTTATAAGGAGGTATGAAAAGGTTTCAGAAAATATAATATAAGAATGTTATTGATTTATTAGCTTTGCGTATCTTCATTGTTTTTGGTTCTTTTTTTTTCTATTTTTGTGATTGTTTGATTTTCAAAATAAAGTTCCAGTCAATTCACGTTATTTTTGTTGTCAGACTCCGAAATATTAATTGAATAAATTTTAATATCATTATCGATTGATTTTTATGGCATGTCAAACTGTCGTATGTTATTTCATATTTGGAGTTTTAAGGAATGGTGTTCATTGTACATACATATCTACATTTCTGTGAAGATGTTTCTAAAGAAGTTTTTGTGGTTACCTTTATGTGATATCAACTATTTTAGTCAAACGGATCAATTTGATTCACAGATGGAAGCCTAATAGATATTACCACTCCGAGTCAGAGTGAACTTGAGAGTGATGAAAATAAAGGGTACACTAAAATCATCTGATCTCCGAAACAAGAGCCTCACTATCAGATTTAATTCACGGTTATACCCAGGACCCTCTGTCTCTGTTTTGTTTTTTTTTTTATTTCAGGGTGGGGACTCTCTTACCCTTCTGCAGTCATCGTATTCTAAGCCTCTTCCATAGTGGTTTTTGAAAATCAAGGATTGACTTTAATCTTTCATTACGATACCAATTCCTATTGTCTAAAATTTATGAACTTATTCCAACGCTTTAAAAGAACACTTCTATTCAATTAGGTCCTTTCAGATATTTTTCTTTTTGTATCATTGGGGGTGTCCGCGTGGTGTAGTGGTTAAAGCGATGGACTGCGGAATCGTAGTAAGCGAGTTCGTACTCCAGTCGCGCTATTACGTTTACTTTCGGGCGAATACCCAAGGGAAAGGTATGAACCTCCTTATCCTCCCAACTATGGGTTGAATAGTACCACTACTGTTCTTCTAGGAGAATGGCTTTGGCATTAAATAACCTACGAAGGTTGATATGCCATTAAACCAAGAAGCAAAACGAATCAAATAACATTGATCTATTCTTAGTAACTATTTTTCTTAATAAAATGTCAGTCTTTCAGGAATAAAATACGTGGGTCATTCAATAAATAAAGAAACACTGTTTACAGTTGCCCCTTTATTAAGGAAATCATTAACTTTTTATCCTTTCATATCCCAAAAGGCTGTTATTACGTACTTCTTTGTCAACCGGAGCGCTGTTAACTTTTAGCAGAGAGTCAATGGGTTTCCAACTTCTTGGATTGTCTTTTCGACTCTGACTCGTAATGGCAAATCTATGTGTAGAAGATTTGAAATGTTTCCTTGACTAAAACATACTTCTGCATACACATGGGCACCTTGGGTAGTGTAATGGTTAGCAAGATAGACAAGGAAACCTTCACGAGAGAGTTCGATTCTCGTTGGTTGTCCTCATTCATATGGACTTATGCCACATTTAAGCAAAAGGCTTAGTAAATTATTAATTCTGCATTCACATGATCCCTTCAGTAAATTTCCCCGGATCTGCACTTCTCAACCACCAAAAATTTGATAACAGCCTAGATCACACTGATTTGTCACTATTTTGAATAGCCTCAAAACAAATATTTTCGGGAGATTAAAATAATTTACACAATAAACCAATTTCAAACGATGAAGCGTTTAAATTTTCGGAAAAAAAATTTCAGAAAAAAAGAAGTTATTTTGGTCTTTTTAAAAATTCCCCTTATTTATTGAAAGACTATCATAGATAGATAGATAGGTTCCCCTTATTTATGGAAGGGCCCTGATAGATAGATAGATAGATAGATAGATAGATAGATAGATATAAATTCTTATTCATAGAATGATCCTCGAAGATACTGTTATCAAGAAGTATTTTTGTTGGAAAGGAGACATCTTATTGATTTTTTTTTATTGTTGGATTATATAGTCTGCACAAAAGAAATACGAACTACCTTATTTAGTTCTTTCTTTTGAATGAAAGTGTGTCGTTGTCCTATAAAAGTATTAGTTAGTCGAGCTCTACGCCAAGAACTTCTCATTCATGGTATCTTTTAGGGCAATAAGAGTCTTACTTGAAGGTGCCCAACTCATGTCTTATTATCATGCGGCAAGTTGCATTCGGCCATATGATAATAAGTAATAAGGAACAGTATTTTATTTGACCTAGTGCCCAAGTATAGGTAAAATGATGTCATACCTAATACATGAAGAAATTTTTTTCTTTAGAATTTATAGGAAAATTGAATTATATAATAAATAGGTTTATTATAAATATAGCATTTTATAATTTTAGATCTGTATAAGTTGACGAAGGCTCCCTTTTCAATATCAACTACACCATGATATAGGGTAGGGCGCTACTCCATTACCTGGATTCCTCTACTTTACACTTGATCCTTACCTTATAATACTGAGTGTTAGGCAAAGAGGGATCAAGTACCATTTTTTCAGTCTTTAATTTGACTCGTCTTGGAGACTGAACTCCGGTCTACCGGACCATCGTTGACAGGGTATTATTAATCATTTAAAAGATCAAGGAAATGGCCATTGCAGTTTTAAAAAAGAAGTAATTTAAACAAACATTGCTCTACAACCATTCACATCTCATTAAGAAGATTATATGTCTGTCCGTAATGAAACCTTCGTCATCAACGATCTTACGAATCTCTAAGTTATTTACGTTATATTCTCTATGATTATTAAATAAGTAGTATTTGATATTAATCGGCTCATTGGCATAGTGGGTAGAGTGTTCACAAATGGTCCAGAAGACCTGGTTTCAATCCCAGATCGCGTCATACCAAAGACTTTAAAAATGGTATTTGATACCTATTTGCTTAACACTCAGCATTATAAGGTACGTAACGAGGGTAAAATGGAGCAATCTAGGGAAAGGAGTAGCGCTCTCCCCTACACTTTGGTGTAGTAGCTATTGAAAAGGGAGTATTCTGGTCGCCCTCGACTACGGTCACCAACTTTACTTATTTAATGTTAAATAGTTTCTTATTTATTAACGACATATCAATGAAAGTTTAATTGTGTTGAAATTGACTTTAAAAACCATGTTAACTATGAGTTTTTAACCATTTTCCCTTCGAGTCAGGATTTGACGTTCAATCTTTTTATAGTGGGAGGGTATGTGTCGAATTGAGAGTAATTTGTAGCTATTGCAGAATTGCTTAGTTCCGACAGAAATTGCTTTTTGGGGCGCTTCAAGGGGCAAGCGACCATCTCAGCTCTCTCTTGCAGGAATTACCTATGGAGAAAGCGTACAAGGACCAGTTGTTTAGCTTCATAACACCCACTCCGCGCGAAGAAGAAAATTTCTCAAAAACTAATTTATACTCACCAAAAAGTGAGCAGACAGTCAGATGCTACTCATGCCATTAGCATTCCACCAAATAATTCTACACTCTGGAATTTTCTTCGTCGCATGAAAGTTTTTGTCTTATCTCTTTTTCTTATTCGATAAATAGTCTTAGGGTCATCAGTAGAGAATGTGCACTGTTTCGAGGCCTTCCTCTCAAAATCCACAGGGACCAGTCGATTAGCTTGAGAACACCTACCCAACGCGAACATCTAGTAGCCTCCAAAAAACAATGGGAGAAATAAGACCGTTGTATTAAAGCATTTAGAATCCTGCAATGTGTGTTATGTATCACTATGAAATTAAAGTTCAAAACCTATTTGGCGTGGTTAATGTGTATACCGGTTTTAACAAACCCGTGTTTGATAAATAATTATTTGGTGTCATTGATTTCTAATATCATTTTATTCTCAAAAGGATTAAAAACAATCCTCTGTGTAATTCTAAATTGAAACCAATAAAAATAAGCGTAATCTTTTAATGTTTGTTCTTACTAGTTTTATTCGATTTTCTAATTCAATACATTTTTATTGCACTAAAACTGAAATAGATGTGCCTGAAGGGCGTACATTTTCACTAATAAATATTATAGACTTATTGATAATAATATTTAGCAATTAACCGATTTTCAACGAATAAACGGACCAATTTAAACATTTTCATTTACATAAGGTCTGAATAAAACAACATATGAATAATAGATCGCATACATTTATACTAAAGTTAAAAAATGAATAAATAAGAATTAAGAGAAACGTTTTATAAAATTCTTTTTTTGGTTACTCAGCACTGAATATCACTGGAATTCCGTTGAAAATGGGTATATTAGAAAATTCCATTTCCAAGTCAGAAAAGCAGAGTTTTAATGGTTGATCGATTAGTTGATTGATTTTAATGGTATGTCGAGGGTTATCTTATACCTTTAAGTTAGGGAATCTCGTGCATTATACTTTTTTAGAGTTGTTGTTTCATAAGGTTATTTTTTTGCACACCGTCCTATCAAATACGAATAAGCTTGCAAAAGTTTAATAGCTTCAAGTATAGAAAAGGATCAAATATTTCAATTTGATCAACAGATGGGGCAAACAGGCGCTACCATTCCAGGATCGAGTGGATTTGTAAGTACTGACAATAAAGAGGCACTCTATACTTAGCAGGTTTCCAGAACTATAGCCACACCAATAGACGTAGTTTAGTGTCAAAGTCAATTCCCTACTTTTGTGGGGCTCTTATCTTATGCTGAGAATACTGTCAGCTTATTCTAAACCTCGCTGACAAGGTTAACAGAATTTTAAGGAAGACATTCTTTGCCAATTCTTTTGCCCATCACCAATTGGGAAATAAGAATTTCTGCACAGGAACAAGAAAAAGTAAAAAGTTTATCGCATAGTATTATGGACATAAGTAAAATCACGATGGATACACCATTTATTTTCAGAAGTTAAGCATCAATAAGTCTGTTCAGTTTTTGAATGGGAAAACCGCAAGTACTGTAGTAATTTACGAAGTTATTTGTGTCGATGTGGCACAAGGTCGAATGAATGGAGCACCCAATGAGACTCGAACTCACTCGCGTAAGGTTTGCTAGTTTAACTTGCAAACCATTACACTAACAGAGATACCCAAACCACAAGTACTGTAAGCCATCTAACTCCTGTAATCTTTACATATTAATCTTATATAGACATAGAAAATATATACAAATTTAAATATCCTCAATTAATGCATAATAAACCTTTATAGTTTCTGAGAGATATCGTCTGCTTTTTGTCTTTTTCTTTTATTTAAAGCCATTTTCTTTCATCAGATCTATCGAGGTTCAAAGTACGTGGTCTAGGCAGATAATAAACAAAAACGTATATATCCGTGTATGTATGTATCTCTGTGCAAAACTCGAGTAACGATGGCGAAGACGTGTGTGTCTATCAGGCGAGCGCACTTTTAATTCCGTGTTTTAATAAAGCATCATTATTACTGTAATAGTTTCTTTGGGGGAGAACATTTGCTAGAAGTATTTGCCCCATCTTCTTGTAACGTAATGGCCAAGGGATTTCAGTTCATGCCTTTGTGTTGAGTTAGGCTGAGAACCTTTCGGCTCAAAACATGGGTAAGTTAGGTGCAACGATGCAGGTGTTAACACGCGCGTGCGCGTGTGTACAGAGCGTACGTGCCACTCAGAGATGTCACAATAGTCCGAGACAAAACGGGTGACGGAGTGCGAGTGACGTCACGCACTGGAAGCGCGCGGAGGATTTTGGGGAAATCTGAAGATAGTTAGACAGTTGAGTATTAGACGCAAAACGAGGAGGATCGACTTTTGGAGCTCGGGGACGCGAGGCGAACTTGCGCCCTATGGGGGCCGCACGAGATGGGGGCCAAATGAATAAGACAGCATAGAAGATTGTGTCTCTCCTCCTTATGTCGAAACCTTTAACTCAAACTTAATAAAAAGGTTTCGTACCTGAGCAAGAAGTCGTTACGTGTTTTCGAATTTCGAGATTCCTATGTTCTTAATGTTCTATCATTATGAACATTATATGTCTATTTCGCACATGGCCATATTCGTGTATATGGCTATGTAACATTCTCTGTGTATTGTATCAAATGCCTAAAAGAAATTTACTGACACAAGTGTTGCCTCGACTATGCATATGATAAAGTGCTTTATGCAAATACACCTGCCCTTGCCGAATCTCTGCTTCATAGACTGGAGCCGATAAAAGAAGACATTCGCCTCCACGTGAATGCAAATAAAACAGGGTACATCTGATTTAAACGAGATGGAGCCATCTCCACTCTTAGTTGAAAGCCACAGAAATTAGTAAGCAAGTTCACGTACCTAGGTAGCAGTCTCATCTACTGAAAGTGGTGTAAATATACACCTAGCGAAGGTGGGTAATGCTATCGATAGGTTATCGATCATAGGATATCCGATAGAATAAAACGAGATTTCCTCCAAGCTGTAATTGTGTCAGTACTATAGTATGGATGCACCACATGGACGCTAACTAAACGTATGGAGAAAACGCTCGATGGGAACTACACAAGAATGATACATGCTATTTTAAACAAATACAAGGCGCAACATCCCACGAAACAACAGCTCCTTGGCTACTTACCTCCCATCTAAAAACATCCTAGTAAGACGAAGAAAACATACAGACATTCTCTGTTGGAGAAGTAGAGATAAACTCATAAATAACGTTCTTCTATGGACATGCCAGTGTTGGCTGAGCATCAAGAGTTTATTTACTGCATCATCTCTGTGCGGACACAGGAGGCAGTTTGGAAGACCAGCCGGAAGCTATGGATAATAGAGACAGATGGAGAGCGTGAGTTAGGGAAACTGGTGCTGTCAGCGTGATTTGATAATGGTGATCATGAAACCTATATAGTAATTCTTACAACCAAATTTACCACCTTGTCGGTGGGTCTTGAAATACGTTGACTCTTTTATCTTCAAAGAAGCAAGATCCTCGAAAGACGGATGCCCTGGGTAGGAGAATCAACTGAATCTGATGTTGAGACTCTAGTTTTAGAGATCCTCGAAAGACGGATGCCCTGGGTAGAAGAATCAACTGAACCTGATGTTGAGACTCTAGTTTTAGAGATCCTCGAAAGACGGATGCCCTGGGTAGGAGAATCAACTGAATCGGATGTCGAGATTCTAGTTTTAGAGATCCTCGAAAGACGGATGCCCTGGGTAGGAGAATCAACTGAATCGGATGTTGAGACTCTAGTTTTAGAGATCCTCGAAAGACGGATGCCCTGGGTAGGAGAATCAACTGAATCTGATGTTGAGACTCTAGTTTTAGAGATCCTCGAAAGACGGATGCCCTGGGTAGGAGAATCAACTGAATCGGATGTCGAGATTCTAGTTTTAGAGATCCTCGAAAGACGGATGCCCTGGGTAGGAGAATCAACTGAATCGGATGTTGAGACTCTAGTTGTAGAGATCATGGGAGTATGGAGTACCCATTTATCATATTTACCAACCCCTCCACCCGGGCAGGATATGACACCAGGTCAATTTTTAAGCGGGGTTTAACAGGTTTGAATTCAGAGTTTTCCTTCTCCTAGACAAGTTGCCTCACCAAGGCTGAAGAACCCAGTCTGCCCTACTATTTACCCATAGCTGGAGGGAGAATAATCGGATTCATACCTTTCCCAAGGGTATTAGTGCTATGTGAAATGCAATCAGTCTCGTCCAAGATTTGAACTCGTGTCGCCGTCTCCATTTCCTACGACGATAACAATAACACCACGGGCACCCATTTATTGTCATTACTCCTTGATTGATTCTGATACGGAGTGGTAGTACCTGTTGGGGTCTCATTTCTGGGTGAAATAGATGTGTACGATTTGAACGATTATCTTTTTATAGAGCCTTAGGGAATGTGGTATACCCCTTCATTGCCATTGCTTCAAGATCCACCATGACTGGGCGTGGTAGTACCTGATAGGATCTTCTCTATGGATCAAACAGAACTGATTGACATTTAAACTTTGTGTAAATAAATAATTTGTGTTAAATTGACTTTTTTGAAATAGAACTGTTTGATCATCTAAGTGTGTGTAAACAAATGACTAATGTTTAACTGAATTCTTAGTTTTAATGGCAGTATTTGAAAGCATTTAAATGTGTGCAAACAAACGATTAATTGTAAATAGAAATATTCATATTAGACAGCAAAGAGTGAAACCATTTAGTTAGTAGCAGAAACATTACCCAGTATCGTTTAAAAATGTTATCTACAAAATGTGTTTACGAATCATATACATTTAATGTATATATATATATATAAGTAGGATTTAGCATTAAATAATCTGTAATGGTTGATATGCCATAAAACAAACCAAATCAAGCCAAAAACAGGATTTGGCATTAAATAACTCAGAAGGGTTGACATGCCATAAAACACAACCAGTCACCTAATAAAAATGTTCATGTTAATGTACAATGAATCTGTTTTTCTAACCTCTTGGCATAAGATAAGTCTAAACGGTTTGTTATGCCGGTAAAATCAATCAGTCAGTTATATTTTAATTTATGACGATAATTACAGTTTCAAATCCAGGAAAGTTACAAGATTTTTTTCATAATCGTAAATCTGGTTAAACTCTGTGAGATCAAAGCGACAACTCGCCGCCAAACGATTTTGGTCCGATAAATTCATCCCCAGAACCATTTTGCAGGATCACATCCTTCACAGTAACATTTTCCAACAGGCCCACATTCCCAGTATGTACTTCCCGTTGAGAAAAAGAAATCGTTTAATAGCTAAGAGGCAGCCAAAAACTAAAAATCCTCTATGGACAACTTGCCACTGACAGAAGACGAGTCGGTCGTCCCATAATCTGATTCAGGGATGCCCACAAGAAAGACGCAAAAGCCTGCAATATCTTTTCAGACAGCTGGGAATTACGGACCGAAGATATTGGTTGGCAACTGCAAGTCTGAAAGGACAACGAAAACGCGCTGCAGCAACTCTTATACGACGGTGAGTCAAAAGTTTTGCAATGTTTAGGTACGTGTGATTTTCAGGTGCTTACAGCATTTGACTGAAATAGTACAAGTCGTAGTAGGTTTGTAATATCGTGAAAGATGGTGCACTGACATATTGTGTGTAATTTGAAAGTTTCACATGCAAACATACAATGTAGTCTAATTTGAGAACGAGTTCGAACGGGCCATAACGCATCGTAAGCAACCAAAAACATTTATTAAACGAAAGGTGAACGCAGAGAAGATGCCAGTAGAGTAACAAGATGATTCAAGAGTTTTCACTTGGGTTCCAAGAACCTCGACAATCAGACAAGGTCAGGGAGGCCTACAATCATGGATTCCGAGGCCATTCCTAAAGGTATAAGGTTAAATCTGGCGAGTAGTACTTGGTTGGTTGTGTTTTATGGTATATCAACCTTTGTAGGTTATTTAATGCTAAGTCCATTTTAAACACATAATCAGTTCCATTTCAAACAATTCAGTTCAGCACAAGAAACACAGTATAATTGTCTAAAGCATTTCTATTTCAAGCAATTCGTTTTAGTCAAACAGTCCGAATTCAAACAATTCAGTTTAGTATCAGTATAATTTTTGTCTACACACACTTAAATGGCAAAATAGTTCTATTAGAAACAATTCAGTTTTGTACAAGTATGCTACCATTCCGTGCCAATGTGGACCTGGGAGCGATGGCAATGAAGGAGTGCTCCGCATTCCCCAAAGGTTCAGCATCACTGGGATCTCACCATGAGATTGTTTAGTGTCATATCCAGGACACTCGTTGGAGGAGGATTATACTCCCCTTGCAAAGGTGCTGTCGGTGTATTCTACAGCCCGAGCAAACTGGGCAAAGTAATACTTGGAAAGTATTATACGAGTGAAAGTAACAAACTATAGTTCTGTTTGGTTCGTCACCTTCATGATCCCAGAAAAAAGTAGCTGGAGCTACCAAACTGTGTCTCACGTCAACCAAATGTCGCAAAACTTTTGACTCACCCTCGTAATGCATATTTTCTCCTACATCTGCATTTTAAGCAACGGGTAATGCTACCCGTGTATTCATCTGCGCAACTAGAGGAAAATTAACACAGATAACATTTGATAATATAGCTTCCATGATCTCTAGAGACTGAGCTGTACATGATGATAATAATTAATATCTTACTCAGTTGGTGGGGGTCTTCGTGCCTTAAAAATACAAGATTGTGATAGACTCGCTCAGCAACCGCTAGCATCTAAAGGAAATATATAATATTAATTCTGAAGTTTCCAAATCAGAACTTTAAATTCATCATTGAATTCATTTTAAAAAAAGCTTCGGGATATTCTTTTAAAAGCAAAAATAAGGAAGATTTCACGATTTAATATCATTTTACAGTTTACAAAAAATATATTTACAAAACTTCTTCGCTCTAACAGATTACGTCACAAGGTCAGTTTTTAAGCTGAGTTTTTCGGATTCCTATATGCGCATGAACATTACAAACGTTTTATGCATGTGAATATCTTGGTCGTATTTTTGGACCCATTATATATTACACAGGGCGACCCGAAGGCTCCCTTTTCATTAGCTACAATTCAGTTTAGTACAAGGAGTAGGAGAGGGCGGTACTTCTTTCCCTGGATTGCTCCATCTGATCCTTTAGTGCTGAGCGTTAAGCAGGACCAATTTTGGAGTCTTTTGATATGACTCGACCTTGGATTGGACCCCGACTGCAATGAAAAAAAAAGTCCATAGAACTAAATATTACTCTCGTAGGAAATTCCATCGTCGGCTCGAGTTCAAATCTAGGAGTAGAACAGATTTTAAAAGAATTAAGCATTTTTTGCTCGTAACCGAAATATAAAACTTAAAATATGGCAGAATGCTGAATTATATGTACGTCACAGAGTTGCAAAATAATTATACGTGTTTTAATCAAAATGCTGCAATCTATTTAATGAATCAAGAGATCCGTTCATATACCTCGGTAACAGTACCTCATCTGCACAAAGTGATATCAACATACGAATCGTAGATCATGGATCATTATTGACTGTTAAGCAATCACATGTAAGTCTGATCTCTGATAAAATCAAACGGTAATTGTTCGGAGCTATAGCTGTGTCAATACTCCGTTAGTGTCGCACCATTTGGACTTTAACGAAACGCCTAGAGAAAAGTACACAAGGACACTGCGTGCTGTGTTCTGGAAGCAGCACGCTGCAAAATAGCAGTTGTAGGGCCACTTACCTACAATATCACAAAACATTCAAGAAAGATAAGCAAGGCATGCCTATGCGAGTGTTTAAACTTAGCTTATTTTGTAAAACGCCCGAAAAGTGGGGACACAGGAAAAATCATACTAACCAAAACAGCTCTTCCTGTCAAACTTGTCGACAATAATTGCATTTTCGTCACAATTAGTAATCTTTAATCAAAGGTAGTTTTGTTTAGTTCAAGGCCAGGAGAATTGAGTGCCCTGTGAAAATCGAATTCGCTATCAATGGTCAGCTAGCCAAGCTTGCTAAACATTTCACTTCGAGAAGTGCCCCTGACAAATTTTATACGAGAAAAGTTTTTGTGAATATCATTCGTACTTGTTAAATAAGAAGTTTTGATACCTGCAGGCAGCGGGGTGTGGGGGCCATTTTACCATGCAATAGAACACATTCTTTTCTTTTCTTAATAAAGCCGTATTTCTTACAGCTTTTGAACTGAAATGCAACGACTATTTCGTGTTGATGACCCGTGTGTCAGCCTGAGTTCAAGTGACTCGAATGTTACCTGAGGTCCAAGTGATCCGAATGTCACTCTGGGTTTAAAAGGAACTACAAAAAAGAAAGACAATATTAATATGTGGTATTTTATCCCAAAGAAAGTTGATCCGCATAACATCCTTACGAATACAAAAGCCAGAACATATTCCTTTTTCCTTGGACAAGAAATTCATTATCGAGCTTGTTTTATTAGATTTATGTTGCTGTTCGAAGTGAGTGAAATCCAGTCAATATATTCTCGTAAACTATGTTTAACTCCAGCAAAGCAGAAATTGCCAAACAGTCGATTTGAAAAGGAAGACAAAATGGAATAAAAATGCTGTTATATTTCTTATTGACTCGGAAGAAAACCAGATAGATGCTTTCTTTCAAACCTCATCAGCTTTCGAGTTCTATTCCAGTCAAACAAATAAGCTTGATAATTGCATCTGTATAACAAGACCTAGAGAGTGATGAGTTCCGTCAGGCTATCCTTACCCAAGACCCGCTACATGAATTAGGGCCCCCACGACCAAAACCTGTTGCGAGATATGTCTTGTCTGGTCTAGCAAAATTATCCTTTAACCAAGCTTTGATTTTCATTTAGATAAAAATTACGTATTTACGAAGGGGACTCAAAGGTTTTGCAACGTTTTGGTAATGTGAGACACAATTCGGTAAGAATGAATACTTTTACCGAGTTTGTAAAGGTAACGGAGTACACTGGACTGAGAGATACCGAACTCACTAGATACTCTCTGTGTACTTACTCGAAGGATTTACCACTATAGCTAAGAGCAAGGCCTCGGAATCCAGGTTTTAAGCCTAAATGAACTTGCCTCAGGTTAAAAACCTGAGCCAAATTTATTGAACTTGGACAGCGTTATGGCTCAGTTCAAACTTGTAAAGCCAAAATTCTCCAATTAAATTACGTCACATATTCATCTCCATGGTTCTAAAATTATACTCTTAGTGAATGCGTGCACAGCGTGTCAGCGCATCAACTATAAGATTACAAGCCACAACGTGTGAAAACTAAGAGCGGCATTATCAAGCACGTATCAAAATATTACCAAACTTTTTACTCATCGTAGTATTATTACCACTGTAATGATCTCCTTATATTCGTCTTGGAGATTTTGATATTGGTCAAGTTTTGGAGAATAAAAGATTAAGGATAAAAGAGGTGAAAATTATCCTCCGATATCTTCACTTGATATTTTTGAAGTAGCTTATGTACCTAGATTTCTTTGTTTAATGGCATATCAACTCTTTTTAGGTTATTTAATGCCAAAGCCATTCTCCTAGAAGAACAGTAGTGGTACTATTTAACCCATAGCTGGAAGGATAAGGGGGTTCATACCTTTCCCAAGGGTATTTGCCCGAAAGTGAACGTAATAGCGCGACTGGAGTACGAACTTGCGTACTACGATTCCGCAGTCCATCGCTTTAACCATTACATAACGACGACACCCCCTCTTATGTACCTAGGTAATTGCATTTCTTTTAATGAGAAATGATTATGTAGATTTACGATAAAGCTAATGTAAATTGATAGCGATAGGCTATGATTATTGTATAGAAATAAGACTATGATTACTGTACAGAAATAAGACTAATGTTGCAGGATAGCGATAAGGCTTAGTAACCTGATTGCTATAAGGCTTATGTAACTGGATAGCGATAAGGCTAAGTAAATGGAATTCTATAAGGCTACCGTTACTGGACAGCGATAAGGCTGACTTTGCTGGATAGCGATAAGACTATCTCTGTTGGATTGTGATAAGAATAATCTTACTGGATACCAATAAGGTGCCCGTGGTGTAATGGTTATCGTCGTTGGAAATGGACACGGCGACACGTTCAAATCCTGGACGAGGCTGATTGCATTTCACATAGCACTAATACCCTCGGCAAACGGTATGAATCCAATTATTCTCCCTCCGGTTATGGTAAATAGTAGGGCAGACTAGGTTCTTCAGCCTTGGTGAGGCAACAAGTCAAGGAGAAGGAAAACTCAGAATTCAAACCTGTTAAACTCCACTTAAAAATTGACTTTGTGCTATATCTTGCCCGAGCAGAGGGGTTGGTAAATATTGATAGCAATAAGGTTAACGTAACTGGAGAGGGATTACGATAACGTTACTGGATTGCTATAAGGCTAGCGTTACTGGATAGCGATAAGGCTGACTTTGCTGGATAGCGATAAGGCTATCTTTGTTGGATTGTGATAAGAATAATCTTACGGGATAGCATTAAGGTTAACGTAACTGGAAAGCGATTAAGATAACGTTACTGGATTGCTATAAGTCTAACGTAACTGGATAGTGAAAAGGCTAACGACGTTTGATAGCAATTAAGCTTACGTTACTGGATGGCGATAAAGCTAACGTTATTGGACACTGATATGGTTAATGTTGTTGGATAGCGATAAGGCTAAGTTTGATAACTGCAGTCTTACACTTTCCAATGCTTCCCGTCCATCACGCTAGGTGGGTAAAGGATTGACTAAGGTGGGTGAAAGTTTATACACGAGTCAACAGTCGAATCATATTAAGAAATTAATTTTTACCACATAATTTCGCCCCTTTCTGATTTGCTGCGACATCTGTCCCTGTCAACTGCTCTCCAACAGATACTCTTGCTTTCACTGAATACTATAGCAAAATTAGATTTCCAATTAACTATTGATTCTTCCTATTCAATAAAGGTTAGAGTTAAAAGGCAAACTGGCTTACATTGAATATCTACGTCCTAATATCAAACTGATGCTATCGAAGATGGTAGATAGTTCGGTATCTGTCACGCGCACGAGCAAGTTTGGTAAAAGGCTGATTTTAAGGTGGGTCCTGACGCAGGGACGCAGCCCACATGCGTCTGGCATTTGCCAAAAATACCTGTAGCCCTGTCGGCATTCCCCAGATGTTAGATAGCTGTCGATGGCAATGAATGGGTACTCCGCATTCTCCAAAGCTCCAGCATTACTGGAACCTCCCCATCAGATTGTTTAGTGTCATATCTAGGACACTCATTGGGGGTCTACCCCTATGCAGAAATGCTGTCGGTGGATTCTACGGGCCCAGCCGACTGGACAAGGTGATAACTGGATTTTAAACAGGTTTAGTTAATGTTAATTTGACTGAAATTTTGTCTCATATTTTAATCTTTAGTTGGATTATTCTTCGGTTGTTAGTATCAAAAACAATGATAAAGAATAAAACATTTTTTGAGACTCCAACTCACGTCCTCTTTGCCTCAGTGGAACCTTGTTGAATGCATCAACCACACGATTATCTGTAGTATGTAGAATTATTGATTTGGAGAAGTAAAAATCAAATTTTATTTTTCACTCTTTACTTTGGTTCTTGATCTCTTGATGCCAGGTATATTTATACTGCTTTTATAGAATGTAATCTTCTATTGTTACTTTTAAATGTTAATTACTTATATTATTAATTTTGACTAATGATTTTATCAACTTTATCTTTTTAGATACTTTGCTGTCGCACCTCACTCAAGTCGTTGGCGCAGGATTTAAAGAAAGACCCCTACACACAAAAAAAATCGAGGGTGCTCTGGGTAAGACACCTAAATAAATCGTACGCTGAAGTTCCAGATTTATGCAATGAGGAGAATCCCTTCAATGACATTACTGAAAGGTTCATTCTGACTCGAAGGGGTAGTACTCGTTAGGGTCCGGCCTTTTGGTCAAATAGATGTTTAGAAATATTCGTATTCGATTGGACCGTATGAAAAAAGAAAACAAACTTTTAAAGAAACAAATGCCCAAAAATATATACGTGAACATACAATGAATGCGATTACCTAACCTAAAGGATAAAATAACCAAGGATTGATAGAAATGCAATTAAAATTAACCAATCGAGTTAGGACAGTGAGGATAAATCAATAATAAATGATAAATCACTAATAAACAAATCAATCTAGGATATTTAGGAGAAAAAATATGACACTAAACAATCTGATGTTGAGGTTCCAGTGATGCTGGAGCTTTTGGGGATGCGGTGTAAGCTATCATTTCCATCGCTCACGGTTCCACTCTGGTTCGGAGTGGTAGCACTCACCTAGTAGGGCCCTATCTATGGATCAATTAGAACTAAACTGCGTACTTATGCTAAACTGAATAACTAGAAATAAACCTGTTTTGTCATTTAACTGTATTTTTACGCTAAACTGAATTATTTGAAATAAAACTGTTTTGACGTTTAACAGTGTGGACAAAAACTATACTTATACTAAACTGTATTGTTTGTATTAGAACTGTTTGACTAAACTGAATAGCTTGAAATAGAAATGTTTTTGACAATTAAACTGTGCACTCATGCTAAACTGAATTGTTTGAAAAAGAACTGGTTATTTGTATAAAAGTGGATTTGGCATTAAATAACTTACAAAGGTTAATTAAGCTATAACCAACCAACCAACCAACCAGCCAAAAAACGAAAATGAATGAATTGCGCAAAGGTCGAGACTTGAACTTGGTTCTCTAAGTTCATTTCCTCCTCTAAAAAACACTGAGACAGACGCACCTATTTATCTATCTTCACATCAACCTCTTTGCAATGATTTAAATGAATATTTGCAGTGGTTACAGACAAACGTATTTGATTAGCCTCCTCCCAGAGGACTAGCCGTTGAGCTTTTTATATCAGAATCCTCATTTGAAAATTGAAAATTTAAATACTTCACTGGATGCAAAGAAAATACTTGTATTAACTTACCCGGATAATCATGATATATTACTGCGGCTTAGAATAGATCGAGCAAAATCTCTAAAGATTAGATTTTATACAGCTTCTGTTTGTCTCCTGAGAAACATGGATCTACGCCAGGTTCTGAACACTGGCATTGGGCAAGGTTAGAGTGTTATATGGAAGGCCAGAGGCTCCCATTTTAGAGGTGATGATGATGATGATGATAAAAGAACCAGTGATGTAATTGCTCATAAGAAATATAACACCTGTAAAAATAAAGGATATGTCAATATAATAATAATAATAATAATAATAATAATAATAATAAAACTACCTTGACCTTGCTAGAGAATTGAAAAAATTGTGGAACATGAAAGTAACGATTGTGCGTTAGGCACAGTAACTAAAGGATCATTAAAAGGTCTGGAGGACTTGGAAGTTCACGGACGTGTAGAGACTATCCAAACGACAGCATTGCTGAGAATACTGAGACGAATCCTGAAGACTTGCGGAGACTTGCTGTCACTCAAACTCCAGTGAAAAACCATCAGCTAACACTGATGTAAAAAAACTCTAGAGGAGTAATAATAATGACAAAATAAAGTCAACAAGAAACGAGAAACTGCCGGATTGTGGACTTGGCCGTTCCAGCTGATCACCGGGTGAAATTGTAATTGGCACGCTCAGTAGAGACACAAAGGATAGGTACTGGAAACGGAGGATTTAGAAATAAAAGGAGAAGTGGAGATCGTCCAAACTACAGCATTTTGAGATCGGCTAGAATGTAACACTATGTAGGTGGTCCGCTAAGCAGACGATTTTTTGTCTGTTTTGGTACGAAACCAGACAAAGGGTTTTGGACTCGAGATCTCAGGTGACCGGAAGTGGTCAGGGAATGCGAGAAGAGAGTTGGACAAAGGGTGACGCGAGAGACCAGTCGACACCGGACAGCAGAGAGACCAGTGGGATGAGATAGGGTCCAGTTACAGTGAGGAATACCAGTCAAGATGAGTCGGCATTCCAGAAGCTTTGTAGAAGTTTCGCTAGAATCCACGCTAGCGTTAGTCTACACATGCACAATGTTACATAACTCTCCTTCTGCACTTGAGTTAACCCAAACATATTGTTCGTTTGTTCTTTTTTCTCCCGCTCCCTCGATTGTATTTCTTGTAGCGTAAAAAAATGTGCGACGCCCCTATCGGAACCACTAGTTGATCACCGTCCGTACAGTGAAATGGTTTGAAGAGGTTGACGTATCGGGGGGCCGGGGGAGTAACTTCACAAGAATACTGAGAAGAGTTCTGGAGACTTAAGGGGACTTGCTATTATTCAGACTCCTGTGAAAAAACATCAACTAATGCTGGTGTGAAAACTTCTCAAAAGAGAAAATAATGATAATTTTGATAATATTCGGTTATGAAGAATGAATTGTATAAAATTGTTTAGGATGTTGAGATACAAAAAAATCAGCTAATCCCGGACATAAGATAGGACCCAGGGATAATTAACAAAAACAAAAAAAAAAGGACGCGGAACTTGCCGTATAGTGGACTTTGCCATCGCAACGGACTGCTGAGCGAAAATTTAAAAAAAAAAGCTAAAAGAGAGACAAATATTCGGACCTTGCCAGAGAACGAAGAAAGCTGTAGAATATGAGATGGTGCCGGTAATAGCAATTATAATTAGCGCCACTGAAACGATATCCAAAGGCTGGGGAAAGGGTGTTTGAATAGTTGGAAATTGGAAGACGTGTCGAGAAAATCCAAACTACAACATCGTTGAGATCGGCCAAAATACTGAGAGAAGGCTTGGAGACCTGAGGAGACGTGCAGAGTATACCCGAGAAGACTTGCTGAGGAGACTTCAGCTGCAGAAGTTCCCGTACATATTTTTAGGGCTTAAATGCATTTTTCTCTCACAGAGTGACATACACAACAGAACTATTGCACACACGAAATATATTACTTTATTCTAAGCTAACAATTACTGCTATGCCTCATTGCACAAATCTTAACTATATCGACAGAAATATCTACACGCTGACAAATGCTATCTTTGCTTACAAGATTATACTTCGTATTTTTTTCAGCAAATTTTATTCTCAATTTAGAAAGCTCAAAAGAATTGTAAATTTGTTGCTCGGATTTTTATTTATTCATTTACACATTTACCCCCTCTCTCTCTCTCTCTCTCTCTCTATATATATATATATATACTTTTCTATATTAAAATAATATAGTTTCTTGTATTTATAAATAAAGAGGGCTTTGTATCATTGATAGGATGTACATACCTAAATTAGGATAACTTTAAGCGAGTCAACAGAGTCTGATGAAGCACTGATGAGAAACTGATCACTACCAAGCCCTGTCCATTCTCTATCAATTCTAACCTAACACACACACACACACACACACACACACACACACACACACACACACACACATATATATATATATATATATATATCATCATCATCATCATCAAGTGCTGACAACACAGATTTCCCTGACTCTTCTCTCTCTCATGCCATCCGTCACTATCATCCATCACTTCTAGTAAATCTTTTAGGGTGCATTCTGTGTCTGCACAGGGCTGATATATGTAAGTATTTGCTCACTGACCAATATCAACAAGTTCATTGGTAGCAGTACATTTTCATTTGTTTTACATTTTCCCGCATGTCTTGTTCGTCTTCCTTGAATGTTTTGTGCAATGGGAGATAGGTGGTCTTAAAGCTGCTCTTTTGTTGTGAGCTGCTTACATAATTTTTCAAGACAACACATCTCATTCTTGTATAGTTCCCATCTAGCTTTTGCTTTATTTTACGAGGTGCATCCATTTAATAGTATGGACATAGTTGTACTTTGGAAGAAATGACGTTTTATTTTATCGGATAAATCGAATTTTCATGTGAACAATAACCTGTCAATACTTTTATATGACTTCGTACGTTGATATCTTTTTTTAGAGGAGATGTTGCTACCGACGTGTGAAAACTAGTCTACTAATTTCTGAGGCTTTTTAATTAGAGTGGAGACAGTTTCTTTTTGTTTTATTTGCGTCCATACTGAGGCTTATGTTTTCCCTGACTTCCTAAAAGCAATACAGTAGGGATTCTAATTAAGCTCGTGTATTTTCCGGGAAGCACTAGATCATCTGCATAGTCTGCATTTATCTTAGTTTCAAAGGGATATCGTCTGCTTCTTGCCTTTCTTTAAAAAGTGAAATCCTTTTCTTTGTGCTAGATCTATTGACATTCAAAGTACGTAGTCTAAGCAGGGTGCTAATATATGTCCTTGTAAGACTCCAGTGACTATGCTGAAGAAGTCGATGTCTTCATCAGGTGAGCAAATTATTGCTTTTCTGTTTTTGTAAGCAGTTCCTTAATGGAGACCATATAGAAGTAGTATTTACTCCATCTTTCCCCGGTATATGGAATCGAATGCCTTTGAGATATCTACAAATAGTAATATTGCTTTCAATATATATATATATATATATATATATATTGTCACCCACTGACAGACTGTTTCGTTATATCACAACTCTTCAGTGTGCTAGACACGCTAGATGCTTCAAGCTGGGATCGAAACCCACCTAACTTTACGTTAGACAGATGACATATCACTCGGGGATATAACACATATGTATCAACATTTTGCGCTCTCGGCTACCAGAGTGCTCAATTCGTGAAAAAGTGCTTTGCATTACGTGAGTGGCAGCCGTTTATCCCATCGCCAAAGCGCTCAACTAGGATACCACTCGATAACTACATGGATGGTATCGTCATTCTATATATGTCTGTTCTCATTGGTCTGTAAGAGAGAGAGAGAGAGAGAGAGAGAGAGAGAGAGAGAGAGAGAAAGAGAGACATGTACATGAAGATAAAAAAAATAATTTTTTTCAAAAATTCATATTATGAATTATTTTGTTGTTTTATACAGGAAATTTCAGTTTTATCATAAACAGCAAATCGCAATGGCAGTTTATCTAAGAAATTTCAAAGAGTCCGCGTTTTTTATTTTACACTAATGAAAGTCTGCCGACAAAAAATCAAGAGTCGTTGGAACTTGTTATTTTTAAAAAATCTCAATTCATTTAGGCAGTCTAGAAATCTACAAAGAATATTTTTGGTCAATTTGTTCCAAGCAATTGTCCTCCTCAGATTTTTCTGTTCTTGTATCGTCAAAGTTTGTTTTTTTTGTTTTTTTTGTTTTTGCACTTTAGATATTTCCTTCCATGCTTTACTTATTCTTCATCATTCATTCATTCATTAAACATTCCTTCATTTTTCTTTACACATGCTTTCTTTTATCAATAATCCTTCTTCTCTTCTTTATCAATCTCTTTCATTACCTATTTTCATTTTTCTCTCTTCAAGTCATGCTGTTCTTATATTTTCATTATTATCATTCACTTTTATTTTTTCCATAATTCTTCCTTTCTATATCTTTTTCCTTCTAGAGTCTGTTACTTTCTTTCTTTATTCTTTTCTTTTCTTTCTTTCTGTTCCTTCTTCCTTATATATTTTCTTCAGTATTTATTCTTTAAGACTAGAAAGATCCATGCTGCCAATATCGTTGCCGAAGCATATTCAAAGCTAGTTATTTTGAAAGCGGAGTCGAGAGGAAGGGCGTGATCATGGGATACTAAAAGCAAAAGTTCCCTTGGGTCGAACAAGTCAAAAGGTTCACAAACAGGTGCATCCATGCAGTTATCGATTTGTATCCAAGTGAGCAAAATCTACCTCTCAGAAGACCTCCACGACGATTGGAAGACGAAAATTTCAAGCTATTCTGACCAGTATATAGAAAAATGGCGAGATCAAGAACGAAACGGTAATGCCTAATGGCCAGCAATATGGAAAACTATAAAGATCCGGGTTAATAAAGGAATAAAATAATCTATTCTTTATTTACATTCCTTCATTATAAGGGCAGGAACCTCGTGGCTGAGCTGTGAACGGAAAAAAATCCATTTGGGCTCTAATTGGGAAAAACCGGCCGGTCGGAGTGGCCCGATCCGTTTAATCGATTGTGCATGTCAAGTTCTAGTACAAATAAGATAGTCCCGACCATATTGTTCAAATTGCTATTATGGTAAACGAGTACCCAACAATATTTTATCTAAAAGGTGCTAGAAGGTTGTGGCGGATGGTCAACTGAGCTGAGATAATTGAAACCATCTAAACTATATGCAAACACATAATTAATATTAAATAGAATTATTAAGGTGGGAGAGAATAAATGAAACCATTTTACTATTTGAAAATAAAAGATTAATACAATTAACTGTGTGTAAAAAAATCATTCATATCAAATTATATCGGAATACATGATAAATAGAATTACTAATGTAAAATAGCAATACATGAAACCATTCATCTGTATACAAATAAATGATTAATTTTTGATGGACTTATTAGTATTGGATAAGAATACTTAAAACCATTTAAATGTGTGCAAACAAATGAGCTCCGTCTCATTTAAAAACGAAGTTGCCGACAAACTATCTACTTACTTTGTTTTTTTAGAAATCTTCAATTTTTTTTTTTTTTTACATTTTTGTCCTTCTTCAATTCTTTTTATTTTCTTTCCTGCCTTCTTTTCTTTTTTTTTATATTCACTTTCTTCCTTAAATATTCTTTATATTTTTCTCTATTTTCTTTACTTTCGTATAAAACATTTATTAACTGAGTTTAGTTTTATTCAAAAATCATACTGCACCCAGTGAGAATTCAACTCACCAGTCTTTGGTCTCTAGTTTTGCTTGTCAAACATTACACAAGTCAAGGAGTCACGTTTAGCATAATGATTATTGTCCCAGGAAATGGAATAAGTGACCCGTATCCAAGTCCTGAATGAGGTTGCTTGCATTTCACTTCACGCTAATTCCCTTTGGAAAGGCATGAATTTATATGTTCCTTCGCAAGCTACGAGAAAATAGGAGGATAGCCTTGGTAAGGCAACCAATCTCTGAGAAGGAAAACTAAATTGAAACAAGCTTTATTCCTCTTTAAAATTACCCTTTTTTCCATCCTGATCGTCACCGAGTTGTTGGGTAAATACATTTGTCAATAAGTTCTATAAGAGGATACTGTATCTAAGTGATTAAAACTCCGAAAATAGTCTTAGTTGCATCATATTCAAGAGGTCGCGTTTTATACAAGTAAATGCGGTAATTGTCTGTAGGAGGTTTTAAGGACACAGTTCTTATTACTTGTATCATGAAAACTGCGTACGAAGTAACGTCTATAACTTTGCATATCTTCTCCTTGCTCCCCATTTCTGTGGGTGTTCTGAAGCGAAGGTTTGTACGTATGAAGACTGATAGATAATTGGCTAGCCGCGTGATATTTTTGCGTGTACCTATTCATATCTGACTCAATGACGATACCTACGTGAGAAACTGCCTTTCAAGAAGGTCACATTTTGCAGCTTGTCAGTTAGTCTTCGTACATGCACTCATATAACTCTCAATCCCATGCTGACTACAAATTCTCCCTCTCTCTCCGTTAAACAGATATATATATATATATATATATATATATATGTGTGTGTGTGTGTGTGTGTGTGTGTGTTGATAGTGAAATATACAGTTGCCACGTGAAATGACACTTTTATTGCTGCAGTTGTTTGTTTTAGTACCAATATAATGTTTCTTTATGCTACGTAGATCCGTGCGGGTGAATTAGTTTTTAGCTGTTGGTGCCGTGGCAACTGAACACTGCGTCTTCTCGAAATGATTAAAATCCATATAATGTATATCCACATGCCTGAGGCATCCCCCAAAACAGAAACGCCGACGGTATTAAAGTATTTTTTGGAAATAACACACGCATGCGTGAAAAAAACCATTTTGAATTTCAGCTTGTGCCGAATTTGACCTTGTAGCGAAGTTGAAATCTTTCATATATATATATATATATATATATAAGATTTCAATATACTATATATATATATATATATATATATATATATATATATATATATATTACATGGTAATATCTATAACCCTAGGATTCAAGCTTCATGCATTCATCAGACAGGTATATATAGAGAGAGCTAGATAGCTAATCCTGAACAAGTCCTGGCAGCAACACCTCACAAGACACCAACTGTACGGCCACCTGCCCCCTATCACGAAAACTATTCAAGTTAGGCGAACCAGACATGCAGGACATTGCTGGAGAAGCAGAGATGAACTCATAAGAGATGTACTCTTATGGATCCCCACACACGGCCGAGCAAAAGCAGGACGACCAGCACGAACGTACATTCAGCAGCTATGTGAGGATACAGGTTGTTGTCCTGAAGACCTGCCTAGGGCGATGAACGATTGGGAGGAGTGGCGAGAGAGGGTCAGGGATATCCGTGCTGCTAGCACGATATGATGATGATGAGATAGCTAGCTAGATAGATAGATAGAGAGAGAGAGTTCTTCTGACCAAAGATATGGAATTAATACTTAGAGCATGTTTTTATCTAGTAATAAATAAACTAATAATAGATAAAACGTAAAATAATTTTATATAATAGTTGATCCATCTATCTATCTATCTATCTATCCCAGTTTTTTCATTACTATGTGTCTATGTGTGAGCGTGTGTGTGTGTCTCTCTCTCTTTATCTCTCTCTCTCTCTATATATATATATATATATATATGTTGTCTCAGTATTGATTTCACACTCTGTTTACATCTATCTATCTATCTATCTATCTATCTGCTTTTATGAAACTAGTTTAAGTTATTTAAATCAATGGTATATTTTTGTTCGGAAATACGCAAAAGAAAGTAGTATGGAATCGTTTGATATTCAGGAACAAATTATGAAATCATTCTGTAATTTGCATTTCTAAAACAGTTATCAACCAAACCCAATATGTTCTAATCGATCTGCTGTTAAAACACAGCATTAGCTGACCTCAATTCAAAGAAAACACGGTTGCGACAAAAGAACCACGAATTGATTGATTTGGCTTCTTTGATTTTAATGGCATCTCAACCTTCATGGGTGATATATTGTCAAAGCTCTCCTTGTAGAATAACAGTCGTACTATTTAACCTATTGCTGAGGAGATAAGGTGGTTCATACGTTACCAAATGGTATAGTTTAAAAGTAAACGTAACAACACTAAGTCGGTCTCCCACATTTAACCACTACACCACTGCGATGCCTACCCTGTCAGTTGAATTATGAAAAATTATATATTCTAATTAGTTAAAGGGGCTTTGTGGAGTCATAATGTTCAGCGATTAAAGACATGATCTGCGTCTTTTCTATTACTAGTTTATTTACTGCAAAATAAAAACCATAAATAAATATCTTCGAATTGAGCTGATATTTTTCAAGGGGTATTTAATATATATATATATACATATATATATATATATATATATATATATATATATATATATATATATATATATATATCCTAATCTAATATCTACCAGCATTCACGGTTACTAGAAAAAAAAACCAGCCAGTAAGGTTTTTTGTTCATTTTATTTGTTTCTTTTGTTATGTAAATTTTAAGCTAGGTGGGTTTTTGGTGAATATAAAAACGGCGTTTTCTCCTTTATCATTGGTCGGTATGAGATTTCCTGATGATCCGTTAAGGTGAAACTTTAGTAGGGGATTTCCGACTCGCGATTTAAGTTAATTACATATATATATATATATACGCACATACACACACACATGCACACTTATATATATATATATATATATATATATATATATATATATATATATTGTCATCTACAGACAGACTGTTTCGTTCTATCAGAACTCTTCAGTGTGGCTAGACACGAAGGATGCTGGAAGCCGGGATATATATATATATATATATATATATATGGGTTTTTGATGTGCGTCTTTGAGCAGCAGCCGCCTCGCCATTGTAGCTGCCATTATGGTGAGGAATAGTGAACATCCATTTTCGTGGGCGTCACATGTCCAAAGTCACGTGACCAGTTCGCACACTGTATCTATTCCCTTGGGATTACTTTCCCAGCGGATAGCTGAGGGCTTAAGTCTTGAAACGTAGACAGCAGACAACTGACGGACTGAAAGATTTTATTTGTCAGGAAATCACGGCATTAGCAGATGAGCGGCCGAGGTGAGAGCTGCAGGGCTACATTGTTGTAATTTTGAATGCTTAGCTCGTGAGTGTAAGTGTTTGGACGACATCATCTTAAAAACAAATGCGGGACAAAAAACATAAGAAAATTGCGAATCTCTTTCTAAGAAAAACTTTATAATGAACAAGATCTATACAGCATTTTTAATCCAAGTTTAAAATCCGAGGGATAATTCTATCACGAATATATATATATATATATATATATATATATATATATATATATATATATATATATATTATAACAGTGTTGGTTGTCACTAAATAACTTTGCGGGTTTGAGTCGAACCAAGTGCAATATAATATGGAGAGTGGTCAATATCTAAGATAGAGCTTGCAATATAATTTGGAGAGTGCTCAATCGCAATATAATATGGAAAATGCTCAATATGTAAAAAACTCCATGAAACCCCTGAGTCGCAGTCGAAATTCCATGGAACTAAATATAAATATATATAAAAAAAAATGTAAACAAACGGCTGCTGCTACTGTTGCTAAATAAATACCTTAAAAACTTCATTTGCCAACGTGATCCGCTTGGTGGCCGAGAGGTCTGAGACTTAGTCTAACGTAAAGTTGGACGGGTTTCGATCCCGGCTTCGAACCTCCTGCGTATCTAGCCACACTGAAGAGTTCTGATAGAACGAAATAGTCTGGCTGTGGATGACAATATATATGTTTGTGTATATATGAAATTTTTGTTGTAGGGCCAAAGAGAAAAAGAAATATTCTAAAATGAGTAGTGGACCTACTCATTTAAATACATATATGAATATGTATATGAATTATTCCGAAATAAGTATAGCCACAATCAAGTTTAAATAAACGTTATGTTTTAAACAAAAGATTATTTGTCTCTTGAAGAACTATTGACAATATGGTTATTATTAGTTATTTAAAATTAGAAAAATCTAGATTTATAAAACTTTGTAACTAAAAATAAAGTTGTAATAAAGCTGTAACCAAAAATCGAATTGCATAAATATAAAGAGCATACATCTATTATATGATATATATTAAAATTAATGGTAAAAAGTCCAAATCCTGTAGAGTTTGGTAATAAATGATAAATGGGATATTGTGTAGAAACAATGAAATCGAAGTAACACAATCGCGGTAGGTTTGGATTAAAAGAAAATATACTTTTTATGAAAAGTTGTTTGAGCTGTAATTATTGGTGGGCAATAATGGTTAGTGTTAAGTCCAAGGTCAAGTCATACCAAAGACTCAAAAATGGTACTTGCTTAATAATTAGCATTATAAGGTATGGATCAAGGGTAAAGTGGTTTAAACAAGGGAACAAGAGTGGCACCCTCCCCTACACATCGGTGTATTAGCTATTAAAAAAGGAGCCTTTGAGTCACCCTCGGCAACGGCTGCCAAATTTCTATACATCTATCTATCTATCTATCTATCTATCTATCTCTATATATATTTACTCGTTCAGCTGTACTCTTCTTTGTGTGTGCTGAATAAAACTTTTTGAACAACCCTCGTGTGTATATATATAAATATATATATATATATATATATATATATATATATGTGTGTGTGTGTGTGTGTGTGCGCGTACGCGCGTGTGTGTGTGTGTAATACAGCTTCGTTATTTCAAGAGAATTTTTGTTACAAACATATCCTTTTGTATGATATGATGATGAAAATTCTCAACCAAAACAGAACCTTAGAAGTAAAACCCTACTTCCTGATGAAATTTAGTACCTAACCAAGATATCGTTGTTGGGGAGAGTTTTATCCATCTGTAGGGTATGGGTCCCGGTAAAATGGCTATCTTGATCAGGGTATCCCATAATACTTATTTATTTATTATTAATCTTGTGTAAATCATAACGAATATTCAGAGTGTTTCAATTTTATTTTCTGCTAGTGTATATTTACACTTATATATATCTAATTCCCTTATGGGGGTGTAAATAGATAGAGAAGGGAAACCTGATGGAAGGATAGATTAAAATATCCCTGTACATAGAAAATTAGCAATAAACGTTTCCTTCTCCGGGGGCTTAAAAACAGCATTATGCTTCAGATCCAAAAGCAAAAATCAGAAAGGCCTTTGGGTGATTTTCCAAAACCCAAGCAAACTCTAAGACAAATTCTAGCAAGAAACACGCTTGAAGGAATAATTTTGAAAATAATCACGTATTTACCCCAAGAGATGATGCCTAAAAATATTTCTTAAATTCGTTCATTTTCGTGGATTAAAAAAAATTGCATGTACATTGTACAACAATTATTTTTCAACATAACCAATCTTCTTTGTCAATGCACTTGATTCGATAGAGAATATTAATATCAACTGGTGGTGGTAGCATCTTATGGCTCTACGCTTGAATCTGAGCACAGAACTTGGAAAAGATTATTAATGAAATCAGTATTTGCCCAAGCAGCAAATCTTCTCTACCTCTTCACACAACTGATGTTGACAGATGGAAGGTCAATGGTCGATAAAGTCCGGCACCAGTACCCCAGAAGACTTTACTAAAATGATGTAGAACAAACTGTCACACTGATTGACAATATTTTCTGTTTTTGATTTCGTTTGGTTTGGTTTTATGGCGCCTCAACTATTGTATGTTATTCTATGCCAAATCCATTTTTATACATATAAACAATTCTATTTCAAACAATTAAGTTTAATAATATAGGTACACAGTGTAAATGTCAAAAACAGTTCTATTTCAAACAACTCAGTTTAGCATAAATACGCTGTTTAAATGTAAAATCAATTCTAATAAAATAACTCAGTTTAGCATAACTACACTGTTTAGTTCTATTTAACCCATAAATAAGATTGATTCTACCACTCTTAGCCACAGTGGATCTATAGGCGATGGAAATAAACTGGTTCTCGGCATTCCTCAAAGCTCCAGTATTACTGGAGCCTCACCATCAGATTGTTTAGTGTCATACCCAGGACACTCGTTGAGGGAGCCTTATCCCTCTGGAGAGATGCAGTCGGTATATTCTGCAGCGTCAGCCGACAGGGCCATCTGTTTTTGAATTCAAAAGTGTCTATGCCCTGGTATGACTCTCAACTGCATTTGTTGACTCCAGTCAAGGAGCTCTGAAAAGTGCCGTGTACTAATTCATTATAATGACTACCAGGTCCACTTTGACCCAGTGTTTTAGTACCTGTTAGTGTGTCATCTGGGGTTTAAATATTTTTTCAGAAACTATAATTATTAGTTAAGAATACTTGGTACCGAACAACTGTGTGCAAATAACTTGCATTGCTTTAATAGTTAATTATATAATGACATATATTTTAATGACATACATTTTTATGCCATATATTTTAATGACATATTTTAATGGCATATATTTTTAATGACATATTTTTAACGGCATAAATTTTTAATGGCAGATAATTATCTCTATATATATTCATTTAGGTTTGTTGGTTGGTTGTATGGTAATATTTTAGGCATACCATCCTTTGTAAGTTATTCAATACAAAATCTTCTTTATATATGATTTAAAAATGCATAGTTTGTAGATAACATTTTTAAACGAGCCAGTGCTCATTTGTTTGCGTATAATTAAATGTTGGTACATATGATTCGTAAGCCAATATTTTGTTGTTAGTCTTATCTTTATATGAGTCAGAGCTAATTTGCTTACACACAATTATTACTGTTGTTTGTACACAGTTAAATGGATATAAATATTCTAACTTTAATATATTTATTTATTATTAATAATTTGTTTGCACTAATATGGTTTCAAATATGTTATCTATGGTAAATAGTTTTATTTGTACACAGTTAAATGGTTTCAATTCAATTTAGGCACACAGCTAAAATTTCAATATTGCTAATCAACAGTAATAATTCTATTCACACAGTTAGATTGTTCCAAGTACTGCTACGTATTACTAATAATTCAATTAAACATTAGTCATTTGTTTCTACACAGTTAAATGATTAAACCGTTCTATTTCTAACAATTCGATTTAACGTAAGTCATTTTTTTTGCATACAGTTTCGATGTCAAACAGTTCTATGTGATAAAAAGATAGGATGTTATTAGGTGCTACAATTCATAGTGAGCCTTGGAGCAATCACGCTGAAGGAGTGCTCTGCATTCTCCAGAGCGGCAGGATTGAAGCCTTACCATCAGATGGTTTATACACAACACTCATTGGAGAGGGTTTCTTATCCCTCTCCAGAGATACAGTCGGTGTATTCTACAGCCACAACTGACTATGGTGGTTTATTTAAGGGTATTAAACTTCATATTGTTTGTTGCTTATATTTAAATATATCTACAAAATTTTTTTAATTACGATTTCAGCTTCTAAAATATCTTCAAATAATTCAACGAAAGGACTAATATACATTCATATTTTTAACACTGTTGCGCATTATGGATTATGCAAGGTACACTCTGTTTCAAAGTAGTAGAACCTGCTGGGATTTCACTTATAGGTCAAATTTACAATTGAATTACTTTCCAGTATTAAAGAACCCATAAGGAGTTGATATGCCGTTAAACAATTAAAAAAACAATGATAAAAACGCAAACATTAGCTAGTGTAGACATGAGAAAGCGCATTTTAAGAATTTTTGAGGGACTGTTCTCTCTCTCTCTCTCCCTCTCTCTCTCTCTGTATGTGTGTGTGTGTGTGTGTGTGTGTTTTTAGAGAGAGAGAGAGACAGAGGGACAGAGACTGAGACAGAGGTTGGTTGGATCATGCTTTATGGTATATCAACTCCCGCGGATTATTTAACGCCAAATCGTATTTTTATTAAGATATCTGATTCGTTAGCGAATACATTGTAGGTAACATTATCTTAAAACGAGTTGTTTGAGTCCATTTGTTTCTACATAGTGAAATAGTTTCAATTATCCCAGTCTGGCACTAACAATTCTATTTTATTATAATCATTTGGTTGCACACTGTCAAATCGTGTCCAGTATTGCTATTTAACATAGATAATTTTATCCATCAAGTAGTCCTTTGTTATATGAACAATTTTCACATTGCTATATGGTTTCAAGTCGGCTGTGGCTGGAGAATACACCGACAGCACCTCTTGAGAGGGGCAAGACTTCCCCTGCCAATGAGTGTCCTGGTTATGAAACTAAACAGTCTGATGGTGCAGTCCCAGTAATGCTGGGGCCTTGGGGAATACGGAGCACCCGTTCATTGCCACTGCTCCCAGGTCCACTCTGGCCCGGCGTGGTAGCACCTGATAGGGCCCTATCTATGGGTTAGATAGACCTAACGGCATACTTATGCTAAAGTTAATTGTTTGATTAAACTGAATTGCTTGAAATAGAAATGTTTTTGACAATTAAACCGTACTTACATTTAAACTGCGTGCTTATACTTAACTGAATTATTTGAAATTGAACTGTTTTTGACATTAAAATTGTACTTATACAAAACTGAATTGTTATATATAACTGCTTGAATAAACTGAATAGTTTAAAATAGAAATGTTTTTGACAAACTGTGTAGTCTTGCTAAAGTAAATTGTTTGAAATAGAACTGATTATTTACATAAAAATGGATTTGGCGTTAAATAACCTACAAAAGTTGATATGCCATAAAACCAAACCAAACTAAATCTAAAGCTCCAGAACTGGAGTCTCAACATCAGATACAGTATAGAGAAAGAAAGGAAAAGAGAAAATTAAGAGTTTGTGAAAGAAAAATGGGAAAAAGTCACTGTTTATTTACTTTCATTGCTTTCTGAAAAAGACACAAATTTTGCAAGGCAAAAAAAGACACAAATTTTTCAAGGCAAAAAAAAGAAGTATTTAAAAAACCCCAGGGGAAATTTGTCAAAAAGATTTGAAAAAAAAAAAAAAACTACAATGGATTAGGAAGTCTCCATGATTTAATGGCTGAACTGTGACATCATAGTAAGCGATTTCCAACTCCATTCGTTCAATTAAGTTCACCTTTGAACAAATAACCTGGGGAAAGGCATGAACTCAATTATCCCCAACCCAGCTATAGATTAAACTTTACTCCTACCGTTCTTCTTCAATGGATGGCTTTGGTATTAAAAAACCTAAGAGGGTTGAGACGCCATTAAATAAAGCAAACAAAACTACAACTTAAGAACAGACACGGATCTGTTTGTGAAAATGTACTTTGAAAGCATACCCGAGGAAATTTTCTTCTCGCAGCAACAGCTTTGATCGGCTTCTGTTTATGCATACAACACGTCTCTGTGTCTCTGTGTGTCAACGCACTTGTTTACTCTTTGAGGGTCTATTTTTATTTTAAATTAGATAACTCATGTCTAAGTGATTGCATTTAGGCCAGAAATGTTATTTTCGTAGCAAAATGACGCCAAATTGGGGAAAAATACATGTTTCTCTACTTGTTCACGGTTGAGCTTTTGGTGTCATTTGTTTTAACACTTTGTTCAAAATCAAAGACAATTATGAAAATATGATAAGTTTGTAATATGATATATGATTCAATATAAGAGAGAAAAATTATATTCGAAAAATTCAAATAATTGTTCATAAAAACGATATATCAAAAAATCCTTCAATTAAACAACTTTCTGATTGACTGATTTTAAGGCCATGTCAACTCACCTCGTGTTATTATATGCGTAGTGGTTAGAGAATCGCGTACCTTGTGTATTCATATCTTCATTTATATTTATGTCTTTTATGTAAATCCTTAAGATTTTAGTTCACTGTTATATGATATTATTTATTCCAATCGAATACAAATCTATTTGAGTCATAGATGGGTCCCTAACAAGTAAGTGCACAACGGGTTATCCAGTGAGTATGGCCCAGTCGGCTGGTGATGCAAAATACACCGACTGTATCTCTGTAGAGGGGTAAGACTCCCTCAACGATTGTCCTGGATATGACACAGGAAAATCTGAGGTCCCTACAATACTGGAGCTTTGGGGAATTCAGAGTACCTCTTTATTGTCATCGCTCCCAGGTCCACTCAAGCTCGAAGTCGTAGCACCTGATAGTGTCCAATTTTCGTGTAAAGTAGGACTAAGCTGTGTGCTTATGATAAACTGAAATGTTTGAAATAGAACTACTTTGTCATTTAAGCAGCTTACTTATGCTAAACTGAACAGTTTTCACATTTAACTGTATGTAAACAAATGACTGTTTAATTGAATTTTTAGTGGTACATAGCAATAGTTGGATCTATTTCAATATGTTGACTAAAGTGAATAGTTTGAAATAGAACTGTTTATATGTATAAAAATTGATTTGGGATTAACTAATCTACAATGGTTGATGTGCCGAAAAAAAAGCAAAGCAAACCTGTGAGTGATATTAATAAAGGAGAGATTTCATACTCTCCTGTGCGCCTGAACTAGAACCTCACCGCCAGATGCAGTTGTGTGTCTTACACAGGACACAACCTTTTTTAAGGGATCTTACAATTCTGCAGGGGATAAAGTTAGCATATTCTTGGCCCTACGTCTTAAATTCAATGGTTATATTTTTGATATTTTTCGAGCCTATCAATTTTCTTCAAAGGACTCGTTTTCGATTCTTTTGTTATGTAAATCAGATTCCATTATAAATTCCGTGCTTCCTATGTACTATTCTCTCATCCCTTTTAAATCTTCAAAAAAATATAATATTGCCTCGAAAAAAAAAAACGAAAACTATTATGTAGTTTTTAATTTCTGTTTTATATTGAATATATGTACTCTATCTCAGCTAACGAGGACTCCTTAGTAGATTCTAAAACGTTTAAAGAAAGTAAAGAGCAGGAAATTTAGAAATTGTATTCCATTTCCATAACTGATCTATTCAAGCTGGTCAGATGAAATTCCACCTGAAGAACTTGATTTAGCGAAATAGATCTGTTATGAAAATGAAATACAATTTCTAAATTTCTTGTTTTTTAAACAAGAATACATATTTTGCTCTGCAGGTTTATTTTGTATTAAATAGCCGTGCATATTCACAGCCATTATTTACTTGATATATATATATATATATATATATATATATATATATATATATATATATATATACACATATATTTATATATGCATATATATATATATATATATTCTTTAAAGAAAAAACCAAAGACCGGTTATTTTAGGATTATAAATTTATTTCCATCCTGTTTTGCGTTTCTGATGTAAACCAAAAACACGAAGAAAAATACAACAGGACTTCTTCAGATCTTATGGATTAAATAAAAAAGAATAGACACGGGTGGGGGAGGGGAGATGTGTAATTAATTTTACAGAGCAATACTTTCTTTAAAGAAAAAACAAAAAAACGGTTATTTTAGGATTTTTGGTTTACATCAGAAACGTAAAACAGGATGGAAATAAATTTATAATCCTAAAATAACCGGTCTTTGGTTTTTTCTTTCAAGAAAGTATTGTTCTGTAAAATTATATTCATTGAGCTCTCTACCAGGAAAATTTAAATGTTCAGCTCTTGAGTGATTTTCTTGTCCTGAAGGAATTACTCCCAACTCTGGTTTAACTGGACCGAATAATACTATATATATATATATATATATATATATATATATTCGTCCCGAAGGACCTCAACTTTAACATAGTTAAAGATTTTAAACATAGATTTTGATTCAATATAACATCTAATATAATATCAACTATACTATCTAATGACAAATTCACTTAGCTAGGAAGCAGCGTCGTATCAACCGAAAAGGACATCGACACGAAGTTAACGAAAGCATGGACAGCTATCAATTGGCTATCGATTATATGGAAATCAGACTTAACCGATAAAATGAAACGCAGTTTCTTCTAGGCAGCGGTCGCATCGATACTGCTATATGGATGCACTACATGGACTCTAACAAAACGGCTGGAGAAGAAGCTAGACGGCAATTACACAAGAATCCTACGAGCAATCTTGAACAACACTCCACAAGACACCAACTGTACGGCCACCTGCCTCCTAACACGAAAACTATTCAAGTTAGACGAACTAGACATTCGGGACACTGCTGGAGAAGCAGGGATGAACTCATAAGTGATGTACTCATATGGACCTCCACACATGGCCGTGCAAAAGCAGGACGACCAGCACGAACATACATTCAGCAACTATGTGAGGATACAGGATGTTGTCCGGAAGACCTGCCTGAGGCAATGAACGATAGGGAAAAGTGGCGAGAGAGGGTCAGGGATATCCGTGCTTCCAGCACGATATGATGATGATGATGATGATACTATCTAATAGCAAAGCCTATGAAGATAAATAAATATTAAGCCGAGAAGAGAATGTAACAACATATTCGTCCATCTAAAAATACATTTTTATCCCTATGTTCATCAATTTTTAGAGACTGATATTTCTACTTTTCCAATACTAATGTCTCATTGCTTTTATATAAAATACTTCTTCACGTAAACTTATTCTTTGGTTGAAGATGTCGAATGTGTTCAGAGACTAATTTGCAACCGGAAACTGACCAAAACGTGCTGATTTTAAAGAACGCTATTACATTTTCAAAAATGGAGAAACCAGACAGCTTACTTCTTTCTACAGGCTAACGTTTCACTTTTTATGCTTATAACCTTGCATGGCCGTTGGGTTAATGGCTAGTGAGCTACTTAAGTTGATCATTATGACTATTTCGAGAGTTCAAACTATACTCAGTAACTAGTAATTATTGCCTGGTGCTCGAATAGAATATGATTAATAAATACCTTTAGAATCCTGTTTTATATATATATATATATATATATATATATATATATATATATATATATATATATATATATATATATTATACAGATACGCATATACATATACATATATATAAACATATATATACATATATACAAATATACACTTATATATATATATATATATATATATAAATTTACGCGCATATTTATGTGCAAATATTTACACATACACGCATACACACGGACACAGACACACACTTACACACATATATATATATGTGTGTGTGTGTGTGTGTGTGTGTGCATGTATATATATATATATATATATATATACATTGTTGTTGATCTTACGAGAGAAAATCTTATATTTTCAAAATGAGTTGGTCCACAATGGATTTTGAATTTTCTTTTTAGGTTTTTATTATTTCTTATATCTGTGCTCTACACATGTTTCAGACTTCATGTCTTCTTCAGGAGATTTATAAAGGTTAAGTTATACACGGTGATTTTTTTTATATTTAAGATTGTTTTGACAAAATGTGTTTCTTTTTGATTTCAGGATTTGTGTCTCTGAATGTCCTCTTGTAGTTTATTGTCCGTGAAGACCTCTCGTCTCTGCAGATGTTTTTTTTCTATATACGAAAGTATGAACTTTTTTCTTAATAGAAATATGTATTCTCTGTTAGAGTATGTTAGAGTATATACTCGCATGAAGGTGCTTACACTGATGTACACACACACACGCACACATTCACATAACCATTCACACATATATTTTCATATATTTTATGGAGGTGCCCGTGGTGTAATGGTTATCGACGTAGGAAATGGACACGGCGACACGAGTTCAAATCCAGGACGACACTGATTGCATTTCACATAGCACTAATACCCTTGGGAAAGGTATGAATCCAATTATTCTCCCACTTCAGCTATGGGTAAATAGTAGGGTAGACTAGGTTCTTCAGCCTTGGTGAGGCAACTAGCCTAGTAGAAGGTAAACTCTGAATTCAAACCTGTTAAACTCCGCTTAAAAATTGACCTTGTGTCATATCCTGTCCGAGCGGAGGGGTTGGTAAATAGGATATTTTTATATATATATATTCATAAATCATGGATTAGAACTGCTTTTAATTGTCAAAATTTCTGAGACGAAGCTTAATGATTTTTATTAGTAAGAGTTTTCAGACTATTGTCTTCGTCTTTTTTTTTCACTACGTTTCGGCCGCTGTATCCTCCGGCCTTCCTCAGGTGTCCCCTTGGCATAGAAATGATTCAACGTGGGAAATCAGTTTTAAAAAACTGATTTCCCAGGTTGAATCATTTCTATGCCCAGAAAAGCAGGGGACACCTGAGGAAGGCCGGAGGATACAGCAGCCGAAACGTAGAGAAAAAAAAAAAAAGACGAAGACAATAGTCTGAAAACTCTTACTGATAAAAAGAACTGCCTTGTTTCTGCTTCTTTACGTAGATCATAGTTATTCACAATCGAGAAATGTTTCTGAGAAAAAAAAAAGGTTAATTGCTGTAATATGATAAAATTAGACTTTAAACTTGATATAAATACAAAGGAGAATTAACTGTCGAGGCTGATAAAAATTACATAAGAGAAACCTTTTAATGAAATAATTGTAAAATATATGTTGGAAAGATTCTAGGGAATCACTAAAGATACAAACACACACACACATAATTTTAAGATTACGTTAAGCTATTTTGTTTAATAGCATATAAATCCTTCGAGATTATCCAATGCCAAATCCTCTTTTCTAACATTTATATAGAAGCGAGCATAAATATCAGAACGATGCTAAGAAAAAGTCCATACGTGAAACAGCAATTTATTTTAAAGCTTCATAGAATATTTTATCAAGGAAAAATAAGGATATATATATTAAATAATTCCAAACTATAAACCTCAATAAACTTATTTCGATAAAGTTTTAAGAATAATAATATACTATTCGAAAAAATAGATAATCAAATATATCAGAACGATTAATAAAATCTTACTCTTAAAATGAATACATCATATCTAAATGAAAATAGCGTTCATAAGTCATTAGTACTTGATATATAGACCTTTACTTTCAATAAGAGCTTGTCATCTTTAGCTACACGAGCGAATTAATGTCTTGCATTTATCACCGGATATTTTCTCCTATTCTCCTTTCAAATTAGTTCATAGTTCTTCGACGTTTCTTGGATGGTGTTCCTTAGCTCTTTCGTTTAGTAACTTTCAAACATTTTCAATAAAATTCATGTCTGGGCTTTGAGCAGGCCACTCCACAACAGTAACATCATCAGAAAGAACTGTCTTCACAAATTTCGCTGTGTGACACGGAGCGTTATCTTGCATAGATACAGCTGGTTGATTCGTTGTAGTTCTCAAATTAGGTACATGTTTCTTCAATATGTCTTTGTATGCAGTTGCGTTTAATTTACCGTGTAGCCTGACAAGATATCCTGTACCAGCAGCAGAAATCATATCAAACTCCATCACACTTGCTCCACTAAATGTAACACTTCTTTTAGTGCACTGAGGTGAATATTGTTCCTTTGGACTGCGTTGAACGAGCCTTCTCTCGTCACAATCGAACAGGTTAAACTTTTACTCATCGTTGAAATGAACACAATCTTCAGTTCATATAACGTGTTCAGTGGCAAATTTCAATTGGCTCATTTTGTTCTTTTTAGAAATGTAAAGCTTCTTAGAAGCCATTCGACTCTTCAAAATTATTTCCTTAAGTCTTCGGGGAATAGTGTGCCTTGATATTTCAATGCCAAGGTTAGCATTAACTCTTTGAGAGATAGCCGCTGCTGTCGCAAATTGATCCTTTTTATTCATTTTAATCCGTCTGTCTTCCCTTTCAGTAGTTTTCCTTGGCCTGCAAGTGGTTTCTTGGCTTCATATGACCCAGTCTCCTCAAGTTTTCTTAAAATACTATGAATAACATTCTTTAAAATATCCCCAATCGAGAGTTTATCTTCATTACGTAACTTAACTATCAGTTTTTTAAGTTTCAATGATGTCACAGATTTTTTGCCATGCTTACAATACAAGAGCGGGCGGTGTAATTTAGTATAATATCTTAATTCATATTCTGACCCTAAATTTCTTTTTTAATAGTACAAAATAATTATTCAATTTTACGGATTTATTCAAACATTCTGATATTTTTGATTATCTATCTTTATCGAATGTTATATAACTATTCTTATAACTTTATCAAAATAAGTTTATTGAGCTTTCTATTTTGGAATTATATAATTCACCGTTATATCCTATTTTTCCTTGATAAAACGTTCTATGAAGCTTTAAAATAAGATGCTATTTCATATTTAGACTTTATCTTAACATCAGTCTGATCTTTATGCTCACTATATATATATATATATATATATATATTTATATATATACGTGTGTGTGTGTGTGTGTGTGTGTGCGTGTGCGTCCTTGTCTGTTATTTGTAAGTGAATAGTTTGTAGGTAACTTTATTTTTAACTAAGTTAGGGCTCATTTGTTTGCACAAAAAGGGTTAAAGTATTGCTATTTATTGTTTCAACACTGTTGAATAGTTTCAAGTATCCCAATAATACGCAAATAATTCTATTCAATAATAATCATTCGTTTGAACAAAATTGAATGTGACACGTAAAGTTGTCGAAACAAAGAAGCAAAGCACTCACATCTTCCCTTGCTGACTTACTTCTCTTTCTCTTTTCACATTATTCCTTGAAGAGGATTAACCCTTTTGCTCTATTTAACCACTCCCCCAGGAGAAATTCGTGTAACATATTGACCCTCGACCGAGCCGTCTATCAAGAGATGCACCTGTGTAAATAAGCAGAAGAACAGCGGAAGCAGGTGGGTGTGAGACAATTATATAACCAGGTGCCCGAGGCGGTTCGAGCCAGTTTGAGTCAGTTGGAGAGAAGATTCCCCACGGTTGAGCAACCCCAGCCAAGACGAGGAAGAAGTGCTGCTATGGTCAGAAGAACTTGGGGTCAAAATGACAGTCTGTCCCCGTCTCCAACTCATCTCTCACACACAATCAACATCAACCCTTTTGAGAATAAAGTGTGAGAGATTTAGTTTTTATAAAGAAGTGTGTTCGTTCGTTCATTGAAGTTCGTATATTATGTTTGATTATGTTTCTGATATCTTTGTATATGTATATGTAATATACTATACAATATGTTCACGTCTTATATACGACTTTGCACTCCGCATTCATAAGTGCTCTAAACTGAAATGCAAACCTCCACAACATGTACTCTAGGGAACCTCAAATCAGGTGTGAGAATAAATTGTTAAATGTTATTCTTTTAACTTTTAATAAATGTAATTTTCATTATTCTATCATTTATTATCCTTAATTTGTACCCGATTATTTTCTGTCAAAAATTGTGAAACGCCCAATATCGATTTTTATACATCGGTTATCGACATAAATGTGTCCCAAAAACGCAGCACTTAAAGAAACGATGTTTAAACCATAAAAACCGTCAACAACTTGTTGGCTAATGTCCAGATGTTTTGATTGATTTAAAAAGCGCATGTCAACTTCTTATTGGTATCTCATACCAAAATTTGATTCATTTGTAAATGTGAGATAATATGAATAACAACCAATAAGTGGGACTTGTTCATTTGTTTACCTGCATATGTAATCCCCATGGGATATCTAATGCTGAAATTTGTTTAAGTTTTACGTGTTTGATTACAATCAGATTTTGTTCAGTTATCAAGACAGTTGGCTAGACATTTGTTACATCATCAATCTATTATTCGATTTGAGCATCTGTCCATATATCTTCTTTTAAATTAGAAATTTCCAAATATTAAAAAATACAAATTAAATCTTAGTTTTGATAGTTTTATTTTATAACAGCTCATACCGAGAACTTTTAATAGAAATTATTCTTGAACGATTCAGATATATAATTTCAACAGACTATGTTCAACTAGTTACTGTCAAGTCACACAGAAAGAGCTAGTTTCTGCCAGATCACTCAAACTGAAACTGTTCAGCTTTTTTTTGTGTAATCACAAAGAAAAGTGAATGTAATACAGAAGCCTCTACCCAAACTAAGAAACGTCTAGTACATTATATATTTACAAATTCCTTGTACTGTCATACAGGATACAGATTATAACATTGTTATTGGAGATGCTTATTCGCCCCGCTCCTAAAAGAGGAAAACATGACACAAGGTCAGTTTCATGTGGTTGTATTTTGAGTACAGAATATGCATGATGGTGATTTAAAGTGGAGATGTATTTTGAAAAACGTCTTTGCATAAGCTAAGTTATATATATGTATATTTAAAACACAGCTTATATATATATATATATATATATAGGTGTGTGTGTGTGTGTGTGTGTGTGTGTGTGTGTGTGTGTGTGTGTGTGTGTGTGTGTGTCTACAACTGGTTATGATAAATTGTTGAAACAAAGAAGCGAACTGATATCAAAGTGTAGACATTAATAAATGTCGCACGTGTCATCTACCACCTGACAAATTCCATATTATTTCTCCTTCATTTAGAATGCCATAAGGCTATATATATATATATGTGTGTGTGTGTGTGTGTGTGTGTGTGTGTGTGTGTGTGTGTGCGTGTGTGTTCGTGTGTTCGTGTGTGTGTGTGTCTGTGTATGCCTGATCACAAATGAGAAATTTATTAATATGTCTTCATTTGGATACCAATTCGTTTCTTTGGTTCAACATTTTTCTTTCGGCATCTTCTCTCTCTCTACACACACACACGCATATATATATATTCGTGTGTGTGTGTGTGTGTGTGTGTGTGTGTGTGTGTGTGTGTGTGTGTGTGTGTAAGCCTGTTTCTTCATCTATTGCACAAAGAAGTAGTTTATGTCAATTGTTGCTGCAGCGGCAACTGGAGTCGATCAGGTAACTGGAAAGAGTTCTAGATTAAGGCGATGCATTTTCTTTTTTATCACCTGCTCATATGTAAGGGAGATTTTCTGATACACCTTGTGTGGACATGCTTCCTTATTAGAAGCATACTGATCCCACAAGGGATTGTTGATTCTACAAGAGATGACGATTTTAAAAAACAAAATATTTATTGTATATCTTTGTGACACCTCACCTGCCAAAATTCAGAGATAGATATATAGATAGATAGTTTTTTGTTTAATGGCATATCAACTCTTTGTAGGCTATTTAATGCAAAAATCATTCTTCTTGAATAAAAGTAGTGGTTTTATTTAACCCATAGCTGAGAGGATAAGGGTGTTCATACCTTTCCCAAGGGTATATGTCCGAAAGTGAACGTAATAGCACAACTAGAGTTCAGACGAGCTTACTACGGTTACGCAGTCAATCGCTTTAACCCTTAAAACCACGAGGACACCCTTTCCGATTGAGAGATAGATATATCAAAGAAGATATATATATATATATATATATATATATATAGGCAGACAGAGACAGAGAGACAGAGAGGATATATAAAAAGAGAGGCAAAGAAGCCACACACACACACACACACACACACACACACATATTTTTGTCCAGTCGACTGTGGCCAATAGAATAAAATCAGAGAAGTAAGACCCCCGCCAAAGAGTGTCATGGATATGGCATTAAACAATCTGATGGGGATATAGCAGTCCTGGAACTTTGGTGAATGTTGAGTATCTTTTCATCGCCATCAGAATCTGGTCCACTCTGACGTGTAATGGTAGTTCCTGTTAGGTTCTTATCCATGGGTCAAATAGAAATATTTAATCATTTCTATACAAGGAAACTATTAAATATGTGCAAACGTATGATTAATGCTAAATAGAATTATTAGTGCTAGATAACAATACTTGAAACCATTTAACTATGTGCAAGCAAATGAACTCTGGCTGTTTAAGAATAATGTTGTCGACAAATGATTTGTTTACAAATTATATATATATATATCTATATATATCATTAAATATCCTACAAAGATTGATATGCTATGAAATATAATCAACTAACATAGATGGATAAGGTGCCTTAAGAAACAGAAAAATGTTTAACAATTTATAAAGTATAGGATTAAATCACTGAAAGCTTTTAACTAATACGAGGGTCATTCAATAAATATGGGGATTTTTTTAAAAAAAGAACTAGACAAATTATTTCAGAATTTTTTTCATAAATGTAAATTCTGCATTGTTTCGGATGGTTTATTGGGAAAATGATTTTAATCTCACAAAGTATTTGTTTTGGGGTTATTCAGAGTGCTCCAGGCGTAAACAGGAATCGTGAAGACTACATAGAACGACACGGACGAAGACTGATTATAGCCACCAGAAACAATACTGATTACACGAGGATCAGCTAAACAAACATGACCAGAAAACAAAAAATGGGAAGACAAACAACTGGATGGATGTTTTAAGCAATATCTTACACAAGAAAAAATGGACGTAGCTAAAAAAACCAAACCTCAAGAGAGAATCTTTATCTCTTCTAATAGAAGCAAAAAACAACGCCATAAGGCCCAATTACATCAACGCTTTTTACAACAGTAGATATGATTATGTAATAACCATGACTAGAAAATCCGGCAAACATTCACATGTGACATCCGGAACACTGAACAGCTGTTTCGACCTTATTTGGTCTCATCAGCAGTGTGGACCGTGATCTCAACCAATGGAGATCGAACCAGCAAACACATCATGTAAAGCCGACACTCTACCACTGGGCTACCGGTCCATCGGCTCATTGGCCCAGTGGGTAAAGTGTTTGCCAATTGTCCGGGAGACCGGGGTTCAATCCCAGGTTGAGTCATACCAAAGACTTTTAAAATAGTACTTGATACCTCCTTGCTTAACACTCAGCAATATAAGGTATCTATCAAGGGTAAAGTGGAGCAATCCAGGGAAAGGAGTAGCGCCCTCCCCTACACCTCGGTGTAGTAGCTATTGAAAAGGGAGCCTTCTGGTCGTTCTCGACTACGGTCACCAACAACTTTACTTATATCAAAGCAATAATGGATAAGATGCAACAAAATAGCAAATGTTGGTTGTGTGTTGATAGAGACGAAACCATCAATCACATAATAAGCGAATGCAGTAAATTAGCCCAGAAAGAGTATAAGACTAGGCACAACTGGGTGGGCAAGTAGATCCACTAGGAATTGTGTAAAAAATTGAAATTTGACCATGCGAACAAATGGTGTATGCACAACCCAGAATCTGTCCTGGAGAACGAGACACGAAGTTCTCACGGTTTTCAGATCACCTATTCTTGGCCAGACGACCAGATGTTGTAATAATTAACAAGAAAAAGAGATCTTGCAGAATTGTGGACTTTGCCGTCCTTGCTGACCACTGAGTAAAATTGAAAGAAAACAAAAAGAAAGATAAATACCTGGACTTTACAAGGGAATTGAAGAAACATGGAACATGAAAGTAACGGTGATACCAATTGTAATTCTTACTCTTGGTATAGTCACCAAAGGATTGATACAGGAATTGGAGGACTTAGAAATAATAGGACGAATGGAGACCATCTTAACTAATATATTATTAAGATCGGCTAGAATACTGAGGAGAGTCCTGAAGACTCCAGGAAACTTTCTGTCACTCAACTCCAGTGACAAACCATCGGCTCGCGCTGGTGTGAAAAAACACGAAAATAAGTGAATAACAATAATAATATTAATAATAATCAAAAGCATCACTGACAGCAAAAACTAAGACATAGAAATGGGAAGAAAAACGACAAACTGGCAAAATATCAATCGGGAAATGCTAGATTTAGCTAAGAAAGGGAAACCTTAAAAGAGAAACCGAAACTG
>CAUZXS010001342.1:130000-190231 GCA_963585895.1 Sepioteuthis lessoniana
GTCTTTACCAAAGAACGAGTGGTCTGTGTTTGTGTGTTCGCGTATAGACGCGTCAAGAAATAGAAGTCGTAACTTCAGATTATTTTATACCAAGTATGTAGGACGCTGAAAAAGTGTTCTCCACTCTCCTTTCTTTCTTTCTTTCTTCGTTGTTCTATTGCGTGAATTCTTGTTGCGTAGTGGCTAACGTTCTGGACAGTGTTATCGTAGTAAGCGAGTTCGAATCCTAGTAACACTATTACGTTCACTTTCGATCTAATACCGATGAGAAACTTCTGAATACTCTCCCCAGCTGATATCTGAAGCTAAAGTCTAAATAGTGCCAGTTCTGTTTTTCTATTAGATTGGTTTTAGCATTAAATAACCTACAATGGCTGGTTTGCCAATAAACAAAGAAACCTTGCTTTTTTTTTTCTTTTCCATTCTTTCTTTTTTTTTCTTTCTTTCTTTCTTTCTTTCTTTCTTTCTTTCTTTCTTTCTTTCTTTCTCGTGCTTTTTAGTAATTTTCTTTTATTTATTCTTTCTTTCTTGTTCTTTTTTTTCTGAGTGAAAAATTCCTTCTTTGTTTGTTTGTTTGTTTGTTTGTTTGTTTGTTTCTTTCTTTTATAGATTCTTTCTTTTTCTGTTTTTTCTGACTGTAATGTTCTTTCTTTCTTTCTTTCTTTCTTTCTTGTTCTAATTTTTTTCTGACTGTAAAGTTCTTTCCTTCTTTCCTTCCTTCCTTCTTTCTTTCTTTGTTTATTCTTTCAGTAAAGGTCTTTATTTCTTTCTTTCTTTCTTTCTTTCTTTCTTTCTTTCTTTCTTTTATAGATTCTTTCTTTTTCTGTTTTTCTGACTGTAACGCTCTTTCTTTCTTTCTTTCTTGTTCTTTTTTTCTGATTGTAACGTTCTTTCTTTCTTTCTTTCTTTCTTTCTTTCTTTGTTTTTTCTGGAAGTAAAGTTCTTTCTTTCTTTCTTTCTTTCTTTCTTTTCTCTGGTTTCAATTTCTTTGTTTGCTTGTTAGTTGCTTTCTTTTTTATTCTTTTCTTGCTTTATTATCATGTATTATTTCATCCCTTTTCAATTCTTTTTTTTTTGTGTGCTTTCTGTTCTTTCTTTCTCTTCCTTTATGCTTTGGTTGTAACGTCCTTTCTTTTCTTCTTTATCTCTTGTCTTTCTTTTCCTTTCTTTACTTATTTCTCCTTATATTCTTTTTTCGCTTTTTTTATTATCCGTTTTTAATTTTATAATCTTTCTTTCTTTTCATCTTTTCTTTATACTTACGAGTTTTCATTCGTTTTTTTTAAATCTTTCTTTCTTGTTAATCTTTTTGTCTTCTATTTTTCTTTTATTTTCTTTTATTTCTTCCTTTTTTTCAAACTACTTGATATCATACGATTGTGCAAACAAATTACTATAGGGAAATAAAGAAATGAATAATTTAAGAAAGAGAAAAAAATAAAATATGGAAACTATACTTATGATTGTGATCATCCATTTACAAAAAAAAAAACCAACAAATTTTGACATTAAATATCCCTTGAAAATTTTGGTTTGGTTTGGTTTCATTGCATATCAACCATTGTAAGTTATTTGATATTAAATCTTGGTTTTTTGATATCTATCAAATATGTATTTTTTGTAAACATGAGTAAACAAAGTTAAATAGTTAAAATTATTGCTTTGTATCTCAAACAAATCAATTAAACATCAGTCATTTGTTTATCTACAGTTAAATGGTTACAGAATACTAGTTATAACAATTCGATTTAACGTAAGTCAGTTATTTGCATATACTAGTGGAAATGATCAAAATTTTTTATTTCACATAATGCAGTTTAGCATAAGTGCTTTTTCTGCACACAGGTGAACATAGATAGGATCTTATCATATTTACCACCCCCTCCGCTCGGGCAGGATATGAAACAATGTCAATTTTTTTAAGCGGAGTTTAACAGGTTTGAATTCAGAGTTGTCATTCTCCTAGGCTAGTTGCCTCAACGAGGCTGAAGAACCTAGTCTACCCTACTATTTACCCATAGCTGGAGGGAGAATAATTGGATTCATACCTTTCCTAAGTGCTATGTGAAATGCAATCAGTCTCGTCCAGGATTTGAACTCGTGTCGGCGTGACCATTTCCTACGACGATAACCATTACAACACATAGGATCTTATCAGGTGCTATCACTCCAGGTCACAGTGGACCTGGTAGCGATGGCAATGAATGAGTATTCCGCATATCTGAAAAAAACAGCATTACTGGAGCCTCACCATTAATGTCATCTCCAGGACATTCATTGGTGAGATTACCCCTCTTCAGAGATGCAGTCGGTGTATTCTACAGCTCTAGCCATCTGGACCCTATAAAGAGGTTCCCGCGGTGTAATGGTTATCGTCGTAGGAAATGGACACGGCGACGTGAGTTCAAATCCTGGGCTAGGCTAATTGCATTTCACATATCACTAATACACTTGGGAAAGGTGTGAATCCAATTATTCTCCTTACAGCTATGGGTAAATAGTAGGGCAGACTGGATTCTTCAGCCTTGGTGAAGCCACAAGTCTAGGAGAAGGAAAACTCTGAATTCAAAACCTATTAAACTCCGCTTTAAAAACTGACCTAGTGTCATATCCTGCCCGAGCGGAGGGGTTGGGTAAATATGGGAAAATTACATCAATTGAAAGGTAAATGGATAACATCTTAGGATCTCAGACCATTTAGTCTCAAACCAGAATGAAAATATCAAGAGGAGTCCAAAAGTGGATGCTATGGATGCTCACCGCTTAGTTGAAGGCACTGTTGAATGCCGTGTGCAAAGTTGTTGATAAAACCTGCCCGAGCGGAGGGGTTGGTAAATATGGATAAGGAGTTGATGTGACATTGACTTTAAAGAAATTAACCCAACCAAACCAAATGAAACCTATAAATTGTTCTGATTGTAATCACATATTAATGAATGAGGCAAAATTTGGCAATAAATAACCCATAGATAGTTGATATGCTGTAAAACAAATAAACCAAACCAAATACTAAATTATATAGATTTGTCACAAACATCCTTGTTGTATAACGATTATCGTAAAGAGAAATGAAATTGGCAACTTGAGTTCAATTCCTGTACGAAGCTGTTTGCATAACAATTTGTACTGATACATTGGGGAAAAACATTAAATATATGTAAATAACAGGACAGGCAAAGTTCTTTAGCCTTAGTATAGTAACTAGTTTGGAAGAAGTATACACTCTGAATTCAAGCCAGCTGTACTCCCTTCATGTAAAATTTTTTTTCCTACTGCTCGTGGGAGAGGGGTTAGGTAAAAACATTTATGAATGTAATTTTATATCAGAACATGCTTATTTTCATTTAGTCTATTAGAACTATTTTTCATTCCATCATCTATCATCATCATCTCATCATCTTGTCGTGCCTTCAGCACGGATATCCCTGATCCTTTCTCGCCGCCTCTCCCTATCATTCATCGCTTTCAGCAGGTCCTCAGCGCTACACTCTGTATCCTCACAGAGCTGCTGTATGTAGGTTCAAGGTGGTAACTCTGCTTTTGCTCGGCCATGTGAAGGGGTCCATAAGAGTACATCCCTTACGAGCGCGTCCCTACTTCTCAAGCAGTGTCCCGCATGTCTGGTTCGTCTAATTTGGATAATTTTTGTGATGGGTGATAGGTGGCCATACAGCTGCTGCTTTGTGGGGTGATGCCTCCAGGACTTGTTCAATATTTCTCGCAGCATTCTGGTGTAGTTGTCGTCAAGCCTTTTCTCCAGCCGTTTAGTTAGCGTCCATGTAGTGCATCCATATAGCAGTATCGACACGATCGCTGCTTGGAAGAAACTGCATTTTATTTATCGGTCAGGTCTGACTTCCATATGACCGATAGCCTATTGATAGCTGTACATGCCTTTATTAGTCGCGTGCTGATGTCCGTCTCGGTCGATGAGGCACTGCTTCCTAGGTAGGTGAACTTGTCTACTAGTTTCAGAGAGCTACCGTTTAGTGTGGAAATGTCGCCTGTTTGATTAAAGCACATATATTCTGTTTTGTGTGCATTGACATGGAGGCCAATACCTGCAGCAGCTCGTTCCAGACTATGCAGTAGGGTTTCGACTTGGGCGGGTGCTTTTGCCAGAATCGCTATGTCATCGGCGTAGTCGGCGTCGGTAATTAATTTTGCGGGGTAACTTCTGCTTCTTTTCTTTGTCAGCTCGAAAACGTTTTCTTTGATTTTATCGATTGATGGTCTAAGCACGTTGTCAAGACTGATGATAAAGTGGTATGGGGCAAGTGTGTCTCCTTGCAGTACCCCTGCTACAATGTCGATGTAGTCTGTGTCGCCATCCGGAGAACGCACTTTCACTTTGGTGTTTCTATAGAGAATCATTATGGCTGTGACGGTTTCTTTTGGTAGACAGTAGGCGAGTAGAATTTGCTCCATCTTCTCTTTGCGTATGGAATCAAAGGTCTTTGTAAAGTCGACAGATAATATTGTAGCCTATAGGTTTTTTGCCCATACGCTTTCCAGAATTCTACGGATAATCAATATTTGTGAGGTCATAGATCTATTTCTCTGAAAGCCATTTTGGTTCTTCCTAAGAATGTTGTCAATCTTGGGTTCTATTCAGTTGCGTAGTAGGGCTTTGAATGTTTTGGCTGCTATGGATGTAAGTGTTATACCTCGGTAATTCTTGGCAAATCCGAGGTCACCCTTTTTAGGGTAAGGGAGGATGCATCTCTTCATCCATCTGTCTATCGGATTTTGATTATAAACTGCATTACAGTGTCGGAGCAGTATATCATTGAATTGTCTGGTCTTCCATACTTCAGGGGGAATTTCATCAAGCCCTGAGGCTTTTCTATTTTTAATTTTTCTAAGTACTGAAAACTAGATTCAAGTATTCAAATTTTGTAATTCATGTCCGAAAAATAATTTGGAAGAAACCATTGTTGAGGAAGAAATATGGAATTCATTGACAAGTCCCTCTTCGAGCTTTTACTTAAGCCTTAATTTATCAAGAGAGAGAGAGAGGGGGGGGAGAGATCAAGCACCGTAAGACGGAACCAATTTTGTTGCAAAAAAAGTAGATTAAGAATATGAGAGTCAAATTCCACCAGAAAAGAAGACTGAGCCCGATCTCCCCGAAAAAGTATTCCCAGAACCACTCTACATGTTCTGGGACGTTAATGTTGAGTTGTATAAAAAATACTGAGGACGGATGGTCGTTAGAGGCTTTTTTGCTTAATGGCATATCAACTTTCGTGTGTTATTTAATTTCAAAACATTACTTGTAGAAGATTAGTAGTGCTAATACTTAAACAATAACTGGGATTTTAAATTATTTAAATCATATAGTTATTTCTCATAGTTTGTATGTTCTTTTAAAAAATTCTACTTGGTTTTGAACTCTCTTACCGGTGTGTCACAGTTCAGAAGATGACCCACTACGCTACGGGGAGTCCCTTCCTACCGGATGTTTGATGAATTATAATAAGAGATTAAGAGTTACAAGAATTTTTTTTTTTCATTCCCTGAACAAGAAAGGAAGTCAGAGAAACACGGAAAGTGAGATAAAAAAACAAACTTTATATGGTCTGTGCACGGAGCAACTTGTACGATAGGACTTTGAATATTCATTTCAAAACAGACAAGCCCTTTCTATCTCAAAGATTGGCGTAACACAATCTTTCTTGACCTATCCGCCATTCCTTCCCAATCTGACATGGAAACTAAGCTGAGTCAACGTCTAAAATGATTGCAGATAATTACTTAATTCTTTCTGATACAAAGCTACAATTGATGCATTAGGAACCAGTCGTATAACTCGTTAACCAGCACTCTGTCAGTAGGCGGTCGAAAAAATTATTTTTGTCAGATACAATCAACTTACATGTATTTAGAAATATAAATTCATATTTGAAAATTGTGTTAAATTTTAAGTTTTAGTAAACAATCATATTATAAATAGAAGGCTATCCTGCGTTGTCCACACAAAGTGACCGGCTCATTGGCTTAGTAGGTAGTGCGTTCGCCATTGGGCCGGGAGACCTGGGTTCAGTCCCAGATCGAGTCACACCAAAGACTCTAAAAATGGTACTTGATACCTCCTTGCTTATCACTCAGCAATATAAGGTACCTATCAAGGGTAAAGTGAAGCAATCAAGGGAAAGGAGTAGCGCCCTCCCCAACACCTTAATGTAGTAGCTATTGAAAAGGGAGCCTTCTGGTCGTCAACTTTACCTACCTTATATAAAGATATAGAAATAATTTTGTATAACATTTCTTCTAGAATAATTAATTCATTAGTTTATGATTTCATTTATCTATTATTAAGAAGATGATCTTAGTTAAATCCGTATTGATATATATATATATATATAGATAGATAAAAAGCTGAATTGCAACGTAGTTGTTGCTGAGTTCAAACTAAAGTCGCGATTATTAAGAAAATACAAATTATATGAAATAATTTTACGATTATTAAGAAAATGAAAAAAAATAGAATTTGGAAATTTATTTGTAGTCTTCATGAATAAATGAGAGTAAACGATTTTATCAAATTGTTTTTAGAAGGAAAAGTCTATACTTCCATACGTATGCACCACATGGACGCTCACTAAGCGTATCGAAAAAATGCTTGACGGCAATTGCACAAAAGTGCTTTGAGTTATATTGAACATATCCAAGAAGCAATATCCCATAAAACAAAAGCTGTACGGCTGCCTACCTCTCATCTCTAAAATTATCCAAATCAGAAGAACAAGACGTGCGGGACACTGCTCGAGAAGTAAGGACGAACACATTAGTGACGTTCTCCTATGGACCCCTGTACACGAACAAACATGTATTGGACGACCAGCTAGAACTTATCTATAAGAGCTCTGTACGGACACAGGATGTAATCTAGAAGACCTACCTGAAGCAATGGACGATAGAGACGAATGGCGAGAGAAGGAGAGCGTCAGGGAAATCAGTGCTCGTGGCACAATATGATGATAATATCAAACAAAAAACAATAAGTAAAAGTTCTCAATTTTTTTCTGTTCTCTTTCGCCAGATTTGTCATCTTTGTAGCAATGCAACATTTATGAACTACATATATGTTTGGGTCTCGATCTGATTTCGAAAGAGTGAAAAACAAGTGTGATGATTGTAGTGCTATGAGTTAAGATCTAAATATTCACCAAGAAGGCACTCCCTTCAAGTACCTCTTACTTAGCTCCCAGAAATCAAATTAATTATCATTTCCAGTGTGTCATCATGGAAAAAAATATGATAAAATGTTTCAGTTTTTTCTATAATTCTGTAGCAAACAAACAGACGCTGGGAATTAATATTACAATAGATGAAGCTTTTCACTCGTTAAATGAAAGAAAATGATGTTTCTAATGTAAATGAGACGATCAATGAACTTGTTGGGGTCTTCTAACATCTGTTCGTGATGTTTCTATTTAGGAGGCAAAGAAGGATTCTAATTCTAGTTATCTTCCTCATGTCGAAAACTTGAATAATTAAAATGTGACATTGAACAAGAATGTCTAATCTCCAAGCCAACAAAATTCTAATTCATTTGCAAATTGAAGGGAACATTGCTTTATTCTGTAAGCGCCAGGATTTTAAGTGTCTTACTCTAAAGCGGTGTTTTAAGTGTCTTGCTCTAAAGCGGTGTTTTAAAACGAACATGAGAATTTTGAGAATTGAGAAATAAACACATAGATCAAAATGACGGGTACAAGTTCCTAAATAAGGAATGTATTAATCGTATTCTGATCTATTATTTATATACTGCAAATACTTCTCTGACATTAAGATGTGTACTGTTCCATAAAGACACCGGTGGTTTTTGTGAGGGTAACGTCCTAAGCTATTCAAGGTCTTTGAACATTTTATCAGAATATCTGTTATCAAGGAGTATGTACTGACTTCATCCAGATCAAAATCGACACCGTTCTTCTGGATGTGGTAATTCTATTTTCCGTTTGTTGATATTTAATGCATGTTAAAAATAAACGGTACTTCTTCAAAAACATATTTATTGCTTTATCTACATCTTAATAAGACTTGACGTTTTTAAACCTACCCCACTCCCGTTGCTGAATTGTATTTTTGCCCGGTTTTTGTTTTTCTGTTCTGGTTTGATTGAGGTGATAATGTGTAGGTCTTTGCACGCATTTTCTTCAATCTTCTCCCCAGAATCTAAAAATAATAATTAACAGTAATTTAGTACGAACACTTAAAACTAAGCGCCTTCTAGGCCCTTGGTGCCATCTCCGTCATGCAGGTATCTTCAAGCCACTTGGATACACTTACTTCTTAGTAGAGGCACAACTGCGTTGGGTCTCTTTTGGTTGGTATTAACTCAGCAGGATGCGACACAATGTTAATTTTTAAGCGGAGTAAAAGATAGATTCATACCATTTACAAGAGCATTTGCGTTAAGTGTAATTTTACGTAGCAGGACGAATACCAGATGATTGCTCTGTGTCATGTCTCAGATGTAAGAGCGCACCCGATTCATTATACTATTCCTAGATAATAACACTTGAAATAGGGGTCCTCCGGCTGGAATTCTGGCTGCCTTTGTATATGTACTTTACACTAGTAACACAAATACCCCCGGATAATGTCTTAAATATAAGGGCACATCTTATTGGTTGTATTATTACAAGGCAATAAAGATGGAGAAATAGGAAATTACTGCCGGGAATTCAGGCGACCCTGATATATATGTTTCTCGGGAGCAGCACAAATATCCTCCGAATGTGCTGGGTCATTGCTCAGATGTAAGTGCAAATCTGAATGATTATATCATTGCTTGGCAATAACGATGTGGAAATGAGGATTCACTGACCGGGATTCTTACTGCCAAGGTATAGTTAATTTTATGTAGCGGAACAAACAACGGCCTTTTGGGTTAAGGGTTCAATTTGGATGATATTTTTTTGTGGTTGGCTGTCTTCGATTAGGATTAAAAATATCTATAATTTAGCTTATTCCAAATTGAAATTCGGATTCTCAAAAAGATGAATTTGAAATATATGAAACATGAGAGCAAATCTTTGAAATAGTTACTTATCTCCCACTGTAAAGTAGAAATCAGTTTTTGAGCACGGCTAGAATTCCGAATTTCGGACACTGATTTTTAAAAAATAACCAGCGTTCTTTAGCATGAATATTGATGTCAGAAAATTACCTATTCCCAATAATCCAAGGTTTGGTTCGGTTTCTTTGTTTAATGGCATATCAACCTTTGTAGGTTATTTAATGCCAAAGCTATTCTCCTAGAAGAACAGTAGTGGTACTATTTAACCCATAGCAGGGAGGATAAGGGGGTTAATACCTTTCCCAAGAGTATTTGCCAGAAAGTAAATGTAATAGCGCGACTGGAGTACGAACTCGCTTACTACGATTCCGCAGTCCATCGCTGTAACCATTACACCACGAGGACACCCGCCAATGATCCAAATTAGCTTTGTTTCATAGTGATCATGTTGAGCAAGTATCGAAAGACATGACTTAAAATGTTGATTTTTAGTTTGGCGCACCTTAATCCGTTGGAAAATTGGTGCAACATAATTTTTCTATCAGCACTGCCCGCATTTGATCTTGTTTCTTATATATTATAGGTATTAAGTTAATCATATACTTAGTAAATACTAAGATCCAGATTTTTATGTTAGTATTGGAATTTGACATAACACAATCTTTTTCTCAAGAATTCCTTTATTAATCGTCGTTCCATACAAATTATGCTTAGTAAATATCAAAATCCAGTATTTTTTAATACTGATTTTTATATTGGTAAACAGTTTTCTTCTGCTACAACCCAATTTCTCAGCAGAAGGCTCTTATAGTGTAATGGATATCAGGTAGGAAATAGACAAGGCCACCCGACTTCAAATCCTGGACGAAGCTGTATTTCACATAAATCTAAAACCCTATCCTCCCTCCATCAATGCGTAAAATAGTAGGGCAGACTAAACTCTTCAGCCTTAATATGGCAACCGGTCTAGGAGAAGGAAAACTTTGAGTTCAAATCATTTAAAGTTTGCATAAAAATGACCCTGTGTCTCATTCTGCTCGAACGGAGGAGTTGGTAAATATACACAACACAATTTCTCTCACCTCAACGATCACTCCACTTGACCTAGTGCCTAATCAGGACCTCTTTAGCAAATATCGATTACTAACCTAATCAGACACAATGGTTGAAGTATTATGTACTCAGTGAGAATCGAACTCAGTAACAATGGTCTGATCCCCTAGCTTGTTAAGTACTGTGTATCACCAGATATCGATGAGACAAGATATCGATGAGTTTTCAGATGCTAATTGAAAATTCTACCACCCCGGCGTCCTAACGCCGATGAAAATTTTTAACTTGGACGTCCTAGTAAGCGAGTTCGAACTTTCGATACTTTCAGACTAATGCTTTTGGGAAAGGCATGGACTCGTTTATTCCCTCTGATATGGGTTAAAGAGTATCACTGATGTTTTTCTCAGAGGATTGCTTTGGTATTGGATAATCCACAAAGTAAACGATACTAAATCTAACTTTAATATATTTTGATGAGGTTTTCGCTGTACGAATTATAGACAAATTAGTCTCGGAGGTGCCTGTGGTGTATACGGAGGTGCCTGTGGTGTAATGGTTATCGTCGTAGGAAATGGATACGGGGACTCGAGTTCAAATCCTGGACGAGAATGATTGCATTTCACATAGCACTAATACCCTTGGGAAAGGTATGAATCCAATTATTCTCCCTCCAGCTATGGGTAAATAGTAGTACAGACTGGGTTCTTCAGCGTTGGTGAGGCAACTAGTCTAGGAGAAGGAAAACTCTGAATTCAAAACCTGTTAAACTCTGCTTAAAAATTGACCCTGTGTCATATCCTGCCCGAGGGGAGGGGTTGGGTAAATAGGATAGACAAATTAGTCTCTCATGTGAAACACGCTGAGTTAGACGGGCTATGAAGTGATTACCATATTTCGTATAAATGGATATAGATTGTATTTCGATTTTCTACTCAATAAGGAAATTAATAATAATTAAGGAAATTATGATGTATTGATAGAATATAGTTTCTTCTTCTACAGGCAAACCAATTTCGCTGTCATTATTAAAGGAAAAGTGAAAACTATTTCTTTGGGTTTGTTTTTGCTTGTATAAAGTGATGTTAAGTAGAAATCCTTGAAGAAAAAGTGTTGGTATAGTTACAGAATAATTAATATTTATTTAGCGTTTTGTTTGCATTGGATAAAGATCGTGTTATATAATGACTGTTGATATGGATTTTGGGTCCATTGCTGGTGACCCCATGTGCTTTGACAAGCTGTCACATTGTAATTAGTAAACCGCGGGGTAGCAGTGCGTCGGGGTATTCCAGTCGAGAAGGTGTGTAACCGGAAGGAAACCACATGATATGAGAACCACACGGTCAGATTTAGAGTCCAGTCAGAATCGAGCGTCGAGCCAGGGGTACGCAGCCGATCAGAGGCGTTAGGTCGTCTCTGACAATACGGCTTGCAAGGGGTGCAAACGTTGGCACCCCTTGGCTCTACGAAGAAGATATGGGGTAAGATGAAGTTGCCTCTCTCCATCTATCACTCGGACTTATAACAAACTGTGTGCCCCTTTCGAGAATAAAATGAGAGAGATATATTTTTTATAAAGAAGTATGTTTCGTTCGTTCACTGAAGTTCGTTCATTAACTTTGATTATGTTCTTGGTTGGGTCTATGAGAAGTATAAACAAATCCTGCACACCAGAAGCCGAGTCGGTGGGGCTTAGATTGAGCAAGCTGTACTACATACAAAAGACTAGAGCCACCCACCAAAAGAGGAGGTGGAGCTTAGATTGTGCAAGCTGTACTACATACAGAAGAGTAGAGCCACCCACCAAAAGAAGAGGTGGAGCATAGATTGTGCAAGCTGTACTACATACAGAAGAGTAGAAGCTCCTCCAAAAGAGGAGGTGGAGCTTATATTGTGCAAACTGTACTTCATACGGAAGAGTAGAACCACCCACCAAAAGAAGAGGTGGAGCCTATATTGTGCAAGCTGTACTACATACGGAAGAGTAGAAGCCCCTCCTAAAGTGTTGTCCTGGGTATGACCCTAAACTGCATCTGATAGAAATGTTCCACTTTTGGAGATTTGAGGAGTGCAGAGTGCCCTTTCTTTCCCATTATCCCCAGATCTACTCTGACCAAAACTGGTTGTACTTGTATGACTAAAACATATCTTTTTAAAGATTACCGGAAACACTCGCGGATCAAGCGACTTTCTGAGACTTGAATTTCAACCTAATATTAGGTGGTTGCACTATGCACGAGACGCCACATTTTTTTGTGTAAGTAGTGTGCCTAGCCTAAAGCTAACTTAGACCGTAGCCAATTAGTATCCCTTTAATTTCCAGTATCCAAATGTCTTAATTTAGGTCTCAGATAGTCGCATGATATGCGAGTATATATGGAATTTGTATTTGATAAGATCGTGTGCAAAAAGAAAAAAGGCCCCACACCGACTAAAAAAGTAACAAACAAAATGTCTTATGAAACAACTACACAAAAAATGTAATAAAAACGTACAATATGTGAAATTCCCTGACATCATGGTATAAAATAATCCTAGATGGGTTGAGATGCAATTAAAATCAATCTATTAGTCACACTCGACAAATAGTCCAACTCTATTTACTATGATAATTTACAATTACTTCTCAGCATAAATAAACTGAAAACAAAACGTTCTGCCCATGGATGAAAATATTGAAACATTTCTTACATATCAATAAGTAATGAATTCAGTTGTAACAAATGATACCTTTTCCAGTATTCATAAAAATATCTTTAATGATTATTTGAATCACGCACATAAGCAAAGCATATTTCATAAATTAATAAACACTCTACCACTGTTCTCAAGATTTTTTCTCTCTCCAATGAACCAATAAAATTTTCATCGTATACATTTCCAATATGAGATGTGTGAATGATGTAATTTTAGAGAGCGTCATTTTAATAAAAATATATATATTTCAGGAAAGCCATTACATATGTTCATATTACTGTATCAAGACCAGGCGAAAAGCGCCTTAATGCTAACCCTAGGTTGAACATTTAGACCATATTTTTCCAATCCAGATATGATTAGCTAGACTTTGCCCAGTTTAGCAAAACTTTTCTCGTTACCCAATGATATTTGCATCGGAAAAATAAGGTAAAAAAAGGTTGACTTCGGTTACCTTTACAGGATTTTTAATCTGGACTAAAAGGAACGATAATATAAAAAGTTAGCACGAGAGTTTAAATGTTGGTTGGTCGGTTGGTTGGTTGGATGGATGGATGTTGTTTTATGGCACATCAACACTTGTGGGTTATTTCATCAACAATCCTATTCACACACACACACACACACACACACACACATATATATATATATATATATATATATAATTATTTGTTAGTTAATAGTTTGTATGTAGCATAAATTTTATGTAACATAATTGTATGTAATATAATTGTATGCAACATAAATTTTATGTAACATAATTATGTATATATTTATTTGTTATATATATGCTCATTTGTTATATATATATATATATATATATATATATATGTTAGCAAATAGATTGTATATAACAAAATTTTAAAACGAACCAGAACTCATTTGCTTGATCAAAGTTGAATGGTTCCAAACATTTACTCACAGTTTGATAGTTTTAAGTATTGTAAATGCTTAAATAGCTATGCTTAACACATAGAAGGGACCTTAACAGGTACTACCACTCTAACTCCCAGTGGTTTCTAACTGTAATCGCAATCAAGAGAAAATGTACATTCCCAAATTTACCAGAAAATGACCTCACTATTAGATGCAGTTAAGTGTCATATCTAGAACACTCGTTGCGAGTGACTAACCCCTCCGCCGTAGTGCTGTAGTCCTATTTTATAGACCCCCACCACCGCAAGCCGACAATATCAAAGATGTTGAGAATTGGGCTAATGAGGGTTTATGAAAATTATATACTTCTAATAGGCTCATTAATTTTTCTTTTAACTTCAATTGATGGACTAAAATAATTCAGCAAATTAGCAGAATTAATTCAACTCTAAGAAAATGATTGAATTGTCCATATTCTTTTTACTATAGTCGTAGAATTTTACAATATGAAGCCAAAGGATGAATATTGATGGTTTCGTAAAGCGCTCATACTTGGCGTACTTTCAAATTATGCCAGAGACTGAAAACTTAAAGTGGTTTGCAGAAAATAGATTTTATACCCGAAAACAATGGCCCCTTCTCCAAGTTACCAAACAACTACTTTCAAATCTTAACCCTAAAAAATGTGTTGGTCAGTGTAATTAATATTTATTAGTTTTTATCAAAAGTGTTTTAGTATATTTTTAGTGTGATACCATTTATAATATGAACAGTTAGAATAAAACCGAATAACATAGAAAAGAGACAGCAGAAATTAGAAATATAAGAAATAATTTAGATCGTCGATACCACAGCCTTACAGAGGTCAGTTAGAATAATTTAGAATAGTCATGCAGAGTTGAAGAGACTTGCTGTAACTAAAGAAACATGAAGGTAACAGTGATAACAATAATGGTTGGTGCCTATGAAAAGGCCCCAAAGACTTTGAAAATAAACAGGGAGAAGTGGAGATAAGAGAAAGAATGAAGACCACTCAGAAAACGGTACTGTCGAAATTAGAATCCTTGAGTCCTGTAGACCTGAAGAGACACATTGTCAATCAAACTTTAATGAAAGACCACCAGTTAGAATTGGTGTGGAAAACACACAAGGAGTATAATAATAATAATAATAATAATAATAATAATAATAATAATAACGCCATAAGAACTAATCATATCAAAGTGAGAAAAGATAAGACGCAGCAAAATAGCAAATGTTGGTCATGTGGTGATAGAGACGAAACCATCGATCACATAATAAGCAAATGCATCAAATTAGCGCAGAAGGAGTATAAGACTAGACATGACTAGGTAGGAAAGGTGATCCTCTGGGAATTGTACAAGAAATCTAAATGTTACCATACGAACAAACTGTATATGCACAATCTAGCATCTGTTCAGGAGAATGACACACATAAACTCCTCTGAGATTGACATAGAAATGGATTACCTAATCTCGGCCAAAAGACCAGACCTTATAATAATCAACAGAAAAAAAGAAAAGAAAAAAATGACTTGCAAAATGATGGACTTTGCTGTCCAGGCTAACTACAGAATTAAACTGAAAGAAAGTGAAAAGAAGTATAAGTACATCGACCTTGTAAGGGTATTGAAAAAACTGTGGAACATAAAACTGACAATTACAACAATCGTGATTGGTGCTTTTGGTACAGTCACCAAAGGATTATTAAAGGGACTTAGAGGACGTGGAAATAAAAGGACAAGTTGAAGCCATCAAAACTACTGCATTATTAAGATCGGCTAGAATACTGAGAAGAGTTCTGGAGTCTTGAGGACACTTGCTGTCACTCAAACTCCGGTGAAAGACCATCAGCTAACGCTAATGTGAAAAACTTTCAAGGAGTAAATAATAATAATAATAATGAGGATGATAATAATAACTAATAGCGATGCATAAGGCCTTAAATTGGAGGGATTATGTTGACAGACTATATGAGTCAAGGAAAGAAGGATGAAGAGGCCTTGCTAGGGTTGAAGACAGAGTTGATGCGTCAATACGATGTATCGAAAACTACATTAAAAAAAGCAGAATAAGAGTAATAACAGCGACCTGAAACAATAAGGAAAATAAAAGCGTCAACAGAACAAAAATTATTAGAAAACAAAAAGGGGTAGAAAAACAACTGTATAGATATTTCAAGAGAAAAACAAGCATCATCTCACTCCAGAAAACTTGGACATGGCTAAGAAAGGGGAACCGTAAGAGAAAAAAACTTAATCTCTCTCAAATAGCAAAAAAAAACAAACAACACAACACCATAAGCACCAACTATAACCGGGGTTCAATAACTGGTAAAGTTTTACCAAAGACTCAAAAAATGGTACTTGATGCAACATTGCTTAACACTCAGCATTATAAGGTAAGGATCAAGGGTAAAGTGGAGCAATCCAAGGAATGGAGTAGCTCCATTCCCTACACCTACAAAATTGCTGATGTTGGTTAGGTGGTGATAGAGACGAAACAATCAATCACAATAAGTGAATGCATCAGATTAGTTCAGAAAGAGAATAAGACTAGACACAACACTGTGGGATGGGAGATCCACAGAGAACTGCGCTAGAAATTGAAGTTTGACTATACAAACAAATCGTATTTACATAACCCAGAATCTGTCCGGGAGAATGAGATGTCCAAACTCCTCTGGGATTTTGAGATACTATCGAATCACTAAATCTCGGCCAGACTACCACACCTAGTAATCATTAACAAGAAAAAGAAGACTTGCGAAATTGTGGGCTTTGCTATCCCTGCTGACCACAGAGTAAAATTAAAAGAAACCGAAAAGAAAGATAAGCACCTTAACCTTGTTACGGAATTAAACAAAAGTGGAACATGAAAGTGACGGTGATACCAATTGCAATTGGGGGTCTTGGTGTAATTACAAAAGGATTGACACAGGGAATAGTGGACTTGGAAATAAGAGGACGGAATTAAGACCATCCAAACTACAGTATTGTTGGGATCGGCCAGAATACTGAGAAGAGTCCTAAAGACTTGAAGAGATTGGCTGTAGCTCAAACTCCAGTGGAAAACCATCAGCTAACGCTGGTATTAAAAACAATCAAATGAGTAAAATAATAATAATAATAAACACATAAACTCCTATGGGACTTTGACATACACACGGATCACCTAATCTCAGACCAGACCAGAAGACCAGACCTAATCATAATCAACAAAAAAAAAAGTGAGAATTTGCAAAATTGTCGACTTTGCAGTCCCGGCTGATGAAAGAATGAGAAAAGAAAGCGTAGTACCTGGACTTCGATAGGGAATGGAAAAAACTATGGAACATGCAGGTGACAATTATACTAATTGTAATTGGTGCTTTTGGAAGACTAACTAAAGGATTACTAAAGGAACTAGTGGACTTGGAGGTTGGCGGACGAGTGGAGACGATCCAAACTACTACATTATAAAGAACGGACAGAATACTGAGAAGAGTCCTGGAGACTTGAGGAGACTTGTTGTCACTCAAACTCCATGAAAGACCATCAGCTAACGCTGATGTGAAAAACTCTAATGAGTAAATGATAATAAAAGGCCTGGAGGACTTGGAGGTTGGCAGACGAGGGGAGACCATGCAAACTACTACATTATGAAAAACGGCCAGAATACTGAGAAGAGTCCTGGAGACTTGAGGAGACTTGCTGTCGCTCAAACTCCAATGAAAGACCATCAGCTAATACTGATGTGAAAAACTCGAAAAGAGTAGATAATAATAATAATAATAATAATAATAATAATAATAATAATAATAATAATAATAATAATAATAAGAAGAAGAAGAAGAAGAAGAAGAACAAGAACAAGAAGAAGAACAAGAAGAAGAAGAAGAAAAAAAAAGAAAATGACATAAAAACAAATTTGGGAGGATATTTATGTAGTTTATTTTTTCAGTCATTTAGGGGATAAATAATATAATTTAGAGAACATTTTTTAAAGATTTAAAAAAAATGCTATTAAACAAAGCTGTTTATGAGGTTCTCATTATGGCAAGTTATCAATGAAACGGAGTCACTCATAGCTGCTGTATGTAGTAAAATATTGTGTGTAGTAATACATTGTATGTCGGAATATATTCGATCGCTGTTGCTGTGTAAAGTAATCTATTATGTGTAGTAATATTTTGCATATAGCAATATATTCAATAACTGTTATGTTTAGTCATCTATTATGTGTAGTAATATATTGTGTGGAGTAAGATATTCGATGATTGGTGTTTTGTGTAGTAATATATTTTATGTAGTAAGATATTCGATCATTGCTGTTTTCTGTAGTAATATATTTTATGTAGTAAGATATTCGATGATTGGTGTTTTCTGTAGTAATATATTGTATGTAGTAAGATATTCGATCATTTCTGTTTTCTGTAGAAATTTATTGTACGTAGTAAGATATTCGATGATTGGTGTTTTGAGTAGTAATTTATTGTATGTAGTAAGATATTCGATGATTGGTGTTTTCTGTAGAAATATATTTTATGTAGTAAGATATTCGATGATTGGTGTTTTCTGTAGAAATATATTTTATGTAGTAAGATATTCGATGATTGGTGTTTTCTGTAGTAATATAATGTATGTAGTAAGATATTCGATCATTTCTGTTTTCTGTAGAAATTTATTGTACGTAGTAAGATATTCGATGATTGGTGTTTTGAGTAGTAATTTATTGTATGTAGTAAGATATTCGATGATTGGTGTTTTCTGTAGTAATATATTTTATGTAGTAAGATATTCGATGATTGGTGTTTTCTGTAGTAATATATTTTATGTAGTAAGATATTCGATGATTGGTGTTTTCTGTAGTAATATATTGTATGTAGTAAGATATTCAATGATTGCTGTTTTCTGTAGTAATATATTTTATGTAGTAAGATATTCGATGATTGGTGTTTTCTGTAGTAATATATTTTATGTAGTAAGATATTCGATGATTGGTGTCTTCTGCAGTAATATATTGTATGTAGTAAGATATTCGATGATTGGTGTTTTCTGCAGTAATATATTGTATGTAGTAAGATATTCGATGATTGGTGTTTTCTGTAGTAATATATTTTATGTAGTAAGATATTCGATGATTGGTGTCTTCTGCAGTAATATATTTTATGTAGTAAGATATTCGATGATTGGTGTCTTCTGCAGTAATATATTGTATGTAGTAAGATATTCGATGATTGGTGTTTTCTGTAGTAATATATTTTATGTAGTAAGATATTCGATGATTGGTGTTTTCTGCAGTAATATAATGTATGTAGTAAGATATTCGATGATTGGTGTTTTCTGTAGTAATTTATTATGTCGTAAGATATTCGATGAATACTGTTTTGTGTAGTCATCTATAAGGATATTATTAGAAAAATGTTCATGGCACTTAATGAATAAATAAACAAACTTCATAAGGTTTTTCGTCACCATATTTTTGATAACCGTAATAAATGGCAACCTTTGATACGTTGCTATGACAACTACCCAGACAGTTTAGCTTCGTCAGTATTGCTTACAAAATTAAATCAAAAATTTCAAATCATGTAAATGGGAAAAAGACTTTACATTAAATAAGTAGAATCTGTAGCAAACTTTGGTTTGACTTTAAATCCCCCTAATCTATTGGTCAATATATCCTATATATATATATATATATATATATATATATATATATATATATATATGCTTGTGTGAGTGTGCATTGGTCCAATTCCTCCGTATGGGCAGAATGCGATACAAGATTAATTTTTAAGGTGGTGTTTAACGGGTTTGAATTGTGAGTTTTCCTTCTCCTAGACCGGTTGTCATAAAAGTATTCAGTCTGCTTCACTATCAACGCAATCCTGGAAGATTAATAATTCGATTCATGCCTTTCCAAAGGATATTAGCGCTATATGGATTTGAACTCGGCTCACCGCATCCATTTCCTAGAACGGTAACCATTACACTTGGAGCGCTTCCAATATATATATATATATATATATATATATATATATATATATATATATATATCATGTCATGCTGCGAATACGGATTTCCCTGATTCTCCTTTTCCATTCGTCTCTATCTTCCATTGCATTCGTCAGGTCCTGTAGACTACATCCTCTGTCCGTACAGAGAGCTGTTGTAGATAGCTTCTAGCCGGACGTCTAACATCTGTTCGTCCGTGCGAAGGAGAAAATCGCTTTTGAGCTAACCTTTACTTCTGTAGCTGTGTCCTGTATGTCTTGTTCTTCTGGTTTGAATGGTTTTAGAGATGGTTGGTAGGTGACCGTACAGCTGCTGTTTTGTGAGATGTTGCTTCCAGGATTTGTTAAATATAGCTCATAGCATTCTTGTGCAATTGCTGTCAAGCTTTTTCTCTATGAGCTTAAGACATGCGGGACACTGATGGAGAAGTAAGACCAAAGTCATTTGCAACGTTCTTCTATGAACCATTTCACACGAAGATGCAAGTTTTAGACAACCAACTCGGACTCATTAGCAACAATTCTATACGGACACAGGATGAAGCCTAGAAGACCTGCTGGAAGCGATGTATGATAGCGACGAATGGCAATAGACAGGAAGAGAGAGAGAGAGAGAGAGAAAGAGAGAGAGAGAGCCAGGGAAATCCGTACTAGCAGCACGACATGATATATATATATATATATATATGTGTGTGTGTGTGTGTGTGTGCGTGTGTGCGTCTCTCTCTCTCTCTCTCTCTCTCTCTCTCTCTCTCTCTCTCTCTCTCTCTGTGAAAGTAAATAAAGGATTGTTATACGACAATATATAGAAAAATTGATAACAAGATAATCCAAGTGGAAGGCGAGATTTATTGAGAAGTCGATACTATAGCGTTTCGGTTCTACTGAACCATCATCAGGACGATGAAAGGTGATATTAGCGATGGTAAATCAGCCATGAAAATACCTTGTTATCAATTTTTCTACACATATATATATAAATATTTAGAGAGAGAGAGAGAGAGAGAGAGAGAGAGAGAGTGAGTGGGGATGGTTTCGTTTTGAAAAAAATAAGATATCGTTTGAGATATACAGGGTGTTTTAGAAAAATACGTATCATTTTATAAACATCATCATCATCATCATCATCATTGTAAAGACGTGCAAATAGCACGATTTATCTTGACTCTCTCTCTCTCACCATCTGTTCCTATCGACCATCACCCTCGGTAAGTCCTCTACCCTGAGCTGATGAATGTAAGTCTGTGCTTTTAAGCCAACACTGATGTGTCCATGTGTAGGAGTTCATGGCGAATGTCGCTTATGTGTTCTTTATTCTCCAGCTGAGCCCGGCATATCTTGTTCGACTTGGGTGGTGGCCGTACTGCTGTTAATTTGTATGTTGAAGCTTCAAGGATTCATTCAAAACAACACACAGCATCCTTGTATAGTTCACATCTTGCCTTTTTTTCCCAGGCTTTTCGTTAAAATCCAAATGGTATGATCAAAAAGTTTAACCGATACGAACACTGAATGGAAGAATTCGCGTTTTGTTTTATCTGAAAGTTTGGATTTCCATAGAGTGGCTAACCTATCAATACTTTCCCTATGTGAATGCTGATATCTCTTTCAGTAGACAAGATATTGCTAACAAGGTATATGAACCGGTCTGATAATTTCAGAGACTTCTCATTTAATGATAACATGGCACCATTCTGATTTAAACAAATATTCCTATTCAAATGATTTTAAATTTAACAGGATTTGTATTAACTACATTCTATGTTTAATTTTTTTTTTCAGATATAGAAATGGGATTTAACTGAAAAGAAAAAAGAATTTGAGCATTAAACGGAGAATTTTGAGTCTCTTCTATACATACTCTTAAAATTATATATATATATATATATATATATATATATACTTATCAACCCCTCCGCACGAACAGAAGAAGACAGAGAATTTATTTTTTAAGCGGAGCTTAGGTTTAAATTCGGAATTTTCCTTCTCTGAGACCGGTACTCATACCAAAGTTTAAGAACCCCGTCTTTCCTACTATTTACCCAAAGCTGAAGGGAGAATAGTTGGATCTATACATTTCCCAAGAATATTTGCGCTATATAAAATGTAAACCACCTTGTCTAGTATTTGAACTCGGATCACCGGGTTCATTTCTAGCGACGATAAACAGGAACACCTCCCAACTTAATTATATATTTAGAGAGACAAACAGAGAGAGAGAGAGAGAGAGCAGTCGTTGTCGTTTGATATGCACATGAAATTTGGGTTTCTAGTAAATGTCTATAAAAACTGAAGTACTTTTAATAGCCCTTAATGAAAGTTCTCAAACAAGAATTAACAAATACATAGCAAAGGTATGTTTCTATCTTTAGCTTATTGGAGATTTGCATTTAATGCTAGTTTCTAAACCCGCATCTGCAATTAAATTGATTTGAGAAAATCTTTTCCTTCAAATCACCCGATCGTAAAGAAATCAAGATGTTTACACTTATCGAGAGCTGTAATGTCATTTAAACTCAGAGTATGCTAAATATATCCCCTACAGTGGAGTAAGACTCACCCGATAAAAAAAGAGGTGAGGCTCCATTTCCGAGCTCTGAGGAGTGTATGGTACCCCTTCACCGCCATTACATTCCCAGCGCACATTAAACCTTTATCTGTAGGTCGAATAGATATATTTACGAATTATATATATATATATATATATATATATATATATCTCCTTCAATCCAGTAGATCTGGAGTAGGGAACAACTCCGTCAGGACAAATGAATTATTCAAATTTTGAATATTTAAATATTCCTGGTAAAGATCTCAATGTAAATAAATTCACAGAGCAAATATTATTTCAAGATAAAACAATATCCGGTCTCATTAGAATCAAAGACCTCTAAAATAATTTTTAACACGACTTCATCAGATCCAAGAGGAAAATGAAATGAATTACAACCAGATAGGAGGGATAGTCAAAGGAAAGAAAGAGATGGAGTAACGAACTCCATTTCAGCTATGTATAGCCTTTACCCATTTAAGGCTTATTCTGATCCCTTCTAGTTTTAGATTAAGACAACTACAAAAACTATATACGAGGATCATTAAATAAGTTTCCATACTTTTTTCGTATGGACACTTTTGTTGATAGTACACACATGAAAATACATTCGAAGTAATCTCCTCCGGCTGCAATGCACTTGTTGTACCGTTCCAACAATTTCTGGAAGTCCCATGGAAGTCCTCTTGTGTGAGCGTGTCAATGACCTTCGTCATAGCCTCTTTCATCTCCTCAATTGTCTAATAACGACAGTCTCTGAGCTTAGGGAATAACCATAAGTCACAGGGAGCAAGGTCTGCACTATAGGGAGGCTGAGGAACTGTCTTGATGCCCATCTTGGTCAAATAGTCTGTGACATGGATGAAGATGTGGACTGGTGCATTGTCCAGGTGGAAATGCCACTAACTCGATTTGAAGAGTGCTGGCCTCTTCCGACGGAATCTCTTCCTGAACTTCCTTGAAACCTCAACATAGTAACCCTAACCCTAACCGTTTGGCCAATCAACTCTGGTGTTCTGACTTCCTTACTCCTCGCAAACCTCTCATCATCCCTCACAGACTCCCTGCCTTCCTCATCTCTTATGCCACTCAAAAACTGATGCTCGATTCATGCAAGATGGTCCGAAAGCAGTCTGAAGTATTCCTTAGGTTTCTGTGGCATTTTTTCCAAGTTTAAAACAGCATTTTATTGCATATTGGTCAGTCACCTCATAAGATGTATAGTAATAACATACTGAATTTTCAAGAGTTTACGACAATTTTAAATGCCTGTACAAAAAAGGTCTGGAAACTTATTGAATACACCCCGTATATATATATATATATATATATATAATAAACAAATCGCTATTAATAATGTGCTAGGAGAAGTCCTGCTGGCGTAGCGCTTAATGTGCTTGACGGCAACATTGTAGTAAGTGAGATCGAACTCCAGTCGCACTATAACGTTCACCATCGGTCTAATAACCTTAGAAAATGTATGATTATGGGTTAAATGGTATCACTACAGCCTTCTACAAAGATTGATTTAGCATTAAATACTCCTGACCCAGCTATCGTGTGCTGTAGAATACATCGACTGCATCTCTGCAGAGGTGTAAGTTTTCCCCAATTAGTGTCTGGTCCAGGCGGCTGGGACTGTACAATACGTCGACTACATCTTTGTAGTGGGGTGAGATTCCCCTAATGAGTGTCTGGCCCAATTGGTTGGGACTTTAGAATACATCGACCAAAACTGAGAACAGATGGGTAAACTGCATTGTTTGAAATAGAACAGTTTTGATATATAACTGTGTGCACACAAATAACTGTAATTCTTCTGAACTGAATTGTTTTAAATATAACTCTTTATATGCATACAAATGGATTTGGCTTTAAATAACCTACAATGGTTGATTTACCATAAAACCAAACCAAGCCAAACCAAACCAAATTAAAGAAACCACGAACTTGATATGCCATTGAACTAAGAAAACAAACAAACGTACAAGAATCCAGGCCTAATGAGTAGGATAAAAACTAAAATAGATTATCGCAGTTCCCCATGTAAGCTTCCTTACAAAGAATTTTATGCATTTGGAAAAAATAGAATCTTGGGTTGAAATATGTGAGTAAAATGGATAACTTAGAACTAATAAATATTGTATAATTCAGGCATTATGCAAATAAAAGTGGCTGCATGTCATAGGAACGGAAGTAGTACGATGAAGATGAGAAAAAAAACCCGCTTTCTACTTAAACTTTATATTGGTCTTATATATACGCGTCCAATATTTGGGAATCGAATTGTAAATAAATCAAATTCTACAGATTCTTTCGTGAGAAAACTTATAGTATATATTCTTAGAATTCGTTCTATGTTAAATTTGCATAAAACACAAGCACAGTATCGAGCCCTATATATATATATATATATATATATATATATGTTTAGGTTTTGGTCTGATTGTTTGGTTTAATGGTGTATCAACTCTTATGGGTTACCTGATGCTAAAACCTGTTCACACACACACACATATATATATATATATATATATATACATCAAACACACATTTACATACATCCATACGTGTATGAGTGTTCATGTTTTTGTGCGATTTCTAAGTGATTACTTAAGAGAAAATCTTATTTTGAAACGAATTAGAACTCATTTATTTGTACTCACATGAATAGCTTCAATTTTTGCTTTGTAACATAGTTTATTCTATTTGTCAGATATTCCTTCATAATTTAATATTAATCAATTGTCTATAGTCAGTTAAATAACTTCAAGTATAGTAAATTATTAAATAATGTTATTTGACCAATATAGACAATACCATTTAGGGTTATTGTGGAGCTGGGAGAAATGGTAATGAAGGACTACGGTACATTCCCCCAAGTTCCGACATTGAAGCCTCACCATGAGATTGTTTAGAACCACTCCCTGGACACTTCGTTTTGTTTCTTAGCAAACTTATATATCCAGTATTGAAATGCTTCTCATACGCAATCAGATGCATCGGGTTGGGCACCTCTCTAAATAAAATACAAAATTCTTATATATCCAGAATTGAGTTTCTTTTCATATTCAATCAGATACATCGGGATGAGTACCACACTAAATAAAATACAAAATACTTATATATCCAGTATTGAGATTCTTTTCATAAGCAATCAGATGCATCGGGTTGGGCACCTCTCAAAATAAAATACAAAATACTTATATATCAAGTATTGAGATTCTTTTCATACACAATCAGATGCATCGGGTTGGGCACCTCTCAAAATAAAATACAAAATACTTAATTGAGATTCTTTTCATACACAATCAGATGCATCGGGTTGGGCACCTCTCAAAATAAAATACAAAATACTTATATATCCAGTATTAATATTCTTTTCATACACAATCAGATGCATCGGGTTGGGCACCTCTCAAAATAAAATACAAAATACTTATATATCCAGTATTGAAATGCTTCTTATACACAATCAGATGCATCGGGTTGGGCACCTATCTAAATAAAATACAAAGTACTTATATATCCAGCATTGAGATTCTTCTCACACGCAATCAGATGCATCGGGTTGGGCACCACTCTAATATGGAGGCTGTTAGGTTGCATCAGCAATTATTTTACGGTGAGTTACAAGTGGTAAAGGTCTGAAAGAAAGAAACATTGTAAGGATGTAGTCAAATACAACCTCAGTGCGATTGCTATAGATCTTGCAGACTGCGAACAGATGACATAAAATCGATCAATTTAGAAAAAAGTGATCTACAACAGGTGTAAATCATTTGAAGTATGTTGAGCCGAAAAAAATCTTTTCAGGCTGAACCTGTTTATAACATTTGAAGTACGGCCTGTTTGTCAAAAGCCAGACTTGAGAGTCTTACAAGATCTCATGTCAGCACACAATCGCAGGCTAGTTTTACGAAGTTCCTTTCGTGGTAACCTACAAGAAATTCGTGTCTATTCTGTGACAAAATATGCTGTAGGTTTGAGATACCTCAAGAAAGTGCAAGGCGTAATATCCATGCTAAAGACTGTTCTTTTGCTTCTCAAATGTGCGCCATGATTTGCAAGGTGAAATTGGTCTGAGGAGCCATATGCATGTCCACGGACCCTCTATGAGGATTAGAGGTGATATCCTTCTTATGTATATATATAAAATTGAGCATTGTTTATTAATAAATATGCAGTTTGCTATATATATAAATAAAGAAGGATCAATATTATATATATATATATATAATGAAGAAAATAGTTAAAAAGAATCAGCCCGAAAGTCACTTTGAAATTAAGAATCAGTTCATGTAAGAGGGCACCAATGAATGGAGTAAAAAAATGAAAGGGATCTCTAGCACAGTTGAAGTAAAATGGCTATGACTGATATCCTTTAATCTTCTGAAAGAGTCGAAAGGGGAAAAAACAATAAATAAATAAAAACTTTTTTGATTTGTAAAGAAGTGCTTTACGTTCCGTTTCTTACTTCTCTTCTCTATTGAAATTCATGTCAAAACAGAAAAAAAAAACAAGTAGCCCTTTTTCGTGATGGACTTCGGTTGTCTTCACCCATAGTAACGTATACTGACCTCTCTCGGTTATTTTGACTGAACTTAGGTCATCCGTCGAAAGCATCGGAATTGAAATCCCAACAGAGAAATGCCACTAGTTAAAATCATACCACTTTTCCGAAATCTATCGATGTCCTCACTTTAAAATGTGTCAATTTGTGGCTACGATATTGCTTGTATCTTCTACAGAACTAGAGTATATGTATGGACTAAGAAGTGAACTCATGCTTATTTGTGTATGTATCTCTCTCTCTCTCTCTATATATATATATATATATATAGGCCTTTATGAATCTATGTGTATATGACTCTATGTTCCTATACAGGGCGTGGAAGCAAAATGTCTCTCTAATCTGTAGAGGATGCAACCAGTATATTCTAAACCCCACCGACAATGCTAATTTTTCATGCTTATATGTGCCAAGCATTGAACTAATCACTTATGAATATTCTATTTTTGGGTTGGCTATTGGTCTAATGGGTAGAGTGTTCGCCAATGATTCGGGAGATCGGGGTTCAATCCCAGGTGGTCCTACCAAAGACTCAAAAAATGGTACTTGATATCTCATAATTTAACACTCAGCATTTTAAGGGACCTATCAAGGATAAAATGCAGCAATCCAGGAAAAGGAATAACGCTCTCCCTTACACATCAGTGTAGTAGCTACTGAAAAGGGAGCCTTCGGGTCGCCCGCGACTAAGGTCGCCAAATTTACTTACTTATTTTGTGTTAGGCAGAAGGAAGAAATAATATCACTTGTCTAAAGAAATATAAAATCCTTTATTCGAAACGTCGTAATGGTTGTGTGTTTGGGACAAATAGATAGATAGATAGAGAGAGAGAGAGAGAGAGAGAGAGAGAGAGAGAGAGAGAGAGAGAGACGTAGGGCAGCTATGGTTGACACCACGTGGGACGGACATATTCAGAGAGTCAGTCAGAGATTGCAAGGGTTTACATCATATCTTTAGATTAATACCATATCTTCTTAACCTAAGCTGAAATACATATTTCAGAACCTTTCTTCTTGGTGCTTCTCAATCTGGCGACCGCCGTACTTCAGCTGGCGCCCAAGACGACGAGTCTTATCTAATTGGCAAACCGAATATCCCCTGACTAACCGTCTGACCTCTGGGCTTGAAAAACTTCCGCATAATGTAATTTCCTTCTCGCTCAATTCATGTAATTCATTTCCGTTGTCCCTTGTTGACCCAAGCCACAGTCACAAAAGCCTTTTTTGAAATGCTCAACTAACATTTAGTCAAAGGCCAATATATACCTTATAGATGAGTGAAAACCCTGAAATATAACCCGTAGAAAGAGAAATGAATAAATGAAAGCACTCTCTTACTAATAGTTCTTGCTTTTTTTAATGCTATATCAATCTTCATGCTAAATTTTAATGCCAAATCAACTCGTTTTTTTTCTGACCTTTGACCGTCAATTTGAGCCGTCAGTTTGGGATTTCTTCACAAGATGCAACCGCGAAAACAAGAAGACGGCTCATGTGAGTTGACAAGCGGAAGTAGATCATGTGAATCACGGACCGGAAGAACGCATGGACGTTATGAAATTTTATATACACGAGTACCCCTGTGAAACGGTCTATCAGAGTCAGCCCTTTGGAATCAGAACCAGTTCTGTGCAGATGCCACGTTGGGTTCCATCCGCAACGCAGTGCGAAGTGGGTCCCTAGTCGAGAAGATGAAGAGGTGTTAAGTGGGGCCCTGAATATAGAATCAACATGGTTAAGAAGATATGGTTCATTATAGTAGTTTATCGCCAGTCTGTACCCCTATCCTTCGTCTGTCTCAAGCTTACGGCCAATTTCGACCCTTTCGAGAAATAAAGTTTAGAGAGTTATATTTTTGTCAAGAATTTGTTACGGTCTCGTCATTCCTTCATTATAGTCCTTCATTAAAAGGCCACAAAACAACCGTTTTAGAAAATCAGTAGTGGTAATATTGAAATCATAGCTAGGAGGATCCAAGGGTTCATCCCTTTCGCAAGGGTATTAGTCCAAAAGTGAATATAATAGGGCGACTATAATTCAAACTTGCGTACTACGATCTCTCGGGCCAGAACTTTAGCCATTATACCTCAGAGACTTTGATTAATACTGACAAATCAATACGAACCAAGGTAGAAAAGGTCGGTCCCAAACAAGTTAAAAAGAAACCGCAAACATAATTACTTGTAATTACGTTCGTTTAGAAAATAAAAAATATTCAGTCACACCCTGAAAGCACGGAAGTTAAGCAACGTTTAGTACTTAGATTGAGTACCCATTAATTAACAAATGTAACTTGAGAAAATTGAGGGTTATGTGCCAGACAGAGCAGAGCAGATTTTAATACATAAAAAAACTGGAATCCTGTAAAAGAATAGTTGGTGGGGTACAGCATGCATGCACCAGAGCAGAAACATTTGGTTCCTGGAAGTTTCAAAGAGATATGTTTCTGCTTCTTGCTTCTGCTAATTCCACAAGGAAAGAAAGAACTTGTAGAATGGTGATAGTGGAATTCTGAGGTAGAATCCTGTAGAGCCTGAAAATCTTCAGTCTTTTCTCATTAAACTCATACACATGCACGGGCTTACGTTTGCGCACGAACACACACAAACAAACAAACAAACAAATCATCGATATGCTAGCAGATTCGCGTACTCAGACATATTTATACATGTGAAAAACACTGTTACATCCATATACACACTCACTAATTCTTTCTCTGTCTTCCCTTTTTCTCTCTCTCTCAATATATATATATATATATTTATATGCTTATAACACACACACACACACACACACACACACATATATATATATATATATGCTTATAACTCATATACACACACACACACACACACACCGATCCACAGATTTGAATACATTCACACTCATATAACGTAAATGTACAGAGCAAAGATTTTAAACGCTCACAAGTACATGCGCACAAGCGCATTCCCACATATAGACTTACAAACATACACACACAAACACACACACTCTCTCTATCTTTCTCTCTCACTCTCTTTCTCTCTCTCACTATATATATATATATATCAGTAAATCCGGAGATGGGAACAATTAAATGATAAAAATTTAATGATAAAAATTGATGTACTACAATTAAATATGTCTGAATAATAACTTTTTTTTTTATATATAAATGTTTGAATGTCTAGACATGTATTATTGTAGCAGTAAATTTTTCCTTTGTGAAATTTGAAGTATGATGAAACCCGATGTTGTTTTACATGCCTTCAGTCGCAGGTTCCTCACCCCTGCTCATAAGCAAAGATATCAGAATACTGGTAGAACATTATATGATGAAAACGGATATAATTCGGCATTATCGGTTACAGCATTGAAACTCCGTAACCAAAAAAAGGAATAAGCGACAATCCAAAAATATTTTTGTAACCGTTTATTCATGGAACGTAATAGTTAGACTGGAGTTCGAACTCGTGAACTGATATGTTGCAGTCTAATATATATATATATATATATATATATATATATATATATATATATATATATATTCTCTTAAAAAAAAAACAACAGTCGGTCATATTAAGATTATAAATTTATTTCCATCCTGTTTAAAAACATTGATATAAATTGATGCTTTAAAAATTAACAGGACTTCTTCAAATCAAACAAGAAAATGGATCAAATTTTTTTCACATTTACAACCAGACTAGAAAAAAATATTTCTCCTACATCAACGAGGGTTTTATAAAAACTTAAGGCGTCTCCTGCACAGAAATAAATACAGAAACCTGAATCAGTTTTTGTAGTTTTATAAAAAAAAAAAAAAAGGTAGCATCTTGCTATAACAAAAAGGTTCAGTTATAACTCTTCTCTCTGGGTGAGGCTAGTAATTTTTGAACGATCCTTGCATATATATATATATATATAATGTAGTTTCATATATTCATAAATAAAAGTGATCAATATCAGTGATAGAGTACTCGCGTACGCATACGCTAATATACACACGCACACACACACACAAATATATAATATTTCACAGTTGTTGAAACAAAGCAGTGGTTTCTCCAATCTAACCTGTTGATTGCATTCACTGTCTCACTTCAGATTATTTCAGGGAAATAGGTAGCATTTTGTTCTATTTAATCAGATGTAGCGAAACCATGCTTTGGACAATAGAGAAGGATGTCTTTTGTGTAAAGCATATTACGAAACTAAGTCTTTAAAGACTGTTCAAGAAAGGTATACGGAAGTAAATTCGATTTTAACTGATTTCCATTCAGGAATCAATTTTTTCAAGTTGGTCAAGAATTTTGAAGCTCATGGCACCTTTAAAGATCGTTAGGTTACGACTTCCTCAGCATCTGGGCCAAGAATAATGTTCACGGTTTATCAACAACTTTGCACACGGCATTCAACAGTGCCTTCAACTAAGCGGTGAGCATCTACAGCATCCACTTTTGGACTCTTGATATTTTTCATTCTGGTTTGAGACTAAATGGTCTGAGGTCCTAAGATGTAATCCATTTACCTTTCAATTGATGTAATTTTCCCATATTTACCCAACCCCTCTTGGGAGTATGGAGTACCCATTTATCATATTTACCAATTCCTCCGCTCGGGCAGGATAAGACACAAGGTCAGTTTTTAAAGCGGAGTTTAACAGGTTTTGAATTCAGAGTTTTCCTTCTCCTAGACTAGTTGCCTCACCAAGGCTGAAGAACCCAGTCTGCCCTACTATTTACCCATAGCTAGAGGGTATTAGTGCTATTTGAAATGCAATCAGTATCGTCCAGGGTTTGAACTCGTGTCGCCGTGTCCATTTCCTATGACAATAACCATTACACCACGGGCACCTCATCAAATTATTGTAATTTTCATTACTCTACCATTTGTTGGGAGCCTCTGGTGGTGTAATGATTTGCAAGCTAGACAAGCAAACGTACACGTGTGAGTTCGTGTCTTATTGGGTGCGCCATTCATATGATCTTGTGTCACATCTGAGCAAAAACCTTAGTAATTTACTACTCAACCATTTGTAGTCCTTAATCTTTGCCCGGTCATATTGCTTCAAAATTTGTGAAACAAATCACACACACACACACACACATATATATATATATATATATATATATATATATATATATATATATATATATATATATATATACATATATTAGCTAGGGTAGCATAGATACAGATATAACAACATTTAGTGATTGCATAAGCAAGAAATTCTGGTAACAGAAACAAGATACTCCCAGTGTCCAAAAGCAGATAACGGTATCCTAACTTATACCTAATCATATATATATATATATATATATATATATATATATATATATACATGTGTGTGTGTGTGTGTGTGTGGACTCTTATTACAAAACATTATACATTGTAACAAATCAAAAAAAAATGTTCTTGTTCCTGAACGAAAAGTACTTTTCCCAATCGCTTATGCCTTGAAAAATGGAAAATATCTATTTTTTATTGATTATGCAGTTTTTAAATTTACTCTTTTCCCGTTAGATGCAACTCTAGTCACACTTTTACGTTCACTTTCGGACTAATGCCCTTTAGAAAGGTATAAACTTCCTTATCTCCCGACTTTGGGTTAAATAGTATCACTACTGCCGTTTTGCAAAGATACTTTTAACAGTAGATAAACCAAGAATGTTGATATGCCATTAAAAAAGGAAACCAAACGCAACCAAATAAGGAAGATTCAGTGCTCAGTAGCCGACAGAGAATCAAGCAGATATTTCAATTCATGTCCCGTGGTGTAACGTTTACCGTCGTAGAAAACAGAATTGATAATCAGAGTTCAAAACCTGGAAGCAGCTGTTTGTATTTCACTTCCTGCTAAAGCTGATAAAAACGTACCAATTCATTTCTTCTGCCTTGAGTTTTGGTTAAATACTAGTGCAGTCTGTGTATTTTAACCTTTGTAAGGCAGTGAGTCTGGGCCTTTTAACCAGCAATGAGACTGGGTCTTTTAACCTTAGTAAGGCAATGAGTCCAGGACTTTTTACCTTGCTAAAGCTGAATGAGATATCTGAGTTTAAACCACCCGAATACCACTTAAAAGTTTTGTGTTAAAGTCTAGCAAGGGTGGAGGGGTTGACTTAATCCATACATGTATTTTGATTCATATGTTATTTTGTTGAGACCTTATATAAATGAAAATGTGAATATTTGTTGGGTTTTTTTTTATTTTAAGAATTTTTATCATGTAGAGCGGGAAAGCAAAGTTTGAAATGGCCATTTTCTATAATTTTATTACATAAAAAATTAGGAATTGACACATAATCCTCAGAAACTAAATCTGTATTACATAGTTTTATCCAGGGTTTAAATCACTGTTAGAAAGATATAACAGTCATTTTCTAAAATTTTACAACATAAACAATTACGTTGTATCACTTCAAAATAATTCAAAATTCAACTAATAAGTAAATCTCTTGAAAGTATTTCTTTATATCTACGAGCAAATATTGTTTGGTTTACTTGTTTATTGGCATATCAACCATCGTGGTTAATCTAAAGCTTAAGTCATACTTGTAGAAGAAAAGTAGTGGTGCAGTTTAACCAATAGCTGGGAGGATAAGAGGTTCATACCTTTCTCGATGGTAATAGTTCGAAAGTGAAAGCGAAAGCAAAGCTTTCGAAATTTGCTTACTACGATAACTCAGATGAACATGTCAGACATTACACCACAAAGACTTTTTCCGGAGCATATTTGTGACGTTCAATACGCCATGTTACGAACATTACGTTTGAGTAGTGAGATAGATCTTCACTTTGATCATCGGGTTAATATCATGCTAAAATTAAGGTATATTTAAAAAAAAAAAAGGATAAACATGTTTGTAAATAGAAACTTATTTCTGCAGTGGGTACGAATTTTCATTGACCTTTACAATTACGTCCTTGTACCAAATTTAGTCAAATGAATAAATAAACAAAAATCATATAGACCGGCATACCTGCAACCCAGGCGACCGATCTCTAGAATACGGCGACTGCATCTCTGCAGATAGTTAAGATTTGCACAAGGAATCTCCTGGTTATGACGCTAAACTATCCGATGATAAGGCCCTAGTTCTGGGGCTTTAGAGAATGTCGAGTACACATTCATTATCATTACTCCCAGGTCCACTCTGAGCGAGAATGGTAGTTCTTGTAAGGGTCAAATCTGTAGGTCGAATTGAACAAGTGTCCAGGGCACAACACAAAACTTCGTTGGATGGTGAGCTTCAATTCTGGAGCTTTGGAGAATGTGAAGTACTCCTTCATAATCATTACTCCCAGGTCCACTCTGAGCGAGAATGGTGGCACTTTTAAGGGTCAAATCTGTAGATCGAATTGAACTAGTGTCCAGGGTACGACACAAAAGTTAATTTAATGGTGAGTCTTCACTTCTGACTCTTCTGTGAATGTGAAGTACACCTTCATTATCATTACTCCCAGGTCCACTCTGAGCGAGAATGGTTGTACTTGTAAGGGTCACATCTGTTGATCAAATTGAACTAGTGCCCAGGGTACGACACAAAACTTCATCTGATGGTGAGTTTTCAGTTCGGGGGCTTCGGTGAATGTGGAGTACTCTTTCATTGCCATTACTCTCAGATCCACTTTGACTTGGAGTGATATTGCCTGTTATGGTCTCATCTATAGGTCATTTACATGTATGCAAACAAATGATTTATATTAAATACAGCTATTAGTATTGGATAACAGTTCTTGAAACTATCTATGAGGAAACGCATCGGCTCTGATACGTTTAAAAATAATATAACCTACAAACCAATCGCTTACAAATCATGTATATGATATATATGTTTAAACAGGATTTGGCATTAAGTAACCCACAAGGGCTGATATGCCATAAAACACAACCCAATTAAATCAAACCAAACCAAATCAGTACACCTGCACAAACTATGATGCTGTTGGCTGCAGAAAAGTCCGAGAACGAATACATGTGACATTGTTCATGCGAGCATTACATTTAGCCGGCCAGTCGGAAAGGTATCTAGTTTAATATCTACTTTTAAATATACAAGCACATACAAGAAAAATATACTCATATGTTTCTACACTTAAATACTATATTGGATTCACACACACACACACACACTCACACACACACACACACACACACACATATATATATATATATATATATATGTATATATATATATTAATTTATTGATTTATTAGTAGGAAGGTCTTGTTTAATGAATAGTTCAAAATGTATAGGTAGCCTGCAGGCCTTCAGACCGACCTCCTGGCATTCACGTCGGGTGGTTATATTTCTCTGACAAAAACTTGACCTCAAGTGGCCGTCCCCAAGCTTTTACCTGCTTGCAGGACTAAGTTTATTGCTTGGTGCCTAAGAAGCCTTAAAAGGGGAATGCCGACGAGATCAAGAATTTTTGCCCCTGCTACTCGTGAGTCTCGATTTGAGCGCGACCACCACCATAAAACGGCCTTGTGTCTGACTTGGTGGGATGTCAGTGAAGTACAGCTGAAAATGTATAAAAGCATTTGTGGAATAAAACATTTTTGGACGCTCGCTTAAAGTAGTGTCGATTCAAAATCCTTAAAGCTAAAATGACAGTATATGTGTGTGTATGTGTGCGTGAATGAATATATATATATATATATATATATATATATATATATATATATAGATTATCAAAGCAAATAAGACAAGTAGGAATACTTCGTAGAGGTTCTTTACTTTTAAATTGTTCAAACTTTCGGTCATCCACATGAGAAGATTTTTTCTTAAATTTTAATAAAAGGTTTTAAATGAGTTATGATTCTACAAAAACAACGAAAAAAAGGTATCGTAACAAATCTACACCTTGAAAAAAAATCCTATTCCGAAACAAATACACACAAACACACACACATATACATATGTATGATAGACTTTTTCTCTGTATATGATGGACTACTTACACAGATAATTTGTAAAGTGGTAAAGTCTTGCGTTGGGACACACTTTTCGGAAAAGCTGATAACAAAGTGAAAGTAGATAAACTAAAAAAAGACACTTACGATAAGAACGTGAGATGTTTTGGTTTTATACTTCTCTGCTTGCAAGCATTTGAGCGCTCTCATTATATTGCTAACGTTTGATTTTCGCATTTCTTCTTCTTTCTCTTAGTATATATATATATATATATATATATATATAGATATATATATATATATATATATATATATTTACTTTTTAAAGAAACAAACACTTTTCGCGTAACCAAAAATAATCACAGTTCCTGTGACTAGTGAGGTTCAGACTCGTCTCGATTATTTGTAGCGTTCTGCTTGAAGACACGAATAAAATTCCCGCCTAAAGTCCAAACAGCAGTAACAACAACAACAAAAACAACAACAACAATATCAATAAAAGAGGGGATGGGTAAAGACAAAGACAGAGAAGTTTATGACTTAAAAAGCTATGCGGCGTGGTATCTAAAATTTCTCGACCATACCAGTAGAAGAATAGACTTTCTTTTTAAGTCTTAAAAAATTAATAGAATAAATAAAAAAAATATTCTATTGATTTTTTAAGACTTAAAGTAATTTGAGAAATGAGAACAAGTTTGTGAATAGTTTATTGAATGTTAATAAATTATGAGTGTCTTATACCTTCTTTGTAAGGACGAGAACTTCTCTGCTGAACTAGCATTTTTTCAGCATGTAGTGTAATGGTTAACAACCCGGTATAAACAAGAGAATTTAGAGTTACGTTGAAGAGAAACCAAATTATGTAATTGATAAGCACTAACAAAAATCAGATAAACTTAGTCAATATATCATAACTATAATATGCATTTTGATGCCATAATATTTGTGTGTGTATGTGTATGTGCGTATGAGCTTATATATATATATATATATATGTGTGTGTGTGTGTGTGTGTGTGTGAGAGAGAGAGAGAGAGAGAGGGTGTGAATGCGTGCGTTTGTGTGTGTATTTTATTTATAAGTGTGCACTGTGTATACGTTGTGATTCATAATTGATTGATTTTAAAGCCTTAGTTTGTTTTAACGGCATGTCAACTTGTCTGGGCCTGTTTTATGCCAAGAGGCTAAGGGATTGCACGCATGCTAAGTTAATATTAAAATTTTATGTGCAGCAGTTTCTTCAGATTCTTTGTTTTTTTGCTCACGTTTATCCGATATTCATAATTTGAACAATTTTCAAACAAATCTCTTTAATCCGTATATGGGACCCTAACAGTTACCGCAGCTCCAAGTCAGTGGACCTGGGATTAATGTCAATGAAAGAGAGCTCAACACTTCCCAGAGCTTCAGAACTGGAGCCTAACAATTCGATGCTTTTTAGTGTTATAAGTAGGACATCGTTTTTTTCATGGGGTGCGTAGTAGGAGCTTACCCCTCTGAAGGTGATGCTGCCAGCTTATTCAAAGCTTTACCAACATATCATGTTATGCATCAGTGCAAATCGTAAAGGACGTAAATAATACGAAAATATTTGGAAGATTATTTTGCGCCAATATACTGACGAAAGGAGGCCTGATAGGAAAATCAGTTTCTGACAATGGATTAGACAGGGATCTTTCGAGTTAAGGAAACAGTCTAGTAAGAAAAAAACTATGAATTCAAACCAACATTTTTCCACGTAAAAATGATGGCTAATATTCATTCAATAATAATAATAATAATAATAATAATAGTGTACTTTAGCGTTCCAGTAGACCAAAGAGTGAAAATCAAAGAAAGCGAAAAGAGAAACAATCACTTGAAGATTGCTAGAGAACTAAGAAGTCTGTGGAATATGAAGGTAACAGCGTTGATACTGATTTGTTACTGACACGCTTCAGAACTGTCCTAAAATATTTGGAAAGAGAGTTGGAAGAGTTGGAAATCGAAGGACGACTTGTGACTATCTAAACTACAGTATTATTGAGTCCGGACTGAATACTGAGAAGTATCCTAGAGACCTAAGGAGACTTGCTGTCACGCAGACTGGTATAATTACAAAGCAAAAAGTAATATGATAAAAAAAATGAATCACCTTAACATGGATTACATAAAAGTATTAGCAAAAACTGAAAAAGAAATGGAGACCCAGACACAAACAATAAGAATATACATCCAGGATATAGGAATGTAATTTAGCATTGACAAATATGCCATTCTCTTAATGAAAAGTGGCAAAAGAGAATTAGCGGAGAGAAGAGAACAACAAAATCAAGAATAAATTTGGACGTTTGAAGAGGAGGAAAATTATACATACATACTTGGGAATATTGGAAGCAGAGACCATCAAACATGTGGTGGAGAAAGGGAAAAAATAGAAAAGAGTACCTGAGAAGAACGAGAAAGCTTCTCGAAATTAAGATCTGCTACTGAAATCTCATGAAAGGGATAAATATCTTGGCAGTCCTCCTTGTGATATGTTCAGGACAATTCTTAAAAAGGTCAAGGGAGGAACTCAAACCAATTGACAAAAGGGCAAGAAAATTGATGACTATTCACAAGGCGCTACATCCAATTGGAGATATAGACATATTGTGTGTGTCAAGAAAATATGGATGAAGAAGACTCGCTAGCATTGAGGATTGCGGAAATACGTCAATACAAGGACCCGAGGAATATAATAATAATGGAAAAAAAGATTTTTACCGTAGCCGATTGCAGCAGTGACGACATAAGTAAAGATTAAAAAAATATATGAAAAACTAGGAAGCAGAAATGGGAAGAAAAACAACTGTATGTATAATTCAAGCAAAAAACTAGCAAGATTGCTCCCAAGAAGACGTAGATATGGTCGCGAAAAAGAAATCTTTAGAGACAAACAAAATCTCTTCAGATAACAGTACAAGATAACGCCATAAGGACCAATTATGTTAAAGGGAAAATCGATAATGCACAACAGAATAACAAGTTTAAGTTATGCAGAGAAAGAGATGGTATGATTAATTACATAGTAACTGAATACAGTAAACGAACACAGAACAAGAACAACACTAACCACGACTGGATGGGAAAGGTTATCCACTGGGAATAACGCAAAAGATCGAATATTGAGCTTTCTAATAAAGAGTATATGCACAAACTAGAATCTATCCAGGAAAACGTGATGTATAAAATTCTCTAAGATTTTGATACACATGCCGATTATTTCATCCTCGAGTGAACACCAGGTCTCATACTCATAAAAATAATATGAAAAAAATAGAAAAAAAGAACTTGTCTAGTGGATTTTGCTTTTCTAACGGACTCCATAATGAAAATAAAATAAAATGAAAAGGTAAACAAATAATTGGACCTTGCCAGAAAACTGAAAAAAATGTGGAAAATGTGAGTGACAGTGATACCAATAATATTTGGGGAACCGGCAACGGGCCCCAAATGTTTGAAAAGAAAATTGAAACAGTTGGGAATCAGAGAAAGGATCAAGACTATTCAGACTACATCATCGTTAAGATCGGTCAGAATACTGAGAAGAGTCCTGGAGACCTGAGGAGACTTACTGTCACCCAGACTCCCGCGGAAGACTACCAACTAATGATGATATGAAAAATTCACCAAGCACAGAAGGAGTATAAGACTACACACGACTGGGTGGGCAAGGTGATCCACTAGAATATGTACAAAAAATTTAAAACTGACCATATGAACAAATAGTATATGGACAACCCAACATCTCTCCTAGAAAAAGACATGCATAAACTCCTTTGGGACTTTGACATACAGAGAAATCACCTAATTTCGGCCAGAAGACCAGATCTTATAATAATAAAAAAAAAAAAAAAAAAAAGAAGAGAATTTGCAAAATTGTCAACTTTGCTGACCACAGAAAGAAACTGAAAAAATATGAAAAGAAGGATAAGTACCTCGACCTTTGCTAGGGAATTGAACACATTCGAATATACAAACAAATGGTATATGCAAAACCCGGCACCTGTCCTAGAAAATGACTCGCATAAACTCCTATGGGACTTTAGCATACAAACGGATCACCTAATCCCGGCCAGAAGACCAGAAACTTATAATAATCAACAAAAAAAAAGAGAATTTGCAAAATTGTCGACTTTGCTGTCCCGGGGGACAACAGAATAAATCTGAAGGAAATTGAAAAGAAGGATAAGTCCCAGAGAATTGAAAAAGCTGTAGAACATGAAAGTAACGATTGTGCCAATTGTGATTAGTGCGTTAGGCAAAATAACTAAATGATTATTAAAAGGCCTGGAGGACTTGGAAGTTCGCGGACGTGTAGAGACTATCCAAACGACAGCCCTGCTAAGAACGGCCAGAATCCCGAGACGAGTTCTGGAGACTTGAGAAGACTTGCTGTCACTCAAACTCTAGTGAAAAACCATCAGCTAAAACTGATGTGAAAAACTCTTAAGGAGTAAGAAATGCAAATCATAAATGTTTGGATAAAAAGTTTCAGTGGAGGTTTAAAACCAAATAAATATAATGATGAATACTAAAAGTCCGTAACTTGATGTTTCATTTGGTGTCCATAAGCATCAAAGGAAAAATCCATATATATATATATATACATATATATATATATATATATATAGTGTCAAACAAAACAATTAGCATCCACAAGTGATAGTCTAATTGCCAAAGAAGATCATGCATTAAAATAAATGTACAAAGTTCTATATTCTTTTTTTATCTCAAGATTAATACTCTCCAACGGTTCAGTTGATCGATACACAACTAATTTAGGAAACCTGGACTAGCAGTATCACCCTCAGAGAGAATAAATTAAGAGGCCTAATTGTTGACATTTATATCATTATGACATGGGACTTTTGATTGCATGAGTATTCACTTCTATGTTCTCAAAAGCATATGGCACCAGCGATCAGGGTTCAAGATTGAATCAAAATCTATGAACGCCGTTTTTTAAGCTAAGCAGATATCTTCTCCACAGCAAGTTTGACCCATTGCGATCTTCTTTGCTATCGGACAGGCTAGGGTCGTTAGAATCCAGTCTAGAAGACGGAACACTCTATATTGAAATCAGTTGCCCTCTGCTTAAAAAGGACCGTGTGCTGCCTCCTGATCATGGCAGAATGGTTGCGTAATCACACACACACACACACACACACATATATATATATATAATAGAAAACATAAGTACAAATGAAGAAGATTTGCATGAAAAATGATGGATGTTAAAGCAGGCCAGTCATAGAATATAAAAAAATGATTAAGAACACGAGAAGTCCGTAACTAGAAGTTTTATGTGGTATGCCAATCATCAGAGGACAAATTCATATATATATATATATATATATATATATATATATATATATATATCATCAACATCGACTCACAATTTTAGCACGGATTTCCCTGATTTTTTCTCTCCATTCGTCGCTATCAACCATCGCTCCCAGCAGATCTTCTTGACTACATAATGTCTCTGAACAGAGCTCTTGTTGATCGGTCAACACTGGTATATATATATATATATATATATATATATATATATATTCACACACGAATATATATAACTTGTTACACAAGGTTTTCTTATTGATATTTTATATTAACCGGCCGGTTTTTTACGAAGTTTCGACCACGTATCCTCTGACGTTCTTCTGATATATATATATATATATATATATATATATATATATATATATTTGAATTCTAATGTAAATTAGACACACTCACACTCATATATATATATACGAGTATATTTTAGAAAAAAAGGGAAATATAAGTAAGAAAAGTTTGGATGTATATATATATATATATATGTATATATATATATATATATATATATGCAAATAAGCTAAATGCTAACGATTTGACCAATTTGTTTTTATTACTAACATTCAGAAACACTCAGTTAGAACTACATTGTCTTTTCCCGCAAAATAAGTTTTATTCGTATTCTACAGATTTCTTTGTTTCGTTTAAATCTGTTGAAATTTCTTTAGTAAAAGTTTTTATGAGATTAAGACATGTTGCCACGTTAAATATGTCTGTTTATACTGTTAAAGACTACCAATGTTAAATAGAGAATGAAGATCGAAATTATTCCGGTCATAGTAGCCAGTAAGACTTACGTTTGTCATCGGTGGCAAGTTTTACACTTTTGAGAAAACATGATTAGCAATTGAAAATAAAGAATGACGTGAACTATTTGTTTAAAAAATTAGATCTTACATAAAAAAAAAAACAGCCAGTAAAACAAAAACAAACAAACAAACATGCAGAGGCTTGTATTTAAAAGTATGCATGCATCCATTAGCAAAGAATATATAAAACAAAATAGATAGATAGATAGATAGATAGGAATCGATTTTAACCAGGTCTCTTGAAGCTGAGCTATGCAGATTTATTGATGGAATAATGTCTCTTTATTTAGTTCGACCCGACAGTTTTCAGCACGATAATTTTCTGTGTTGTCTGGATTTAACTTTTTTCTTTGATTGTAGTTTTATTTACATATATATACACACACATAAGGGGACACACACACACGCACACACACAAACTTTCAGATAGATAGAAATAAACAGAATAGGATAAAGTACGTTTTTTCCAAAAGTGAACACGTGTGTTTGTATATATATATATATATATGTATACTCAAACAAACGTGTATATATATATATATATATATATATATATATATATATATATATATATATATATATATATATATATAAATAGTCTGGTATGTCCTTATATAGCGTTAAAGACATGTTTTAAAAGAAAGTTTTTGTAGATTGCAAGTAAAAATAGATGGATAGATAGACAGACAAATAGATATGTTTCGACAGAGGTGTACCTATAAAGAATGATAAATATATAGTCATGTACAGAAAACAGATGTAAATGTTCAAAGTGATACATATATATATATATATATATATTATATATATATATATATATATATATATATAACATATCGTATTCATCAAATTGCCCTGTCAGCACGGAGTTTCCATACTCTCTTTCGCCACCCATCCTTAATATTCATCATACCGGGCAGGTTCTGTCTCAGTCTCTGTCTGTCTCTCTTTCTCGTTCTCTCTCTTTCTTTCTCTCTCTCTCCCTCTCTCTCTCTTTATTCATATATTTGTACATATATATTGATAAATAGATACGTATGAGCAGACGTATATATATATATATATATATTATATATATATATACATATATATATATACCCCTGCTCATGATCCTCGTATATATATATATATATATATATATATAGATAGATAGATTAGGGAACAAATCGATCTGCAGGAAGATATATGAGCAATGTAAATATACTGTTTTTATGCCATACGTTCAGGTATGGTAACAGTTTTGTCATATTTCGAGAAAAGATCTATAGACATTTCGAAGTTACACATATTTACAAGTTTTAGAAATTATGTGTGTATACTTGGATGCGTTTCCGTAAATCTGTATATACAAGAGCACTTATGAATGTAAAAAACGTTTGGGAGTATTGAGTAATTTTCTTACGCATGTTAAATAGAATACTTAGTTGTTTCTCTTCGCACATTTTACAATCTAAACAGATCTGAAGAAATACTCTTACAAACAGAATGTTTGTCGTTTCGCACGGCACCAGCGAATGAGGATTTAGTAGTAACAGACTCAGCACATGGGCCAGTATTTCTGTGTATCTGTGTTTGTGTGTGTGTGTGTGTGTGTGTGTGTGTGTGTGTGTGTGTGTGTGTGTGTGTGTGCAATAATTTGTTATTGCATGCGTCTACCCGTTCACATGCGAGCATGTGTATGTTTACACGTGTTTGCATGTGTGTCTGCGCGCATGCGCGTGTGTATGTGTATGTGCGTGTGATGGGAAAAGACAGAGATTGAAGACACACGGAGGGTTTGGGAAGTATTTATAAATGATTTCCTGTTTTCATTTCATCATGTTGGATCGTTCTTATTTTCTATCTATCTATCTATCTATCTATCTATCTTCACCTAATGTAAAACATACACAAAAGTTAGTTTATTCAATTATATAGTTTTTAGTATTATCTTTTATTTGATGAGCACACAAATTCGAGGATGATATTTGTCGGACAACCTACTTCGAAAGTTCTACTCAAAAGTCATCTTATAAATAAATAAATAAATCTATCTATCTATCTATCTATCTATCTATCTATCTGTTCATTGCTTACTTTCTATTTCTTTTTCTTTCTTGCGATCACATTCTATTCAAGTCTATCTTTCAATTTCTCTACGTTTTTCTCTCTCTCTCTCTCTATATATATATCTTTCCTCTATCTCTCTATCAGTCTCACGTTCATTTCTCTGACAATATATTTTTGTAGCTATCACATTCTGTCCATTATCTATCTATCTATCTATCTATGATCAATACGTGATATGTGTGTTGTAACCTGTATGGGTTAAACCCACAATAGTCATATCGAGAATAACGGCCTAAATAAGGATCCATCCATCGATCCATCCATCCGCATATATATATATATATATATATATATATATATATATATATATATATATATATATATAAAGGAGTCCTTCAAAAATTTCTAAGCCTCACTCAGAAAAAGAGCCTAAGCTGAACTTTTTTTTTTTAATGGGAACACACTATTACTTCTATAAAAATCGAAAACAGAAGAGAGATTTCCATGATAATTTCTATGCAGATGAGGCCCATACAAAGGTAATAAATCTAAAATCTAGGTTCAGCTTAGAACTTTTTGAGTCAAAAAGTTATATATATATATAATATATATATATATATATATATATATATATATATATATATATATATATAGGTCTATATATATATATATATAGGTCTATATATATATATATAGGTCTATATATATATATATATATATATATATATATAGGTCTATATATATATATATAGGTCTATATATATATATATAGGTCTATATATATATATATATATATAGGTCTATATATATATATATAGGTCTGTATATGTAAAGTTATATATATATATATATTATATATATATATATAGGTCTAACATTACGCTGAAAGCACTGGTTACCGATAGATCACTAACTTTAAACAGACATCAGCTTTTTCAATACTTACTTAGATGGTTGACCACTAAGGAACACTGTCACGGTTATCAACCTTAGGCATGTGTCTCAGATTAAGAAAAGTAAATAATAACACCGTGCCAGCCTCGGAATTTACTGACGCTTCTTCTGTGCATGATATCTACCGACCTGATGTAATTCTCTCTCTCACTCTCTCTCACTCTCTCTCTCTCTCTCTCTCTCTCTCTCTCTCTGCCTATATCCATCTATTTCATTCTGCTTTTATCTATCTTTTTCTTTCATACCTATCTATCTATGATCATCATGTATTCATATATATATACCGAAGCGTTATATTTCAAAAAATGTCTCTATTCTTGAAAAAAAAAAGAAGTCCTCGATTAAGAAAGTTCGCTATACAATCTTCCTTCCACTTTAGCAGTATTGCATTTGCACATTCCCTCTGCGTCTATACTTATGCGATATTAATTACTTTTCAACTTTCAGCGGAAATGAAAGAATATCGACAAAAAAACAACAACAAAAAACAACATAAAAGAATCAAGATACTTTTCCAAAAGCGTAACATAAGGGAAACATACCAAGTAATTAAGATGAATTTAAAAACGAAAAAAGAAAAAGAAAAACAAACCATTTTTCCTGAAATGAAAGAAATTTAAAAGGAATATAAATGAAAGGAAAATAATAGCACCACACAAATAAGTATTGATAAAAAAAAAAAATTATGAAGACCTGACTCTGTGACGGTGAGTTTAAATTTGCAATTCCGGTTTCTTTAAAGTACTTCTTTCTTTTTTCTTCACCGTTTTCTTTTCGTCTTCTTGGGAATTCTGATTTGCGGTTTAGAAATCGTTTTAAATTTCATTCTTTCTTTCTTTTCTTTTCAAAAGATTTCTTTTTAAAATTCCTTTTTTCGTTTAACTTTCCCGATAACTTTCATGTTTTGCTTGGTTTTGATTGTTGTCGTTGTTGTTGCTGTTGCTATTGTTGTTGTTGTTGTTTTCAATGGAAATGTTGTCTATCAATGACTACAGCAACATTTTATGTATTTAATTTTTTTTTTTTTGTAAAAGATATAATGTACTTGGCACCCCCCTTCGTAATCGTATCATTCATTTACAGTTTGTTACTTGGTTTCGTCAAAAATGAAACATTGAATTTTCGCGATTTCTTTCTTTTTTAATCATTTTATTTCATTTTTTGCCGATGTTTTTTTTTAATTTATTTTATTCATTTAATTTTCTTTTAAAATCCTCTAATTACTTTTTTTTTTTCATTAAAATATTTTCCAATTTTTGTGTGTGTTTATAATGCGATGTGCAAAAAGGCTGTTTTTTTCTCTCTTTTCCTTTTAATCATTAAGATTTGTTTCCAACGTTGTATCCTCCGTTTTTTTTTTTACCTTCTGTCCATCCATTGGCCTTCTCTGTATTTGTAACGTTTGTTTGTTGTTATTTATGGTCTTCACTCTCATCCGGAATTTCCTTTTATCTCAATGAATATTGTGGTAATAAAACTCCTCTTCGTATTCTCCATATGATAAGATGCTTTATCATCCCGATTTTATCCGTCGCACCTTTTGTTAATATTTTTCCGTCTCCCTTCTTTTGTTGTTGTTTTTTTGCGTTTGTGTATGGGTGTGGGGGGTTCGATGCTAAGCCCTAGTAAATAGGAGGCGTAGCACGTACAGTGTACTGTATGGGGTTTCAAACATATCAAACTTCTCTCACCCTTACTCTCCCACTCACTTTCTCTTTCTCTCTCCCTCTCTCTCTCTCTCTCTCTCTCTCTCACTTTCTCTGTATTGCTCTTATTTTCCTTTCTCAAGTTTTTATATTTATTTCTATATATATATATATATATATATATATATATATATATGTATATATATATATATATATATATATATATATATATATATATGAAAAATAGTTTTAAATGCAATCTGCTATTTAGATGCTTCCATATATTTGGGCAGAGTGATTGTTGTTCACTTCAGCTGATAGCTTTTTTCCTGGGCATTTTAATGGGATGCATTTACGTGGATAGATGATAATGGTTTTAATATTTAAAAGAAAAAAAATTTCTTTGTCAATTTGCACAAATAGTTCTTTTTATAATCACATTTAAATTATTTTTTTTCCATTCATGATTGAATATTTGAATTGAAAAAAAACTGATCCAGATGATCAAAATTAAAGGCTAAACATCAGTTTCTTGAGTAAGGAAAAAAAAAATTAAAAATAAAGGGTGACAGTGAAGTCACTGACTTTTTTATTATTATTATTATTATTATTATTATTATTATTATTAGTAGTAGTAGTAGTAGTAGTAGTAGTAGTAGTAGTTGTTGTTGTTGTTATAGTAGTTGTTGTAGTTGTAGTAGTAATTTTGTGTATGTTTCAATAGACGGTCAGGAGATTGGATTGAGTGAGAAACACCTCATAGTAATTGAATTGATAATAATAATAATAATAATAATAATAATAATAATAATAATAATAATGAATAGAAAAGAAAAAGTTTAAAGACTAAATAAACGAAATGAAACAAAACAAAACAAAACAAAAAAAAACAAAAAAAAAAAACAACCAAATGAAAACGTTATTTGCGGATCTTGTTATTCCCCCATATCCCCGGCCGGCAGGTCGCAGCAAAGCGCGGATGACGAACTCACGGATTTAGTGGAATGCATAAGACCCGTCGTTAAGGGATGAAGGGTAGGTGCCGCCGTAGCCGTTGCTGCCGCCGCCCTAGCCGCCGACCCCGCCGCCGCTATTGCCGTCGTGGTCATCATCATCTTCTTCTTCTTCTTCTTCTTCTTCTTCTTCTTCTTCTTCTTCTTCTTCTTCTCTTTTTTTCCCTTTACCTCTGCCACTGCTACTTTTGTCGTTACCGTGTTGCTCCTTATTCACATCAACAAATGCCGGACGCATTTACACATTGTTGTAGTTGCTAACGGCGTCCAGGCCGATAAAACACACGCGTCAAATTGCACACGACTTTGGCAGTCTGGTTCAATCTTGATACAGTGCGCGCAATCTCTCTCTCTCTCTCTCTCTCTCTCTCTCTCTCTCTCACTCTTTTAAAACATGTATATAAATACTCACACTCTGCCGTTCACAAAAGCTTGCTTATAGTATCTCTCTCTCAATCACCCCCTTTCTCTCTGTGTCTCTGTCTCAGTCTCTCTCTGTCCCTCTGAGTCTGGTGAGCATATTCCGTTTTTTTAGAAGCATTTACCTAGCTCGACTTATATTCTTGACATCTTGATGTTTACTAAACAGCTGAATGCGGCAAAAAGCAATAAGAGAAGAAAATCTGGGATGAAAGACTGTGTTACGCCAGTCTTTCAAGCAAGACAGTTACTTTTCTCTCATTCTCACCATTGTCATTCTTTACTATCTCACACCGTATGAAAACTCACAATATATATATATATATATATATATATATATATATATATATATATATATATATATATATATATCGCTCGTATATTTCGTCTCATTCAGAAGTATATACATACATAGATCGATTTATTTTCACTACATCTTGACATTTACTAAACAGCTGAATACGGTATAAAAGTAAAGATTGTGGAAGATCGTGTTACGTCAGTCTTTCAAGAGAGATGGCTAAATAACCCCCCTCTCTCTCTCTCTCTCGTTTCCCGGTAAGACTTGTATATAAATATTCCCACCCTCCCATTCAGAAAGGCCTTAAGACCCCCCTTCTCTCTTTAGCATGTATATTCTGTTTCTTTTGGATGTATTTACACAGTGTGACATATACTTTACCTCCTGACATTCACTCTACTGCTGAATATTGTACAAAGCTTATGATTGTGGAAGATTGTGTTACGTCAGACTTTCAAATGGGACAGCAAAAGGTTTTTATCTCTCTCGGACTCTCTTCTCTGTTTTCAGTCAGTATGTCTCTCAGTCTTTCTCTTTTATCCTCGAATGTTTTTTTACCGACATCCCCATCGGCTTAATGGTTACATTATTCGCCAATGATCCGGGAGACCGGGGTTCAATCCAAGGTCGAGTCATACAAAAGACTCAAAAATGATACTTAATACCTTCTTGCTTAACATTCAGCATCACAAAGAACGGATCAATGGTAAGAGGTGTCATCAAGGGAAAGAAGTAGCGCCCTCCCCTATAACTTGGTGTAGTAACTATTGAAAAGGAAGCCTTTTGGTCGGCCTTGACCACAGTGGGCCAACTTAAATACAGTACTAGGCAGAATGAAATTAAATGTTGACAGGAAGATGGTGTAACGCCAGTCTTCCAAGATGATGATTCTTCACATTCTTTCTGTCTATCTTTCCTTCTCCCTACCTCCTATCCACCTCTCTCATGCTACCACGCACGCACGCACGCACGCACGCACGCACGCGCATTTACATATGTACACACATGCTTTCTTTAGCGTGAACACAAAGTAGACATTTACTGACATCTCTTTATAATTTTTCTTGATATAAAAGTTAGCTGAATACGGTACAAGATCAAAAAAAAAAATAGATCGTAGAGAAGAAGATCGTGTTGCGTCAATGATTGAAAAATAAGGGCTTGCATTTAGATATGGGTAAGAAATCGTGTTTACGAACATCGAAATCAGGGAGTAAATATTTTTTTTTTTAAACTAAATAATACAACCAACTTTGTCTGTTTGTTTGTTTGTTTCTTGCTTTCATTCTCACACTGCATCTATTTCTTTTCTCTTTCTTTGTTCTTTTTCTTAAAATCAAACACTTTTCTTTCTATCTCGGAATCTTCTTTCTTTCTTTCTTTCTTTCTTTCTTTCTTTCTTTCTACTGGTATTCTTATTCTTCTTTCTTTCTTTCTTTTTACCGCTATTCTTAATCTTTTTCTTTCTTTCTTTTTACCGGTATTCTTAATCTTCTTTCTTTCTTTTTACCGGTATTTTTAATCTTCTTTCTTTCTTTCTTTCTTTCTTTCTTTCTTTCTTTCTTTCTTTCTATCTTTCTTTCTTTTTACCGGTATTCTTAATCTTTCTTTCTTTCTTTCTTTCTTTCTTTCTTTCTTTCTTTCTTCCACGTAGACAGTCTTGAACACACTTTGATCTTTTTTTTATTTCGTAAAATATGATGACTCTGCACTTTTTATTTTATTCTCAGCAAATATCCTAAATTAACGTATGTTTTAAAGCCGATATTTGTCATGATTAAAAAAACAGAGGATAAAAAAAAAGAATAAAATAAAAAAGGCAGAGAACATAAAATGAGATGAAATAATCATTAATAAAAACGATCCATGTGACCTTCATAGAGTAGTCAAATTTTTCCCTCATAAACAAAATTATCGATAAACCCTTTAAAAAGAATTTGAACGCATTGTTGATGAATGTAGATACAGTATTAAAAAAAAGGAGAAAAAAAGGGTTATAGCCGGTTATTGAAAAAAAAAAACCAAAAAAAGTATTATTTAAAAGTTATATTCTTTTGGAGGTCCTGTTAATATGAATGACACGTTTTATTTTGTAAAAATACACAAATGACTACTTAAAAGGAAATGATTGCAGGCTTTTCTATTTTGGTTTTTATCTCTTTCTTCTTCATCCACCTCTCTCCCTCTCACTCTCCCTCTCACTCTCTCTCTCTCTTTATATATATATATATATATATATATATATATATATATATATACTTATTAAAATTCAGAGATTTTAAATAACGTGCACCAATAGAATGTATTACAGATTTTTCGCGAATAAAGATTACTCATTTTTGCTCAGTATGCATCATTTGCTAAAATGAATACTTCAAAGAATATACATATATATATATATATATATATATATATATGTGTGTGTGTGTGTGTGTGTGTGTGTGTGTGTTTCTGTGTGCATGAAGGACATAGTGTCTGATTCATTTTTATTATTCTCTAATAAAATAGGCAATGTCATCAGATTAATCTGGATTTCAATATATATATATATATATATATATATATATATATATATATATATATATATATATATATATATATACATATATATATATAGAGAGAGAGAGAGAAAGAGAGAGAGAGAATTATAGAGAAAGAAAGAATTAAATTCACACATATGCATTTGCTGATTTCTTCGAAAAACGCACGTACACCTACTCCCCCCACTCTATCTCCTTCTCTCTCTCTCTCTCTCTCTCTCTCTCTCTCTCTCTCTCTCGCTCTCTCGCAGGCATATACACACTAACACACACACACACACACACACACACACACACACACACACTCACACGAACTCACACAGATACGCAAACATGCACACACTTACATGCAAAGGCTCTCTTACACACACACGCACACACATACACTAATACGCTCAAGTTTATACTCACACATACGTAAACAGGTTCTCTCTCTCTCTCTCTTTCTCGCTGTCACACAAAGACGCACATACACACACGCATACACATATTTATATATAAGTTTATTTGACGTTTATAAATTTAATCTCGCAGAGCATTCCTACTGGATAATGAGTTCGATTTTCTTGATTATACTTTCTTCTGCCAACTCCAACACCAGTCTAGTGTCGGTAGGATATATATATATATATATATATAGAGAGAGAGAGAGAGAGAGAGAAAGGTCACCTGGCTCATTGATAAATGCAAGATGAACAACGTGGCGGAACTAGGATAGTAAGATTGTTTAAAGCGTATTAGAATGTTGCTGTAGAAAAAGACATGTAGAAACCCAATCGACTGAAATTTCGATAAAACCGACAAAAATATGACACGTGGAAAAATATCCATAACAATCTTCCTAATCCACTTCTCCATATCCCATCATTTTTTAAAATCTTCTGTGTGCTATGCCGAGTAATTTCCCTTAATGATATCTCTCTGGGCAATACGTGTAACGTTCTGGTTTCCATCTACTCAGCAACTAAGATGTATACTGGGTTACATGGCGTCAATATCAAGGAATGCTATCTAATCTGACTTACACGGATGGTTTTTATTAAGAGTTTTCCTTCAATCAGACCGGCTGCATAACAAAGACTAAATAGCTCAATATTCCCTACCATTTATCCATCGATGAAGTCGAAGAGATGCGTCTCTTCCTTTGTGAAGTTTATTTGTGAGTTGTTGAATGTACGCATTCTCGTCCTGACTGTGAATACTTTTCCTACAAAGATTTCAGTGTAAGCAAACGTGTCTGTCTTCCCTTCAGCTATGAGCAAATAGTTGGGCAGATTGTGTTCTTTTGCAAACAGTCTAGTCGAAAGAAAGCTCTGAATTCAAAATAGTTGTACTTCTCTTTAAAAATGATCATGTATCGAATCCTATTCACAGCGGGTGGGGTTCGATTAGACATTCTCATCCGCATCCTTTCGTTACTGTGACACGTTAGTTAAACTTTCTACTTTTATCAGCTCATCTTAATTTGAAGGTTTTATTTTTTTTTTTTTAAATTTCAACCAGGTCATTGACCTAACGGGTAGAGTGTTCTCCAATGGTCAGGGAAACCGGGGTTCAATCCCAGGTCGAGTCATACCAAAGACTTAAAAATGGTACCTGATATCTCCTTGCCTAACACTCAGCATTATAAGGTACGTATCAAGGATAAAAGGGAACAATCCAGGGAAAGGAGTAGCGCCCTCCCCTACACCTCGGTGTAGTAGCCACTGAAAAGGGAGCCTTCGGGTTGCCCTCGACTACGGTCGCCAAATTTACTTTACTATGTACTAAATAGTACGGCTGCTGTTCTTCAACAAGAAAATATTTGGCATTGAATAACCAACGAAGTTTGATATGCCATTAAGCAAAGAAACCACTTGAGGAAACTTTTTCTATTTGTTTATGATCCAGCTTGCATGGGACTTTAAATACATTTTATGTTAACTATTATTAATTTTTATGTTAACTATTATTAATTATTATTAAATATTATTAATTTAAAAAAAAGGATTGCGTTTAATGGCGTTTCACCAAAGACTTTAAAAATGGTACTTGATACCTCCTTGCTTTACACTCAGCAATATAAGGTTCCTATTTAGGGTAAAGTGTAGTAGCTATTGAAAAGGGGGCCTTCTGGTCACCCTCGACTACGGTCACCAATAACAACAACACCTGTCGCGAGTTATGTTATGCCTAAAGGACATGAAATTGCCTTCATTATACGTTAATATTCAAAGTTGTTTTAGTTGTTTCTTCAGATTTTTTTGCACACGATCGAACACGAATCATTTTTAAACAGATCGATGTGACCCAAAGATGAGACCAGAACAAGCACCACATCTCTTCGTCGGAGTGGACCTTGGCGTAATGATAATGAAGGAGTACATCACTCTTCTCAGATCGCCAGCAATGGCGCATCACAGATGCAGTTTAATGTCATATCCAGGAAACTTCTTTTTTAGGAGGAGAAGATGTTATACCCGTCTTCAAAGGATAAAGTCAATATATTCTAAGCCCCGCTCAGAGGGTCAACAATTATTTTTATTTATACTATAGGTATTATTATTCTGCTTCAAGGGGTACAGTCAACGTATTCAAAGCCCTACACAGAAGGTTTTCAATTATTTTTGATTTACACAATAAAGTGTTATTACCTTTGTTCAATGTGTTCCAAGGCACACAAAAATGGTTAACAATTTTTTTTTGATTTACACTACAAGTGTACGTGTTCTAAAAGCAGATAAAAAGCATGACAGACACCAGGAAACCCTTGACGGGTCGAATCACTGCTAAATAGGTGACTCTGTAGGTAAACATTTATGTTGACTAGAGGAGAGGCGGCAGAAGCAGGTGTGTTGGCATTCACGTTACTCTCTATGCATTTCAATAAATACGACAGGCTGACTTAAGCTCTATTCAAGTCTGAAAAAAATCTTTATGCTATTTGAAGAAGCAGATATTATTCAATCGACTGATTGATATATACGCGCTTAGCGAGAGAGTTATCGACGTTGGAAATGAAATTGGTAACTTCAGTACAAATTCTTGACAGAGGTGTTTCAATTTCATTTCGACAAAAGGCTCTTGAGAGGTATGGATCCATCTATTTGATTTGGTTTGGTTTCTTTATTTAATTGTACATAAACCTTTATGGATTATTTGATGCCAAAGTTATCCTTGTAAAAAGACAGCAGGGTTAATTTTTAACTTATAGCAAGGATAATCTAAAACGTAATAGCATGCATGGAGTTCGAATTGGCTTATTAAGATCTTGCAGTTCAGCATGTTAGCCACTATCCAATAGATAACCCCCACCAGAACCCACATGTTATCTCCCTCTATTTGCTAGGTGTAAATATTATGCGCAGACTGGGTTATTTTGCTTTAATAACGTAACCAGTCAAGGAGAAGGAATTGTTTAAAAGTTGAATCAGTTTTACTCCGTTTAAAAGAAATTGGCTTGGAATGAGTTCCTACCGAAATGCATTTTCTATCATCGACCAATCAATCAATTTTTTTTTTTGCACTTTTTCAACGTTTATGTCAGTAGCTGAAATTGTGGATTATTTGTGGGATGATTCAACAGCTAAGGTCATACCACCGATGAGGAGTCTTTAACCAACGTGATAAAAATTGAAGTCATCGTTGGCAAAAATATTTACCGATTGCTTTCTTTTTTTTTCTCTTGTTTTTACAGAATGGAAACGAAGTATTATATAGCTGAAAAATTGCTTCATTCTACGATGCTATTGTACTCCATATATTTCGGCGTGATAGCACCTGATAGGGTCCTATCTATGGGTCATAGAGAACTGTTTGACATTTGAACTGTGTCCAAACTAATTACTAATGCTAGATTGAATTGTTCGAAATAGAACTGTTTTTACATTTAACTGTGGGTAAACAAATGACTGATATATAATCGAATTGTTAGTGAGACATAGCAATAATTTGAACCATTTAACAGAGTGTAAAAGAATGCGCTTAGGCTTGTGTAAAACGTTATCAACAAAATGTGTTTACAAATCATATATTTAATATGTACGTATAAAGAGGTTTGGTTTGGTTTGGTTTGGTTTTATGGCTTATCAAACCTCGTAAGTTATTTAATGCCAAATACATTTTCATACTCATAAACAGTTCTATTTCAAACTATTAAGTTCTGCATAAGTACATTTTTTGTTTACACACAGTCAAATGTCAAAACAATTCTATTTCAAACAGTTCAGTTGAGCATAAGTACAGAGTTTAGTTCTATATGACCTATAGATAAGATCCTATCACTCCGGGCAAGAGTGGATCTGGGAGCGATCGTAATAAAGAGGTAAACTGCATTCCTCAAAGCTCGAGCATTACTGGAGCCTCACCACGAGATTGTTTACTGTCATAACCAGGACACTCGTTGGAGAAGTTTTACCCATCTGCAGAGATGCAATCAGAGTATTCTGCAGCCCAAGCCGACTGGGCCATTATAAAGAGGATTGGCATTAAATCATCTAAAATGCTTGATATGCCGCAAAACTAAACCAAACTAATTCATCTATTTGTTATTGTAATTTCCTTGAGAGAAGCAAGACGGCAATTACACAAAAATGCTGCGAGCAATCTTGAACAAGCCCTGGCGGTAACACCCAACAAGACACCAACTGTACGGCCACCTGCCTCCTATCACGAAAACTATTCGAGTTAGACGAACCAGACATGCAGGACACTGCTGGAGAAGCAGGGACGAACTCATAAGTGATGTACTCTTATGGACCCCCACACATGGCCGTACAAAAGCAGGATGACCAGCACGAACATACATTCAGCAACTACGTGAGAATACAGTATGTTGTCCAGAAGACCTGCCTGAGGTGATGAACGATAGGGAAAAGTGGCGAGAGAGGGTCAGAGATATCCGTGCTACCAGCATGACAAGATGATGATGATGATTTTCGGAGTGTGCCTCGAAAGTTTTGTCTGATTTGGTTTATTTTACGTCATATCTATTCTTTATAAAAATTGATTCATTTTTCAATTCTTGATTATAATCATGACTATATTTTCAACTGTTCACTGAAGTCATTTTTTTTTTATTTGAACATCATCACAAATTTATTCCGCTATGATAATAACTTGTTTTCACAGCGTTATATTATATGAAGTATTCAATCTAATACAATTTCTTTGCACGCATTTGTTTGACTTCAACTATTCTTAATGCTAATACTTTATTAATGAGTCTATGGTTTCAAGTAAATATTCCTATTTAATAAGTATTATTAGTTTTTCCACAGTTATATGGTATAAAGTATCGCTATCAACTCATGATAATCTTCAAGTGTTCCATTTAAAACATAGATAGGCTCCAATTAGGTACAGCCACTACGGACCAGAGTTGATCTGAAAATAATGACATTGAAGGGATTAATCTATGCTCTGCAGATCTCCAAAACTGCACAATCATCACTGGATATAGTTAAGTGACACCTTCAGGACCCCTATTTTAGTGGTTGTGATTAGAGTCTTACTACATTTTATTGGGAAACAGTCTGTTTATTCTGAACCCTACCAACACGTCGGTACCATACTTGCGAAAATGACGAATTTTTTAAGGCTTATTTCCAAACAAGATGCTACATATCAATGTAAGTTAGATTAAAAAGACACAATAAAAACCTATTTCTATTTGATTATAAAATTATAATCATTCAGTTGCTCATAGATATATGATATAAAATATTCTAACCCACTACTTTTTTTTACTTTTTAAACATATTTATTTGAACCAAAGATGGAACCCTAACAGATACTACCACTCCCTGATAGAGTGGGTCTGGGAGTAATGGCAGTCAAAGGGTATTCTACATTTCAAAGAGATTCACACCTAGAACAGCAAATCCCGATGTAGTTAAGTGTCAAATCTTGGACACCTTTTGGGGTGAATCTTTCCTTCTTGCCATGGATAAGGTCAGCGTATACTAAGCCCCGTCGACAAAGAGTTGTAGAGTTGGAGAAAATGTCAACAAATAATGTTCGTTTTACAGTATATTACGCAAGAAATTAAATACAGGGATCTTTGGTTTAAAAGAAAACGTAATTTTATAAAAGATGTATTAGCAGCATATTTATGGGCTATATTTTATGGACAAATATCACCTCTCTGCGCGCGTGTGTGTGTGTGTGTGTGTTTGTTTCTTTGTTTTATTTTTAATTGCATATTATTGTTTGCGGGTTATTTAACGCCCCAGCCAATCCTGTAGAAGAACAGCAGTGATATATATATATATGTGTGTGTGTGTGTGTGTGTGTGTGGGTGTGTGTGTGTATGTGTGTGTGTGTGTGTATGTGTGTGTATCTTTTCAGGAGATGTAGTCGGTATCTTATCCACCCAACCGACAGGGTTTTGTAGGCTTTGGAAGACATTGACATTGTTGGTTCAAATAGCGTTTGGATGTAACCAAGAATGCAAGTACAAAGAGAATGAATATAGTTGTTTCGAGCGAATAACAAAACCTTCGATAAATAAATAAACAACCCTGTTCAATTGTCGAATGAGTGGAAAGCGAACGATGCACAAACATAATACACTCTGCTTGAAGAAGGAAGGAAGAGAGAAGTAAATGAATCGAAGAGTTGGACGAATTATAGCTAGCTACGAAACACTCAATATAATTTAGATAAAGACAGACGGATAGGAATCACCTGTTTCTCGCTAAACAGTATTAGGCAGAAACATTTATATAAAATACAGAAGGTACTCCCAACATTTCGGATAACTTGAACAATATGATCAATCTGCTCACCTGAAAATAACTCAGAATTATTGTAAGAATATTTCGGGGATATTTCCTGGATTTGTTCACATCCCTCTGTCAGAAAATAGGAATTTTTGCAAAAAGTTTCGGTCAAGTACGATAAAGCACTTATAACTGCGAGGACACTGAGTTAAGCAACGATGATCCAATTCAATTCAGAAATGGGGAACAACAAATACAGCAAATAATGTAAAAAATGTTAGGCTTGAATCCTTGTCGATGCAAGACTTAGTAAATTAGATTAAGACTCATCTTTACTTTTCGTATTCTTCCTTTTTTCAAGAATTACTATTGTAACGAAAGTTTATCGACTTGTACATAAAACTGAGCATATAGATTAAGACTCTTCTGGTGGTGTAATGGTTAGCAAGGTAGACTAGCAAACCTACACGAGTGAGTTCGATTCTCATGCGGCCTTGTGCTACATCTAAGCAAAAAGCTTAATAAATTACCATATAGATTAAAGCTCTAATGTAAATTTTGGTTAGATGGTTGGTTATTTTGTCTTACGACGCACTTTTCGGGCAATTAAATCATTTTGATAAAAGTTTCAAACAATACAGTTTAGTATGAGTACAGTTTTCTGTTTACACGCGGTTAAATCCAAACAGTTCTATTTCAAACAATTCAGTTTAGCCTATTTACGCAGTTTAAATGACAAAGCAGTTCTATTTCAAACAGTTCAGTTTAACATAAGTACGCAATTTAAATGTCAAAAATAATTCTATTTTAAACAATTCAGTTTAGCATAAGTACACTGTTCAGTTCAATTTGATCTATAGATAGAACTCGATCAGGTGCTGCCGCTTCGGCTCATAGTGGACCTTGGAGCGATGGCAGTGAACGGGTACACAGCATTCCTTAAAGCTCCAATATTATGGAACCTTCAGCATCACTGTTTAGGGTTATATCCAGGACACTCGTTGAGATAGTCCTTACCCCTCTGCCGGATTGCCGTCAGTGTATTCTGCTGCTCCAGTTGACTGGATAGTGTTATTGTTTATATCTATCTATCTATCTATCTAAGTTGGCGGCTGTAGTCAAGGATGACTCGAAGGCTCTCTTTTCAATAGCTACTACCCTGAAGTGCAGGGGATGGTGCTACTTCTTTCTCTGCATTACTACACATACACTTAATTCAAAATTTATAATGCTGAGTGTTAATCAAGGAAGCATCAAGTTCCATATTTTGAGTCTTTGGTATGACTCGATCGGGGATTAAACTCCGGTCTCTCGGACTATTGGTGAACACTAACCATAATGCCAATTGTTCGGTATATATATATATATATATATATATATATATATATATATATATATCATGCCAATAGAAGGGAGTTCCCTGGCTCTCTCTCTCTCTCTCTCTCTCTCTCTGTAACCGTTCCTATCGTTCATCTCTCCTGGCAGTTCTTCTAGACTGCATCGAATGTTCACTTACAGCTGATGAATTTAGTCTTTGTTAGTCGGCAAACACGAGCGTGAACATGTTTATGAGTCCATAAGATAATGTCGCTAATAAGTTCATTCTTACTTATCCAGCATGTTCCCGTATATCTTATGAGCATTACTTAGATAGTTTATGGGATAAGAATTAAGTGACCGTATAGCAGCTTTTTTTTTGTGTCGCTACTCCGAGAAGTTGTTAAAAAAAGCAGCACCTAGCATTCCAAAGGTATTTCTTTTTAGCTTTGTCTCCATGCTTTTCTTAGCGTAAAGGAGGTGGTACTATTTACCAACCCCTCCGCTCGGGCAGGATATGACACAAGGTCGATTTTTAAGCGGAGTTTAACAGGTTTGAATTCAGAGTTTTCCTTCTCCTAGACTAGTTGCCTCACCAAGGCTGAAGAACCTAGTCCGTCCTACTATTTACCCATAGCTGGAGGGAGAATAAGGGGGTTCATACCTTTCCCAAGGGTATTTGCCCGAAAGTGAACGTAATAGCGCGACTGGAGTACGAACTCGCGTACTACGATTCCGCAGTTCATCGCTTTAACCATTACACCACGAGGACACTCCTAAAGGAGGTGGTGCATCTCTACAACAGTACTGACAAAAGTACATCGTGGAAGAAATCCTGTTTTATTTTATCAAAGTGATCTGATTTCCATATGAGCGACAACCTGTTCACGCCTAATATATATGTGATTACAACAAAAGATTTTTGAAATTTGACACCGAAAAAATATTTCTCTAAAAATTTAGTTTACACTGACTTCTTCGAATTATCAGTTTTGGATAATAATGTCAAGCTCTTAAGTCCGTAATACATTCGACTCATGCGCGTTTGCTCAAAATAATATCTATCTATCTATCTATCTATCTATCTGTATTTGTATAAATTTGATAGCGTGCGTTATTTAAAATATTATCTATCTATCTATCTATCTATCTATCTATCTATCTATCTGTGTTTGTATAATTTGATAGCGTGCGTTATTTAAAATATTATCTATCTATCTATCTATCTATCTATCTATCTGCGTTTGTATGAATTCCCAATTTATATGCACATATTTACATGTGCAGATAAAATATAGTGGCGTCAAAGAAGAATGTGTGCAAAATGAAGCGTTATGATACACATCAGCGCAGAGGCATCACTTACAGTCACACAAGTTCCTATGAATGAATACGTCATTGCATTTGCCATGCA
>CAUZXS010001343.1:0-62500 GCA_963585895.1 Sepioteuthis lessoniana
AGTTATGCTGGATATTTGGGGAATGCACCGTACCCCTTCATTGCCATCGCTCTCAGGTCTAACCTAGCCCGATGTGGTAGCACCTGATAGGATCCTATCTATGAGTCAAATAGAACAGTGAACTTATGCTAAACTGAATTGCTTGAAATAGAAGTGTTTTGACATTCAAACTGAGAACTTCATTTAAACTGCGTACTAATTTTAAACTAAATTGTTTGAAATGGAACTGTTTTTGTATGGTAAACTGAACGAGTTGTTTGAAATAGAACTGTTTTGCCATTTAACTGTGTGTAAACATAAACAATACTTGTACTAAACTAAACTGTTTGAATTTGAACTGTTTGACGTTTGACTAAACTGAATAGTTTGGAATAGAAATATTCTTTACAATTAATCTGCGTTCTTATGCTAAACTGAATTGTTTGAAATAGAACTGTTTATTTGTATAAAAATGAATTTACATTAAATAACCAACAAAGGTTGATATGCCATAAAACCCAAACAAAAAGACAAACAACCTAACAAACAATCTTTATACATATATATTAAATATATGTTTTTTTGGTTGGTTGTGTTTTATGGCATATCAACCCTTATAGGTTATTTAATGCCAAAGCCTGTTCATATATATATATAGAATATAAATGCTTTATTGGTGTTTTATGTCATACCAACTCTTATATTTGCCCAGTCGGCTTGGGCTATATAATACACCGACTGCACCACTGCACAGGGGTAAGACTCCTCCAACAACGAATGTTCTGATTTGACACAAAACAATCTGATGATGAGGCATCCGTAGTGCTGGAGCTTTGGGGAATGCAGAGTACTCCTTCATTGCCATCGCTCCCACGTCCACTCTGGCCCGGTGTGGTAGCACCTGACAGTGTCCTATCTATGGGTCAAATAGTACTAAACTGTAATAACTCTAAACTGAATTGTTTGAATTAACTATTTTTACTTTTTAATTGTGTGTAAGCAAAAAACTGTACATATGTTTATCTGAATTGTCTGAAATAAAACTCTTTTTGATATATCAACTGTGTACTTATGCTAGACTGAATTGTTTAAAATAGAACTGTTTTGAAATGTAAGCAAATCTGTATTCAAACTAAACTGAATTGTTTGAAACTTTTAACAAAATGACATATTTCGGCGTTAACTGACACGAAAAGGCTTGATACGCCGTAAAACAAAACAACCAGCGAACCACCCAACTTATATAGATTATCTCTTTATACATATATACTAAATATATAGGATTTGGGTTTTTTATGGCATATCGACTCTTGCTGATTAGTTAATGCCAAATCCTCTTAATACACATATATTAAATATATAGAATTTTGTTTAGTTGGGTTTCATGGTAAATCAACCATTGTAGGTTATGTAATACTAAATCCTCTATATACGTATATATTAAATATATTGGATTTAGTTTGGTTGGGTTTATGGCATATCAACCATCATAGGTTATTTAATACTAACTCCTCTTTATACATATACATTAGATATATATGATTTGGTTTGATTGTGTTTTATGGCATATCAAACATCGTGGGTTATTTAATGGCAAATCCTTTTTTATACATATATATTAAATATATATGATTTAGTTGCGTTGGGATTCATTGGATATAAACCATTGTTGGTTATCAAATACCAAATCCGCTTTATACATATATACGTGGTGCATCAATAGGTTTCCAGTCTTTTTTGTACAGGCATTTAAAATTGTCGTAGACTCTTGAAAATTCACTATGTTATTGCTATACATCATATGAGATGGCTGACCAATGTTTATGATTTCAGGTTCAAATGAACAGCTACAGCAGCAATTGGAATACACCCTACTAAAGCCTGATTGTCACAGCTGGTGAATTTCAAAAATGCAATCTGACACTTTAGAAGAACGATATGTAATAAAATTCTGTTTTAAACTTTGAAAAAATGCCACAGAAACGTATGGAATGCTTCAGATAGCTTTTCGACCATCTTGCATGAATCGAGCATCAGTTTTTGAGTGGCATAAGAGATTTACGGAAGGCAGGGAGTCTGTGAGGGATGATGGGAGGTGTGGGAGGAGTAAGGAAGTCAATACAGCAGAGTTGATTGTCCAAAGGGTTAAGTTTAGTGTTAGGGTTACTATGTTGAGGTTTTAAGGGAGTTCAGGAAGAGATTCCGTCGGAAGAGGCCAGCACTCTTCAAATCGGGTTAGTGGCATTGCCACCAGGACAATACACCAGTCCACAACTCCATCCTTGTCACAGACTATTTGACCAAGATGGGCATCAAAACAGTTCCTTAGCCTCCCTATAGTCTAGACCTTGCTCGCTGTGACTTTTGGTTATTCCCTAAGCTCAGAGACTGTCGTTATGAGACAATTGAGGAGATGAAAGAGGCTGTGACGAAGGTCATTGACACGCTCACGCAAGAAGACTTCGATGGGGTCTTCCAGAAGTTGTTGGAACGGTACAACAATTGCTTGCAGCCGGAGGAGATTACTTTGAAGGAGACAAAAGTTTCATGTGTGTACTATCAATAAAAGTGCCCATACGAAAAAAGTCTGGAAACTTATTTAATGATCCTCGTATGAAATATGATTTGTAAACGAGTAGTTTGATGGTAACAATTTTTAAACGAGTCATAGCTTTTTTGTTTGCAGACAGTTACTTGGTTTCAAGTATTGCTTTCTAATACTAATAGCTTTATTTGCACACAGTTAAATGGTTTCAACTATTGCCATTTAACACTACTACTTTAAATATCAGTCATTTGTTCGCACACAATTAAATGGATTTAAGTATAGGCCTTCATTAAACAGTTCTATTTGACCCATAAATGGGACCATAACAGATTTTATTGCCCCGGATTTAAAATTCACAAAAAGCATTAATAAAGTAAAAAATGATAAGACTGGTAAATTAACAAATACACCAGTTGAAACAGTAGGTTTACTAGCAAGATTTTTTGAATCTCTTCATTCTTTGGAAGAGTTTGGTCCACTCCAGGAAAGTTGTTATCAGGAGTATACAAAATATATGTATAAATAAATATAATGAACATTTTTTAATAATGTATGAATCATATATGGACGCTAACTAAACGGCTGAAGAAGAAGCTAGACGGCAATTACACAAGAATGCTGCGAGCAATATTGAACTAGTCCTGGCGGCAACACCCTACAAGGCACCAACTATACGGCCAACTGCCCCCCGTCTCGAAAATTATACAAGTTAGACGAACCAGACACGCAGGACACTGTTGGTCAAACAAGGACGAACTCATCAGTGATGTACTCCTATGGACCCCCGCATATGGCCAAGCAAAAGCAGGACGACCACCTCAAACATACATACAGCAGCTATGTGAGGATATGGGATGTAGCCCTGAAGACCTGCCAGAAGCGATGAATGATAGGGAGAAGTGGCGAGAGAGGGTCAGGGATATCCGTGCTAGCGGCACGACATGATGTTGATGATGATGATCCATAACAACTGGTTAGCATTTTAAACTACTATTATTGACTGTTTATAAAAGCATGCAACATGAGGAAATAAATCCAAAAATAATTAAACACTTACCTTCGAATGAAAAGGTTTATCAACATAAGTAAAATTGTTTGAGAAATGCATAGAATATGAAATGATTCCACATATTTTGCTAACAGCAATCGTAATATCAACATAAAAAAGGTTCGATACATTTAAAAAGTAAATACCGACCAATTTCTTGAATATGTATTTTGGGTAAGATTTTTGAAAAACTTATAAAGAATCATCTTAAATTTTTGCTGGGGAAGATATAAGTTGAATTCAATATTTATTTGTCAATGGTAAATCAATATTATGTAATAATATGGAAAGTATTGATTTATTAATGAATATTTAATAGAAGTGGATAATTATAAATCTGGAAGTAATAGCAATAAAGGGTAACTCCACATTCTTAAAACCCCCAGAAGTCTACCAGATGGCTTAAGTTCATAACGGGACACTCGTTCGGTAAGCTTTTACCCCTCCGCAGGGCTGCAGTAGGTATATTCTACAGTCCATGCCGACAAAGTGAATGTATGGTTTCGGTAGGGGTCTTACGCCTCGTCAGGGATACTATCGATGTATTCTAAGTCCCACCGATAAGGCAGAACAAATTTGAGACACGGTTTAAGATAACGCTTCAAAATTGTTCTTGTAAAAGTCATCGAAGCGTAGTACATATTAGGAGTATCAAAGAAATATTGTTGCCCACTCGGCTGGGGCTGTAGAATACACTGACTGCACCTCTGCAGAGGGGTAAGACCTTCCCCCAACGAGTGTCCTGGATATGACACTAAATAATCTGATGGTGAGGTCCCAGTAATGCTGAGGCCTTGGGGAATACAGAGCATCTCTTCATTGCCATTGCTCCCTGGTCCACTCTGGCCCGACGTAGTAGCACCTGATAGGGCCCTATCTATGGGTTAAATAGAACAAACGGTATACTTATGCTAAACTGAATATCTTGAAATAGCAATGTTTTTTGACAATTGAACCGTGCTTACATTTGAACTGCGTGCTTGTGCTAAGCTGAATTGTTTCAAATAGAACTGTTTTTTGACACTGAAACTGTATTTACACTAAACTAAATTGTTTAACATAGAACTGTTCTGACATGTAACTGTGTGTAAAAAAAATCTGTACTTTTACAACTGATTTAGCTGTAGAATTGCATGACTAAACTGAATAGCTCGAAACAGAAATGTTTTTTTTACAATTAAACTGTACTTACATTTAAACTTCGTGCTTATGCTAAACTGAATTGTTTTAAATTGAACTATTTTTGACATTAAAACTGTACTTACACTCGACTGAATTGTTATATATAACTGCTTGAATAGTTTGAAATAAAAATGTTTTTGACTATTAAACTGAGTACTCATGCTAAACTGAATTGTTTTAAATAGAACTGATTATTTACATAAAAATGGATTGGGCGTTAAATAACCTACAAAGGTTGATATGCTATAATTCCCAACAAACCAAACCAAACCAAAGAAATATCGAACTGGTGTATCGATACATGGTCGCTAATTTGAAAACTCAATTTTATACTTATATCAGATTGCAGATGCTATTGATAGGTTATCGATCTTATGGAAATCTGATCTATCCGATAAATTAAAACGGGAATTCTTTCAAGCTCTCGCTGAGTCCATACTACAACGTGGATGCTTCACATGGACGCTAAAAAAAGCATAGAGAAAAAGCTTCTCGAGCACCGCACAAGATAGCTACGAGCTATTTTGAACAAATCCTAGAAGCAACAGACAAGAAACAACAGCAGTACGGCCACTTACCTTCCATCTCAGAAACCATCCAAGACGGACGAGACATGTGGGGCAGTGCAGAAGAAACACGGACGAAATCATAAGTGAAGTTCTTCTATGGACCTCTACACTTGGATGTGCCAATGTTGGCCAACCAGCACGATTTTGTTTGAAAGAACTGCAGGGAGCGATGTATGATTGGGACGGATGAACAGAGAGAGAGAGAAAGTGTGTGTGTGTGGGGGGGGGAATCCGTGCTGTCATCGCGATTTGATAATGATGATCGGATAGAAATTTTGAAAAATGCGAATGATTGGACAAATACTTAAACTTTGCTGGAGAGTCAAATATATATATATATATATATATATAAAGCATGAAGTTAATGAAAATACCAATTTTAGATGGAACTCTGAAATGATATCCAATAACCTTGCAAACAATCAGGGAGAATTGAAAATCCAAGGAAGAATCGAAACCGGCCTAACCACATCACTACAGAAATCGGCTTAAATACGTAGGAGAGTCCTGGAGAGTTGAGAAGAGTTGTGGTCTGTCCGAATTTTGAGAAAACTACCAGTTACAAATGGAGTGAAAAATTACTTGTGAAATAAAATGAAATAAAACTACAGTGAACTTGTCGATAGTCTTTTTATGTGCACATGCAATAAGTTTTAGAGGAAACGTCTATAAGACAAGAAAATACTTTTGATACACCCTAAAGTACATAATAGAAATCTTAACGAAAATTGCGGCGTACCAATCGATGTCGGCCTCAAGATTTTTAACTCAAAATTTTTGCTTAGTACTAGTCGGCCAAAACATACCTAGTAGGTCGAAATGAGGATCTGATTTCATATTCTATTGCACTATGATGAAATTGCGTAGATACTATATACCGCAGTACTCTGACTGGCCGACTGGGTGCTGTGACGTTCCGGTTAATGTTTACAGTAGGTGAATTAGCTGCTTGAAAACGTGTGTGATATAAGTAAAGTTGGCGACCTTCGTCGAGGATGACCCGAAGGCTCCCTTTTCAATAGCTACTTCACCGAGATCTTGGGGAGGGTGCGACTCCATTCCCTGGATTGCTCCAATTTTCCCTTTATCCTTACCTTTTAAGGCTGAGTGTTAAGCAAGGCGGAATCAAGTACTATTTTTTAAATTTTTGGTATGACTCGACCTTGGATTGAACCCCGGTCTCTCGGACCATTGCTGAATACTCTACTCATGAGACCAATGGCCCGGTGTGATATATATTGTTAATATAAAACTTAATTTGTTTTACAATTTTATCCTTTTATATTAATATCCGAGTTGATTTGTTAAATATGTTCATTAAACGCGATTTTAAGCAGAAAATATTTATCGCAGTCTGTTGGAGTTACGGTAAGTGGTGAATATCTATTGTTAAGAGTACTGTTCCTCTGGTTGACCACTCTTTAGTAAAGGTCTTGATTTTAGCCCAGCCATCTAAGTCGATCCCTAGTTTTGTAAAGAGTTTTCGTTGGTTGGTTTGTTGGTTGGTTGGTTGGGTTTTATGGCATATCAACCTTTGTAGGTTATTTAACACCAAACCATTTTAATACATATATATATATTTACCAACCCCTCCGCTCGGGCAGGATATGAAACAAGGTCAATTTTTAAGCGGAGTTTAACAGGTTTGAATTCAGAATTTTCCTTCTCCAAGACTAGTTGCCTCACCAAGGCTGAAGAACCTAGTCTGTCCTCCTATTTACCCATAACTGGTGGGAGAATAATTGGATTCATACCATTTTAATACATATAACCAATTCTATTTCAAACAATTCAGTTTAACATGAGTACACAGTCTAATTGTCAAAAATATTCCTTTTTCGAGCTCTTCAGTTTAGTCAAACAGTTCTATTTCAAAAAATTCAGTTTAGTATAAGTATAGTTTTTTGTCCACACACAGTTGAATGTCAAAGCAGTTCTATTTTTAAAAATTCAGTTTAGCATAAGTACGCAGTTTAGTTCTATTTGACCCATAGATAGGAGCCAATCAGATGCTACCAGTCTGGACCAGAGTGGACCTGGGAGCGATTGCAGTAAAGGGGTACTCCACATTCCCCGAAGCTCCAACATTACCGGAACCTCACTATCAGATTGTTTAGTGTCTTAGCCCTTCTGCAGAGATGAAGACGGTGTATTCTGCAGCACTAGCTGACTGGGCCATGAGGTCACTCGTGGTTGGGGGTGGGGGTCTTATCCTATGCAAAGATGCACTCGGTGTATTCAACGGCCCCAGCCGACTGGGCTCAGAGTTTTTCGGGATTAACAAGGTCGACTTGTACGCTGTAGTTTACGGTATTGATAAAGTGAATTCATATATTTTTCGAGATGAACCTGAAATAAGATTTAGAATAAACGTCTGTAAGAAATGAAAATACTTTCGATAGATCGGAATTTATTAAGTAAAATTCTCTCTCTCTCTCTCTCTCTCTCTCTCTCTCTCTCTCTCTCTCTCTCTCTCTCACATGTCTTCGATAGCAGACATCATATAATTGTCAGTTGAAGACATTTGGAAATAAGAAAATAATTTTCGTTCAACGAATGAATAGTTGACGCCAGTTCATTCCTTTGTCGCTTCTTTTATAGCATGTGGACTCTTTTAAAAACTATTTTAGAATTTCACTAAAAAACTGACTTTTCTTTACAAAACTACTTTCTTGACAATGATCAAAAACCTTAAGTCGAAACAAGCTGATAACAAGCAAAAAAATGAATAAATATTTCTATTTGTCCTATCACTTTTTCATCTTGATAGATAGATAGATAGATAGATAGATAGATATTATCAGAATACTTATGTTTGTGAATACGTGTGTGCTTTTTCCGCGTGCGCATGCGCGAAAACGTGATTACTACGGAACACTTTTTGATTGGTCGGGCGTGAATTGATTTGTAATGAACTCCGAAACGCGGCTGTTCGAATGCAGTTCCGTTCACGAGGAAGACAGGTTGCGGTGTTAGAAGGGGCGGCAAAAGGTCTAGATTGATGAGCCAGGGACTCATGAACATCGCGGTGGTGGTAGTGTTGGGGGAACATCGACTTCATACTATCCCTACGCACCCTCTTCCGCTAAATTCTACCCGCTCAATGACCCCCATCACCCTCGGCCTCAGCCCCTGTCCCCCTGCCACTCCCATCATGTCACGCACTGAGGTTGTTAGTTTATTAGCCCCCAATTAAGGAACTCTGTAGAATCCGGACTGTGGACACCTGAATCGCAGACAAAACAATTAGCGGCAATTCACCGACATGTTCTTCATAACCCCTCGTAGACCCCAGCATGGGTCTTGATATTTAACTAAGCTTGGCTTAGTAAGGCACAAGGCCTCATCGGGTGGTAAATGGGGATTTTCCAAGTGAGGGGACCTTGACTTGGAAAATTTGCTAAGGCCTCATTTAAGTGGGAATACTTTTTTGTTAGATTGATTGATTCATTGATTTTAACGGCGTGTCAATCCGTTGAGGAATATTCTATGCCAAGAGGTTAGGATTTCGCGTTAATTGTTCAATGCACGAATAAATTTATTACTTGATAATTCTTTGCTTAACACGGCATTATAAGGTACGAATCAAAGGTAAAGTGGAGCAATCCAAGGAAATGAGTAACACCCTCTCCTATATCTCGGTGTAGTAGCTATTGAAAAGGGAGGCTTCAGGTCACCCTTGACTACGGTCGCTAACTTTACTTTTATTTACTAGAGTATTTACGACGCGTTGTACGGTTTTGCCCCAGGCTCTGCAGGTGGCTTAGTCACTCCTCGACGGACACGTGACACTCAAATCCTTAGACACTTCGTGAAGAGCCCATTGCGCTCGCAACCTCACTATATAGTATTTGAAATATCGTCATATAACCTCATAAACATCGTCTCCTCTCAAAATACGGAAATGTATACTCGCCATTATCTTAAACCTCAAAAAATTAAGGGTTTATATATATATATATATAGTCCATACAAGACAATGGTTTAACCAACACAGCTCAATAAGAAACATTTCTTTTATACATTGCCCTTCACTTCTTACCTTTTTATCTCTGAAGATAACAGGGCTATAAGGAAAAAAGTTACAAATTTTCCCTGACATAAAAAGCTTTTTTATGGATTTTTTTTATACATCTGTTTCTTTGCTTAATGGCATATCAACCTTCGTGGGTTATTCAATACCAAGGCTATCCTATAATAACAGCTGTAATTCTATTTAACCCAGAGCTGGTGGAATAAGAGGATTTATACCTTTCCTAAATGAATTCGTCCGAAAGTGAACGTTATAGTGCGACTGGGGTTCGAACTCGCTAACTTCGGAGCTGCAGTTCAGCCCTTTAGCCATTAGGCCCCTTGTTGTTTCTTTAGAGATTTTATCCAAACAGTTTTATCATATCAAGTTTTTCTATTTAGTGTAAATAATTAGCACACTATAAACTGGTTTCAGTTTACTGGATTGGTTTAGTTTGGTTTAATGGCATAACAACCTTTGTAGGTCATTTGATTCCGAATCCTTTTTTTATACATATATTGAATATATGATTTCTAAACACATTCTAAACACGATATCTACATTTTGTAGATAACGTTTTTTAAACAAGCTATTTTTTTTTTTTGCACACAGTTAAATCGTTTCATTTAATTTCGAACAATTCAGTTTAAACATACATATACAGTATTTTGTTTTTACAGTCATATCTTTAGATAAGTTTTTATGTTTACACAGTTAGATGTGGAATCAGTTCAATACAGTTTAATAGCGCTTTTAGCTAATTCACCCTCCCAAGCCGAATCCCTGCTCCATAGCCTGGAACAAGCAGCAGGTGGCATAGGCCTCCAGGTCAACGCAGACAGTGGACATGTTTACCTATCTCGGAAGCAGCGTCGCATCAACCGAGAATGACATCAACACGCAACTAGCAAAGGCATGGACAGCAATCGATAGCCTATCGGTCATATGGAAGTCAGACCTGACCGATAGAATAAAAATAAGTTTTTTTTTCCACGCAGCGGTCGTGTCGATACTGCTATAAGAATGCACCACATGGACGCTAACTAAACGTATGGCGAAAAAAGCTTGACTGCAATTACAAAAGAATACTGTGAGCTATATTGAACAAGTCCTGGAGACAACACCTTACAAAACAGCAGCTGTACGACCACCAACCACCCATCACGAAAACCATCCAAGTTAGACGAACCAGACATGCAGGACACTGTTGGAGAAGTAAGGATGACCTCATTAGCGATGAGCCCCTTTGCATTGACGAGAAAAGGTTGGAAGACTAGCTAGAACCTATATACAACATCTCTGTGCCGATACAGAACGCAGCCTGGAGGACCTGCTGAGATTGATTGACAATAGAGACGGGTGGTAAGAGATGGTCTGGGAGATCCGTGTTAGCAGCGCGACATGATGATGACTGTTTAAATGTCAACAGTTATATTTCAAACAATTCAGTTCAGCATAAGTACACAATTCAGTTCTATTTGACCCACAGATAGGACCTTATCAGGTGCTACCACTCAGAGCCAGAGCGGACCCGGAAGCGATAACAATGAACAGGTACTCTGCATTTCCCCAAAGCTCCAGCATTACTGGAACCTCACCATCAGATTGCTTAGAGTCATATCCAGGTCAATCGTTTTACCCTTCTGCAGAGATGCAGTCGGTATATTGTACACCCCCAACCAGTTTCAAGTATTCCTATCGAACGTTGATATTTCATACATAACTATATAATTTCAAGTAATCATTTCTATTTAACAAGTTATTTGTTTGAGCACAGTTCTATGGTCTCAGGTTACGAATAATCATCATCATCATCATGTCGTGCTGGTAGCACGGATATCCCTGACTCTCTCTCGCCACTTTTCCCAATCGTTCATCGCCCCAGGCAGGTCTTCAGGACAACATCCTGTATCCTCACATAGTTGCTGAATGTATGTTCGTGCTGGTCGTCCTGCTTTTGCACGGCCATGTGTGGGGGTCCATAAGAGTACATCACTTATGATTACGAATAATAATCTTTACTAAATAATTATAAATTTATGTAACAGTTCTTAATACAAATAACTGACTATCATATGGTATCAAGTATTCCAATCAAATAGTGTCGGTGACGTTTTCATGAAAATATTCTCAGTGTAGTCCCTTATTTAACGCCCCAATTAGTTCTAATGTGGTCTTCATTTCGTAGTTTCGTTTGATTTAATTGTTTAACAGCATATCAATTCCTTTTGGGTTTGATTTATTTGTAAATGTTTTATTGTAATCATGATTAGGCTTTCATAGTTCCACTGTTTGTTTGTTTGTTTGTTTGTTTGTTTGTTTGGGTTTTATGGCATATCAACCTTTGTAGGTTGCCAAATCCATTTTTATACAAATAAACAGTTCTATTTCAAACAATTCTGTTTAGTATATGTTGTGTTCTGGTTAGTGAACACAAGTAGTAGTAATAATAAGACAAACCACGTATGTGAGATAAATAGTTATATTTACAGGAAAGAATATTTACAAGAGAGAGACTGTTAGTAATAAGAACATATGATTAGTGATAGAGTAAGGATATACTTCAACAATAGGAACGGCTCTTCTGGTCTGACTGGTAGGCTTCTTCTTCGCAGACTGATCTCCGTACTGCCATATATGGCAGATGGAACAGCTCATTGTGCTGAAAAGGTAGGTGATACCCAACAGTATTAGTACACAGTTTAATTGTCAAAAACATTTCTATTTCAACCTATTCAGTTTATTCGAACATTTCTATTCCAAACAACTCAGTTTAGCATACAAAAACAGTTTCATTTCAAACAATTCAGTTTAGCATAAGTACTCTATGTAAATGTAAAAACAGTTCTATTTCAAGCAATTCAGTTTAGCATAAGTACACAGTTTAGTTCTATTAGACCCATAGATAGGACCCTGTCGGGTGCTACCACTCCAGACTAGAGTGGACCTGGGACCGATAGCAATAAAGGGGTACTCCGCGATGGCAATAAAGTGGTACTCCCAAAGTTCCAGTATTACTGGAACTTCACCATCAGATTGTTTTGTGTCATCCAGGACACTCGTTGGGGAAGTCTTACCCCTCTTCATAGAAATAGTCGCTGTATTGTACAGCCTCAGCCGACTGGGCCAACAATTTTCTTTTTGTCAATATTTATTGGTTAGCTCACAGTTATAGGATATTGTGACGGGGAAATTGATTAAAATCCCTAAACGGGACTTTATTTTCGCATGTGTGAAGACGGGGCAGGTTGGCACTTGATCCCCTACAGAAATAAGTCCTGTTCAGAGTTCTTTTCTCAGGCAGATAAGAACTGGCATATTACGTGAGGGAATAATTTAGGGCCAGACTGGCCACCGCTGGCAAAGGGGTCCAAAATTTCACACTATCACACACCCACCAGGCCACTAAACTTCTTTCCCTTAGATAATTGAAGAATACTGGCCTATAGGTCTTAGTTGTAATAATATTAATATTGCTACAGTCGGCAACTCCGGTTTCCCGTGTGATACTTTTGGAATTAATAGGACAGTTCTAAGCAAGATAATGTAAGGCGAATAGAAGCTGAAAGGAAAGCATGGAATAATAACATAGACCACATGGTAAAATGAAAATACATAGGTTCTTTACTACGGTTATATACATATATATGTTCAAAGTGTCAAAAATATATGATAGAATAGTCCATGAATATAAATGTCTTTTCTTGGCTTTTATCCTTTTTCAAATTGAGAGAGAGAGTGGTAACAAAAATTGGGTGTAACGGAAAAATGTCCTAAAGTTACTTATCTTATTTTTTTGACGGGGTTCCACTGGAGAATTTCTCTTCTTTCACGGGCTAATAGACTTTGTACTGTTTTTAATGCTGGCTTGAGAGACTCAGGTCTCTCATGTCTCAGTCTTTTGTCTTTAGCCCGGAGTGAAATGGCTATCGTCCGTCTGCCACCAGACTTGCTCAAAAACTCCTCTTTTTTTTGTATTTACTTCCGTTGAGGGGAAGGGAACCCCACTTCCGTTTGGGGTCCCCCCACCAATCATTTGGCTTCATTTTCTCTTTCCCCTTCCGATGTCCGGCGACCCAAGGTCACTTAGGTGCAAACATCTGTGTGACCCACATTCATTTCTAACGGTCACTTTTTGACTGCTAGATAATTTTAGTTCAACGGGGGGAGAGTATCATTCCCACCTCCTCGTCTCCGTGAGCCATCACGTGACAATATCAAGTATAATACTAATAATTAATGCACAATTTTATACTTTCAAATCACTATTTCTATTTAATAATGAGTTGTTTATACAGTAAGATGGCCTCACGTATTATTGTCTAATACAAACAATTCTCTAACATCTTACCCATTGATGAAACCCTAACATCTTCAACCACTCCGGGCCAGAGTGGACCAGGAAGTAATCACACTGAAGGTTCTGGTTTTATTATCTTCTATGACATATCACACTTGTAGATTATTCAATGTCAAATTATATATATATATATATATATAATTGTGTGTGTGTGTGTGTGTGTGATTTGTAAGTGAAGAGTTTATAGGTAACATTATTTTTAAAAGAGTCAGAGCTCATTTGTATGCAAACAGTTAAATTGTTTCAAGTATTCCTATCTAACACAAAGAATTCCAAGTAATATTGTTCACTTTTTCCAGAATTAAATTTTTATGTATATATATATATATATATATATGTGTATGTGTGTGTGTGTGTGTGTGAGTGATTTGAATCATCCAAGATGGTCCAAAAGCAGTCTAAAGCATTCCATACGTTTTTGTGGCATTTTTCCAAGTTTAAAACAGAATTTTATTGTATATCGTTCTTCTAAAGTGTCTTTACATCGAGATTGCATTTTTGAAATTCACCAGCTGTGACAATCAGGCTTTAGTAGGGTGTATTCCAATTCTTGCTGTAGCTATTCATTTGAAGCTGAAATCATAAAAATTGGTCAGTCATCTCATAAGATGAATAGCAATAATATAGTGAATTTTCAAGAGTCTACGACAATTTTAAATGCCTGTATAAAAAAGTCTGGAAACTCATTGAAGGCACCTAGTAAATTGTTTCAAGTATTCCTATCTAACACAAAGAATTCCAAGTAATATTAATCATTTTTTGCACAGTTAAATTTTTATGTATATATATATATATATATATATATATATGTATATGTATATATGTGTGTGTGTGTGTGTGTGTGATTTGTAAGTGAATAGTTTATAGGTAACATCATCTTTAAAAGAGTCAGAACTCATTTGTATGCAGACTGTTAAATTGTTTCATATATATATATGTATATGTATATATATATATATGTGTGTGTGTGTGTGTGTGTGTGTGTGTGTGTGTGTGTGTGTGTGTGTGTGTGTGTGTGATTTGTAAGTGAATAGTTTATAGGTAACATCACCTTTAAAAGAGTCAGAACTCATTTGTATGCAGACTGTTAAATTGTTTCAAGTATTCCTGTCTAACATATAGAATTCCAGTTAATATTAATCACTTTTTACTCAGTTATATATATATATATATATATATATATATATATATATATATATATATACACACACTTACCTATATATATATATGTGTGTGTGTGTGTGTGTGTTTGTGTAAACTTGTTTTTGTGCGTGTTTGTGTGCGAGCGATTTGAATAGTTTAAAGGCTTATAGGTAACATTATTCTTAAAAAGGTCAGAGCTCATTTGTATGTAGACAGTTAAATTGTTTCAAGTATTCCTATCTAACGCAAAGAATTCGAGGTAATATTAATCACTTATTGCACTGTTATATATATATATATATATATATATATATATATATATGTGTGTGTGTGTGTGTGTGTGTGTGTGTGTGTGTGTGTGTGTGTGTGTGTGTGTGTTTAAGTGAATATTTTATAGGTAACATTATTTTTATGAGAGTCAGAGCTCATTTGTATGCAGACAGTTAAATTGTTTCAAGTATTCCTATCTAACACAAAGAATTCCAGGTAATATTAATCACTTTTTGGACAGTTAAATTTTTATGCGTATATATATATATATATATATATACTATATGTGTAGTATGTGTGTGTGTGTGTTTTGTAAGGGAATAGTTTTTAGGTAACATTATTTTAAAAAGGCCAGAGTTTATCAGTTTTCACACAGTTAAATGGTTTCAAGTATTGTTATCTAACAGTAATAATTCTATTTAATATCAATCATTTGTTTGCTCACTTTGCAATGAAGGGAAACTCTACCCTTCCTAAAATTTCAAAACTGGAGTCTCACCATCAGATGCAGCTTAGTGTTCTACTCCAGACACCCCATTTTGAGGGATAATATTATCCCGCTGCAGAGAAAGCTTCACTTGCTATTCATTTGCATATTATAAAATTTTTGCTTTCATATAAGTTGTTGTTGGCGACCTTTATAGAGGGTGACCCGAAGGTTCCCTTTTCAATGGCTATTACAACAAGGGGAGAGCGCTTCTCAATTCCCTGGATTGCTCCACTTTTTCCTTGATCCTTACCTTGTAGTGCTGAGTGCTAAGCAAGGCGGCATCAAATACCATTTTTTGAGTCTTTGATATGACTCGACCTGGGAATGAACCCCGGTCTCTCGGACGATTGACGAATACTCTACTCATTAGGCCAAATAAATGCTATAAGATGGCACAAAATGAGTATTAATCCAGGCATAACTGAATGGGAAAAGTGATCCCTCGGGAATTGTACAAAAGAATGAATTTTGAACATACTAAGAAATAATATATGCACAAACCAGAATCTGTCATAAAACGCATAAAATTCTCAGAGACTTTTGTTGTATATTGACCTCCGACCCGGCCGGGCTGTCAAAATAGGAAATGCACCTGTGTAAATAACAGGTGCATCCGGTCGAGGAATATCAGAATATAACCTTGACCGTGGACGGGTTGAATGAGTGCGATCTGTGACGCCCACAAGAAAAAGGTGGGCGTTGAACTATTATATAACCCAGTGCACAGGAAGTTCAATCAGTTGGAGACAAGATGCGGTAGAGAAAGCCAGCACCCAGCAGAGTTGGCCCTCATGCCCCCGATTGAGCAGTTGCAGTTGGAGATAAGATGCGGTAGAGAAAACCAGCACCAGGCTGAGTGGGCCCCCGGTTGAGCAGCCCAGGAGAACGGGAAAGAAACGCTGTTATGGCCAATAGAGAGGGGGTCAATATGTTGCAGTTCTGTACGGTCTCCAACTCCCTCTCACAGTAAAACCTTGAGTAACCCTTTCGAACCCTTTTAAATAAAGTGAGAGGTGTATTTTTATAGAGAACTGTGTTGCTCGTCTTTATTATGTCGTCGTTATGATTCTGCATGCATATGTATTTGTATAGATGGTCATGGCTATACAACACTTTGAGATATAAATGAATCACCTCGTCCTGGTCAGAAGACCAGATATAGTGCGAATTAATAAGAAAAAAAAAAGAACTTATCATTAATAGATTTTGCTGTTCATAGAGTGAAAATAAAAGAGAAAAAATAGACAAATACTTGGACTTTACCAAAAAACAAAAGAAACTATGGAACATAAGAGTGCCAGCGATATCAATTGTATTTGGCGCACCTGGAACGGTCCCCTAAGGATTGGAAAATGAATGTCCTTATTTTGGTATTGCAGTTACTGTCTGCTCTAATTCGTCTTTTCTTTATTCTTTTTTGCGTATTCTACGATTTTTTTTTAATTATTTAATCTACGCAATCCTCAATTATACCCATTTTTTATTATCAATATTCTTCTTCTTGCTAGTTATTCTCCCCATCGTAAGCTAATATTCTTTTTCTGGAGTCTAAGAGATAGAAAGTCTCCTCAGGTCCCCAGGACTCTGCTCAGTATTCTGGCTGATCTGTAGTTTGGATCGTCTCGATTCATCCTCTGATTTCCACCACTTTCAGCTCCCTTTCCAAATCTTTGGGGACCGTTCCAAGTGCACCAACTACGACTGGTATCACCGTCTCTTTCATGTTCCACAGCTTTCTTAATTCCCAAGCAAGGTCCAAATACTTGTCTCTCTTTTCGCTTTCCTTGATTTTCACTGTGAAGTCTGTCTGTTAGGACGGCAAAGTCTACTATTCGACAAGTTCTTGATTTTGTTGACTATCTCGAGGTCTGATCTTCTGGCTGTGATTCGGTGATCTGTTTGTATCTCAAAATCCCAAAGAATTTTGTATGTCTCAGTCTCCGAGACAGATTTTATTTTATGCTTATATCATTTGGTAGTATGGTAAAATTTCAATTTCTTGCACAACTCAAAGTGGATAACCTTTCCCTCCCAATCGTGTGTACTCTTGTACTCCTTTTTTGCTAGTTTGCTATATTTGTTTATTATGTGATTAATCATTTCATCTCTGTCACCACATAATCTACATCTGCTATTTTGTTGCATATTGTCTATTCTTCATTATTATTATTATTATTATTATTCCTTGAGAGTTTTTCACATCAGCCTTAGCTGATGGTTTTCATTAGAGTTTGAGTGATAGCAAGTCTCTTTGAGTTTCCAGGACTCTTCTTAGTATTCTGGCCGTTTTCAATAAGGCTGTCGTTTGGACGGTCTCCACTCGTACGCCAACTTCCAAGTCCTCTAGGCCCTTTAATAATACTTTAGTTACTGTGCCAAAAGCACTAATCACAATTGGTACAATCAACACCCTCATGTTCCACAGCTTTTTCATTTCTCTGGCAAGGTCGAGGTACTCATCCTTCTTTTCACATTATTTCAGTTTTATTCGGTGGTCAGCCGGGACAGCAAAATCGACAATTTTGTAAATTATCGTTTTTTTTTTTTTCTTGATTATGATAAGGTCTGGTCTTCTGGACGAGATTAAGTGATCCGTGTGTATGTCAAAGTCCCATAGGAGTTTATGTGTGTCATTTTCTAGGACAGGTGTTGGGTTGTGCATATATCATTTGTTTGTATGGTCAAATTGAAATTTCCCGCACATTTCCCAGTGGATCACTTTGCCCTCCCAGTCGTGTCTAGTCTTGTACTCTTTCGGTGCTAATTTGCTGCATTCGCTTATTATGTGACTGATCGTTTCATCACCACATCGCCTACATTTGCTATTTTGTTGAGTCTTATCTATCCTCGAGTCTTATTATTATTATTATTATTATTTGATTAATCGTTTCATATCTATCACCACACAATCTACACTTGCTATTCTGTTTTCGTTCTTTTATTTACTTATTTTTTCTTACTTTTCTTACTTATTTTTTTCCTTACTTATTTTTTCTTATTTTTCTTACTTATTTTTTCTTTCGAGAGTTTTCATATCAGCGTTAGCTGATAGTTTTTCACTAGAGTTTGAGTGACAGCAACTCACCTCAAGTCTCCAGGATTCATCTTAGTATTCTGACCGTTCTTAATAATGCTGTAGTTTTATGGTCTTCACTTGTCCACTATTTCCAACTCCTCTAGACCCTGGTTAGACCCCTTTGGGGACTGTACCGAGCGCACCACTAACAATTGGCTTCGTTTTTACTTTCACGTTGCATAGCCTTTTCAGTTCTCCAGCAAAGTCTAGGTACTTATCTCTTGGCTCTCTTTCAGTTTTAGCCTGTGGTCAGCGGTATATTATTAATAATCCTTGAGTTTTTTCACACCAGCATTAGTTGATGGTATTTCACTGAAGTTTGAGTGACAGCAAGTCTCTCAATCTTCAGGACTCTCTCAGTATTCTATCCGATCTCAATAAGGCTGTGGTTTTTATGGTATCCACTCATCCTCTAATTTCCAAGTCTTCCAGTCCCCTTATTAATCCTTTGGTGACTGTACCAAGAGTACGAATTACAATTGGTATAATTGTTACTTTCATATTCCACAGTTTCTTCAATTCTCTAACAATGTCGAGGTATTTATCCTTCTTTTCTCTTTCTTTCAATTTTACTCTGTAGTCAGCCGAGACAGCAAAGTCGACAATTTTGCAAATTTTCTTCTTTTTTTGTTGATTATGATAAGGTCTGGTCGTCTGGCCGAGATTAGGGGATTCGTTTGTATGTCATAATCATAGAGGAGTTTGTGCGTGTCATTCTGCATGATAGATGTTGGGTTGTGCATATACCATTTGTTTGTATGGTCAAATTTCAATTTCTTGCACAATTCCCAGTGGATCACTTTGCCCACCCATTCATGTATAATACTCTTTGTGTGTTAATTTCCTGCATTCGCTGATTATGTAGTTGATGGTTTCGTCTCTATCACCACATTACCTACATCTGCTGTTTTGTGCGTCTTATCTATTCTTGCTTCGATATGATTGGTTCTTATGGCGTTGCTTTGTGCTGCTATTAGGAGAGATTCTGTTCCTCCCTTAAGGTTTTCCTTAACTTAGCCACGTTCATGTTTTCTTGTGGGATGTGTCCGCTTATTAGTCGCTTAAAAACCCCCCGTAGAGTTGTTTGTTTTTCTTCCCATTTTTGTTTTCTGTTTATTGTTGTTCAATTATTATTATACACAAAATCAAACTAACCCGGCATATCGAATGTGGAAAATTATATCAGTAAGTCGAAATGTATAGATCAGTTCGTTTGTTTTTTATTTTTTTGTTTTTTTGTTGAAGTGAGAGTGATTGTTGTGGTGGAGATGTTCTTTTTAGCAAATTATTCAGTCGGCCAGAGCAGTGCAGGAGTAATCAACATATATTAATAAAAATTTTATTTGAAATGAGAATTTAAAATACTTTCTTTAATCTATATCAAGTCGGCTGTTTCCAAACGAGGTGTACATATATTATAATATTTTCTTTATTGTTTACCTGTCGGTAAAGTCAATCAATCAAGCAATCGTTATGTAATATAATGTGTACTTTAAAACATTTTTAATACGGGGTTCGACAAAAACACCCCACCCGATTTGCTCGGGCTGTTGAATACAGGGGTAAGACTCCCCCTGAAACAAGTGTCACAGATATGACACTAAATTACATCTGATAATGAGGCGCCAGTTCTGGAGCTTTGGGGAATGTGGAGTACGACTTCAGTGTCATTACTCCCATGTCCCACTTTGACTCAGAGTACTAGTAACTCTTAGGGTCCCACCTATGGGTCAAATAGAACTTTTCAATCATTTACAATAGATTATTATAATTAGTTATTTGAAACCATACAGCAGTATTCAAAGAATTTGTATCGGATCGGAATACTTGATAAATAGAATTATTTATGTTAAGTAGCAATACTTGAAACCCTTCAGCTATGTAGCAAAAGAATAATTAATATTAAAAGAATTTTCAGTATAAGACAGGGATACTTGAAACCAGTGAGTTGTATGCAAAAAAAAAAAATGAGTGCTAACAACTCGTTTAGATATGAAGTGACGTAAAAACTATTAGCTTACAAATTATATATATATATATATATATATATATATATATATATATCGTTGCATTCTTGTGCAGTTCTTGTCTGCACAATAATGCTCCCAAGCTATATTGAACAAATCCTGAAGCAAGATCCCACGAAATAACAGCTGTACAGCCATTTACCTCCTATCTCTACAACCGTCCAAATAAGACGAAGAAGATATGCAGGATTTTACTAGAGAAGCAAAGACAAAACTATTCAAGACTTTGCGCCAGTCTAGCCGAACAACAAGAACTTAGCAACAACAACTCTGTGTGGACATAGGATGTCGTCGGGAAGACCTGCAGAGAACAGTGGATGATAGGGACGGATAGAGAGAGAGAGGGAGAGAGAGAGAGAGAGAGAGAGAGAGAGAGCCAGGGAAATCCGTGCTAACGGCGCAACTTGATGATATACGTATATATATATATATATATATATATATATATATATATGTATATATATATATTATAAAATTGAAAGAAAAAATTCAATTTAGTGGTTACATTATAAATTTATTTCAGGGCTATGGAGACAGGAATACCGTTGTTTATTTGAATATAATCTACATGGCTTTCGGCGAGAAGAGAATTAAAAAAAATTATTATATATATATATATATAAAATTATTATATATATATATATATATATATATATATATATATATATATATATATATATATATATATATATATATATAAGAGGCTTTGGCATTAAATAATCTACGTGTTTTGATAGGTTGAAAAGCACCAATCAATTAATTATCTAGCCAGAAATACCTCCCCCACCTGTTTGCTTCAAGTGAATTTTGGCAAATGGCAATGGTTGCTTCATCTTGCTAATGTCTTACCATCTATTTATTTTTTCTGATCCAGTTACAATCATGGCTTGGACCGGTGCACACAGTGTGTTTGAATTTTTTTTAAGACTGGGGGAAATATTTTATTTCTAGACAGGAATTTTTTCTTGTGAATTTCCTATAATGTTGAAACTATGCTGTTCCGGATAAAATTTTCAATATATAACAATGTCGATTTTCTATCTAAAACAGCATCATTTCGATGTAACATGCCCGTCTATTTTTTTTTTTTTACTTTTCTAATGCAATTTTCTTTGTATTTTCTCTAGTAGTTCATTCGGCTGAGGCTCTGCAGAAGAGTAAAATCCCACCCAACGACTGTCCTGGATATGACACAAAACCATTTGATAATGAGGCTTCTGTCCTGGGGCTTTGAGAAACGTGGGGTACTACTTAATTGCCATTAAAGCCAGGCGAACTCTTGCCTAGATTGGTAGCACTTTTTAGGGTCCCATCTGTGGATGAAATAGAACTGTTCAATCATTTAATTTACTTGAAACCATTTAACTGTGTGCAAGCAAGTGAGCAGGTTTTTAAAATAATGATAACTACAAAATAAATAATACGATGTATGTAAAATATGATTTCGTATCAAAGGAGGATATGCTATTTAGCCAAATTGTGTAATCCTTTTTCAGCCCTTTTTCCTACAATACAAGTCCTTCCTTTCTTTCTTCCTTTCTTCTTTCCTTCCTTACTTGCTTCTACGCACACACTTTCTTTCTTTCTTTCTTTTTAGATATGACACAACATTTTCCTTTCTTTTCCTTATTCTTTCTTTTTTGTATTAATGTCTTTCTTTCTTTCTTTCTTTCCATATATGACGCAACATTTTCCTTTCTTTTCTTTATTCTTTCTTTTTTGTATTAATATCTTTCTTTCTTTCTTTCTTTTCCCAATGCACTTCCTTCCCGTCTTCCTTCTGTAAACATTTCCGTAGATAAACATTTCCTTATGTAGACATTTCTTTCTTTCTTTCCACCATTCACTTTCTTCCTTTCTTCTCTTCTTCCATATACTTTTTTCTTTCTTTCTTTCATACATTCAATTTTTCCTTTCTTCCTCTTTTCTTTTTTTTTTTTCCTTTCTTCTTTTTTTCTTTCCTTCCTTTTTACCTTCCTTACAGCACCCTTTTGTCACTCTATGCCAGTTGTCAGATAAACAGGTCGATCTCTTGGGAATCCATGGAGTTAAACATTCGAGCATTTCTCCCCTACACACACGTACAAATATGTCTTCATTGTTATAAAGCTTATTGTCCTCCCCGGGTCTTCTTTTGTGCTGCCTACCCCTTTCTGTTCTCATTTACATGACCGTGACAGACGTCCAGGCTGTTTCAGCACCTTGAAATTGTCCTGACATCCCCAACCCACTTGCTTGCAGTGATAACCGAAGAAGAACGAGTGGTGAGGGGTTGGGTGATTGTTCTGGGGTGCCAATGATTACTTTATATTCATGCGATTTCTTCCGAACCATTATGACCAGGTTTTAGAAGAAGAAGAAGAAGAAGAAGAAGAAGAAGAAGAAGAAGAAGAAGAAGAAGAAGAAGAAGAAGAAGAAGAAGAAGAAGAAGAAGAAGAAGAAGAAGAAGACGTTAATGCAAAAAGAAAAAAAGCCGAGGAAAAGAAAGTAAAACTTACTGTAGGATTTAGAAAGAAAGAAAGAAAGAAAGAAAGAAAGAAAGAAAGAAAGAAAGAAAGCTTATTAAAAAAGAAAAGACCATGTGGAAATTAAGGGAAAATGTACAGACATATCTAGACAGAAAGAAAGAAAAAAGAAAGAAAGAATTCGTTAATACAAATAGAAAAAACGATTAGGAAAAAAAGGAAAATATATGGAACAAGAAAGAAAGAAAGAAAGAAAGAAAGAAAGAAAGAAAGAAAGAAAATATGAATGAAAAAATGATGAAGAAAATAAAATGAAAGATAAAAAATTAAAGAAAGAAAAAAATTATCGAGAGACAAAAATGAAAGAGAAAAAAATACCAACAGACAAAAAAATGAAAGAAAAACAAAATCACAGAAAAACAAAAGCAAAAATATTCTGAAAGACAAAAAAAAAAAAAAATGATCGAAAGCCAAAAATAAAATTAAGACAAGAAAAAATGAATGAATGAATGAAAAAATGAACAACAATAATAACGGAAAGACAAAAAAAAAAAAAAAAACAAAAAAAACAAAGGAAAGAAATAAAAGAAAGACATAAAAGTGACTGAAAGACAAAAAAGAAAGAACAAAAAAAAAGATTGAAAGACAATAAAAGACCGAAAGACAAAAAATTAATTTTAAAATTGAAGACTGAAGGACAAAAAAGGAAAAAAAGAAAAAGAAAGAAATGCAAAAAAAAGGAAGACAGACCAAAATACGAACAAAATACACGAAAATGTAAGAAAGACAAAACATTAAAAAAAAAATGTCCAAAAGATAAAGAAGGAAAAAAAGAGAAAAAAAATGACCGAAAGAAAAAAAACAAAGAAAGAAAAAAGCACAAAAATAAAAGAATTACAAAAAAAAAGAAAGGAAAAAAGGGGAAAAAAGACAAAACACGATAAAAAAAAAACGTAAAGAAAAATGAGAGCAAAAGAAAAATGAAAGAAAGACAAAACATGATTAAATGACGCAAAAAGTGAAAGAAAAAGTAAAAAATGAAAGAAAGATAAAAATAAAAGAAAGATAATAAAAAAAAAAGAAAGAAAGACAAAACTTGATAGAAAGAGAGAAAAAGAAAAGAGTGAGAAAAATTGACTGAAAGACAAAATAGGAAAGAAAGAAACAAACTTGAAAAAAGACACAAGTAATGAAAAAAGAAAAAATGATTGAAAGACAAAAAAGGAAAGAAAGACAAAACAAAAAATAAAATAAAGCAAAAAAAAAAAGTGAAAAAACATGAGGAATAGACACAAAGTTGAAAGAAAGAGAAAAATGAAAAAAGAAAACAATGAATGAAAGACAAAAGCGAAAAGAAAGGCAAAAAATAACAAAAAGACATAAAAATTGAAAAAAAGAGAAAAATACACAAAAAGGGAAAGATGGAGAAAAAAGAAAAGAAAAAAAGCGAAAGACAAAAAATAAAGACAAAACTTGATAAGAATACACAAACAATAAAAGAAAGACAAAGCAATAAAAGAAAGACAAGAAATGACGCAAAGTAAAAACGGAAAAAGAGACGAAACACGATAAGAAGAGAAAAAAAGAAAATGAAATAAAGATTAAAAATGAGAGAATGAGAAAAAGTAAAAGAAAGAAAAAATGGTCAAAAGACAAGAATGAAAAGAGAGAAAAAACATGTCAAAATGACTCAAAAATTGAAAGAAAGAAAAAAAAATGAAAGAAAGACAAAACTTGATCGAAAGACAGAAAAATAAAGGAAAGAGAAAAAGTGAAAGAAAGAGAAAAAATGACTGAAAGATAAAAAAGTAAAGAAACAAACAAATTCATAAAAAGACACAAATAATAAAAAATGAGAAGATAAAATGGAAAGAAAGCCTAAACACCATAAAAAGACTTAGAAATTGAAAGTAAGAGGAAAAAATGAGACAAAGAAAAAAAAAAGAAAGAAAGACAAAACTTGAGAGAAAGACAGAAGAATGACAAAAAGGAAAGAAACAAAAAAGGAAAGAAACAAAAGGAAAGAAACAAAAAGGAAAGAAAAAGGAAAGAAAAAGAAACAAAAAGGAAAGAAAAAAAGGAAAGAAACAAAAAGGAAAGAAACAAACAAACTTGAAAAAAAAAAACACAAATAATGAAAGAAAGAAAAAATTGACCGAAAGACAATAAGGAAAGAAAGCCTAGTAAGTAAAGTTAGCGACATTAGTCGAGGGTGACCCAAAGGCTCCCTTTTCATTAGCTACCACATCGAGGTATAGGGGATGATGCTACTCCATTCCCTGGATAGGTCCACTTTCCCTTTTATCCTTACCTTATATTGCTGAGTGTTAAGCAAAGCAGCATCAAGTACCATTTTTTGAGTCTAAAAACAATGAAAGAAAGACACAAGAAATGAAAGAAAGAGAAAAAATGACGGAGAGACAAAAAAGGAAAAAAAGACAAAATGTGATAAAAAGACGCAAAAAGTGACAGAAAGACAAAAAAATAGAAGAAAGACAAAAAATGAAAGACACAAAAATTGAAAGAAAGGTAAAAACCGAATGAAAAACAAAAGATGACGGAAAGACAAAAAAGGAAAAATATGATAAAAAGACGCAAAAACTGAAAGAAAGACAAAAAAAGAAAAAAGAAATACAAAAATGAAAGACAAACAAAAAAATAAAAGAAAGACAAAAATGAAAGACAAACAAAAAAATAAAAGAAAGCCAAAAACTGAATGAAAGATAAAAAATGACGAAAAGACAAAAAAAGAAAAAAAACAAAATATGATAAAAAGACGCAAAAACTGAAAGAAAGACAAAAAAAGAAAAGAAAGACAAAAAATGAAAGACAAACAAAAAAATTAAAGACAAAAAGTGAATGAAAGACAAAAAATGACGAAAAGATGAAAAAGGAAAAAAAGACAAAGTATGATAAAAGACGCAAAAAGTGAAAGAAAGACAAAAAAAAATAAAAGACAAAAAATGAAAGAAAGGCACATGAAATGAAAGAAAAATAGAATATATGAAGAAAAACAAAAAATGACGAAAAGGCAAAAAAATGAAAGAAATGCCCCAAAAAATGAAAGAATGACAACAAATGAAAGAGAAAGAACAAATGAATGAAGGATACAAATGAAAGAGAAACAACAAAATAACCGAAAGACAGAAAATGAAAGATAGACAAAAAATGAAGTAAACAAATAAAAATGAGGTAAAAATTAATTGTAAAGAAATATCAAAAAAAGAGAAAAATTCTCGAGAAAGAGAAAGATAGAATGAATAGGATCAAAAACCAGCAAATGATGAAAAAATCGTAATAAGAATAAGAAGCATAAAAGTGAACAAAAAAAAGAGTTGAATGAAAAACGAAGACGCAAAAGAAGTCAAAGAAACAAAATCAACAGACGGGAAAGAGAAGGAAAAAGAAGCAAATGTTCTCATTTACAAAAGAAATACGGAAAATATATGAAAAACTTTTACACTTCAATCAATCGACCTTTGATTTAAAATCAGGAAATTCATTTATCGAATTCCCTTTTGAATACAAGAGTCCTTCATGTTACGTTTGAGTTGCAGCAAAATTATTACTCGTTTATAAGTCGACCCTTGACTTATAGTCATGAAATCATTCATTTTTGGAATTCATTTTACAATAATTGTTCCTTGTCCTTCGTATTATATTTAAATTGCATCCTCACAAAATTATAGTTCGACCCTTGAAAGAAAGATAAAAAAAGTGAAAAAAAAAGAGTTTAATGAAAAAAGAAGAAGCAAAAGAAGTCAAATATATATTTACCAACCCCTCCACTCGGGCAAGATATGACACAAGGTAAATTTTTTTAAAGCGGAGTTTAACAGGTTTCAATTCAGAGTTTTCCTTCTCCTAGACTAGTTGCCTCACCAAGGCTGAAGAAACCAGTCTGTCCTACTAGGGAGGGAGAATAATTGGATTCATACCTTTTCCAAGGGTATTAGTGCTATGTGAAATGGAATTAGCCTGGTCCAGGATTTGAACTCATGTCACCGTGTCCATTTCCGACGACGATAACCATTACACCACGGACACCCTTGATTTATTCTCATTTTATCATTCATTTTTGGAGTTTATCTTACAAGCCGACCGTTGCCAACTAGTCTTTCATATTATTCGTAAATTTCTGCCTTACAAAATTATTTCTCATGTATTGGTCGACCCTGATTTATTTTTAAATAAAAAATTTGCACCTCATTTTTTCCATTAATGCCTGAAATTCAAACTTTAAAAAAATTGTGATTAACACATGAGTTGTCAATCACCAAATCTAGTTTGTCACAAGACCTTAACTATAGGGCACCCAGAGAGGATTGAACTCACTATCCATGATCTGCTCCCCTAGCTGGCTAATCATTACCCCAATAAAAAGCCCAAAGGTGACGTCAGAAATCTTTCAGGAAAACACGGAATCATCAAAGATATTTTTCGAACTAAACAAACACAATATGGTCCCCGCTAAATCTTAATTAAAAAAAAAAACGAAAATACTTTTGATAAACCTCAGTAGAAATACCATTCACAGGAGATTCATATGGTTTAGTAAAACCAGGCTTTTTATATGTATATCTTATTTTGTCTTTATATATATTGTATAGCAGTTACTATTTTGTTTAGTCACAAATTTAGTTACTTATTGCATACTCCTAGAGGGAAGTCTCTGTATTGTAGTGGCTAATGTGCTGGGCTGCGACATCGTAGTAAGCGAGTTCGAACGCCAACCAGGCTATTACATTCACTTTCGGGTTAATATTCGTAGGAAAGGTATGAACCTCTTAATTTCCCCAGCTATTGAGGGCCACTCAGTTGAGGTTGCAGAATACATTGACTGCATCTCTGCAAAGGGGTAAAACTCCCCAAACGAGTGTCCTGATATGATACTAAACAATCCTTTATTCAATGGCATATCAGCCTTCGTGGGTTATTTCAGCTAAACTTGTTGAACAACAGTTGCGATAATTCTTAATCCATAGCTGAGGTTGCTTAGTTGGTTGGTTTTATTTGGCGGGGGATTAACCCTTTTCAGGTCATTTAACGCCGAATTAAGTCATTTTGATGAAAGTTTCAAAGAATGCAGTATAGTTTTTTCTTTACACAATTCTGTTTCAGACAATTCAGTTTAACATAATTACACAGTTTTTTATTTACACACAGTAAAATGTCAAAACAGTTAATTTCAAATAATTCAGTTTAGCTTAAGTACACAGTTTAGTTCTATTTGACCCAGACATAGGCCCTATCAGGAACTACCACTGCAGGTCAGAGTGAATCTGGGAGCGATAGCAATGAAGGAGTGCTCCACATTCCCCAAAGCTCAAGTATTACTGGAACCTAACCATTAGATTGTAGAGGGGGTCTTACCCCTCTGCAGAGATGCAGTCGGCGTATTCTTCAGACAGGGCCTCCATAGCTGGGGGAATTCTCCCATACAGGTGGCCTAACTAAGGCTAAAGAAACCAGTCTACCTTTCTGTTTGCCCATAGGTGAGAATATTATTTGGTCTGGTTGCTTAATGGCATATCAACTTTCATGGGTTATTTAATGCCAAATCCCTCCTTGTAGATAAATAAAGTAAAGTAAATTTGGCGACCGTAATCGTGGGCAACCCGAAAGCTCCCTTTTCAATGGCTAATACACGGAGGTGTAGAGGAGGGCACTATCCATTTCCCTGGATTGCTCCACTTTACCCTTGAAACGTACCTTATAATGCTGAGTGTTAAGCAAGGAGATATCAAGTAACATTTTTTGAGTCTTTGGTATGAATCGACCTGAGATTGAACCCTAGTCTCTTGGGCCATTGGCGAACACTCTACCACTCAACTCATAGTTGGAGAGATAAAGGAGTTCATGCCTTACGCAAGGGTATAAGGCCGAAAAGGGGTGTAATATCGCGACGGAAGTTCGAACTTACTACAATATAATCCAGAACGTTAGAATCACCGCGGAGATGCATATGATAATGACGAAGATATTGGATTGTAATCAGTTATCGATTATGATGCTTTGAAATGCAAGAAAGGGAAGACCGTATCAAGCAATTATTACCCTGGCCGATTCTAACAGTATTGTCAATGATATTAGAACGTTCCTTTATTTAGTAACTCCTGTACATTGATCTTAAATTGGATATTATTTTATTTTTTAATGGTTGTTGGTTTCTTTTTCATTTTATTCTATGTATTTTTATGGCGGAGGGAGGAAGATTTTTTTTTGCAATAGATACCTTCTTGGTGTTTAGTCATCTCCATAGCCACTATCATTTGCTATTAAACTTGTCTTTAGTCGACTGGGACTGTAGAATACACCGACTGCTTCTCTATAGAGGGGTAAGACCCCCAATGAGTGTCCTGGATATACCACTAAACAATCTGATGGTGAGGCTCCTGTAATGCTGGAGCTTTGGGGAATGCAGAGTAACTTTTCATTGCCATCGCTCCCAGGTCCACTCTAGCCCGGAGTAGCACCACCTGGCAGGGTCGTATCAAGGGCTCAAATAGGACTAAACTGTGTACTTATGCTACACTGAATTGCCTGAAATAGAACTGTTTTGACATTTAAAGTGCGTACTTATGCTAAACTGAATTGTTTGAAAAGGAACTGTTTTTGTATGTTAAACTGAATTGTTTGAAATAGAACTGTTTTGACATTTAACTGAGTGTAAACAAAAACTATACTAATAATAAACTGAATTGTCTGAAATATAACTGGTTATATGCATAAAAGTGGATTTGGCATTAGATAAGTTACAATGGTTGATATGCCATAAAACCAAACCAAACCAAATTTTCAAAAAGTGTTTAGTAATCTAATTGACTTGAAAATAGATCAGTTTAATGATATAACCTTTAATGGCAATTTAACGCTAAATCCAGTTTATATATATATATATATACCTTGGGAAAGATATGAATCCAATAATTCTCCCTCCAGCTGTGGGTAAATAGTCGGGCATACTATGTTCTTCAGCCTTGGTGAGGCAAATAGTCAAGGAGAAGGAAAACTCTGAATTCAAACCTGTTAAACTTCGCTTTAAAAATTTACCTTGTGTCATATCCTGCCCGAGCGGAGGGGTTGGGTAAATATGATATATATATATATATATATATATGTGTGTGTGTGTGTGTGTGTGTGCGTGTTCATGATTTGTAAATGAATAGTTTGTAGGTAACATTATTTTGAAACGGGCGAGAGCCCATTTGTTTGCACACAATTAAATGGCTTCAAATATTGCTATTTAATACTAATCATTCTATTAAAAAATAATTATTTTGTTTGCACACAATTAAATAGTTTTAAATATTGGTGTTTAACATGAGTAATTCTATTTATCAAGTATTTCTATATAATACGAACAACTAGTATTACAGCTGTATGATTTCAAATAACCAGTAATTGTGATCCCCAGCAAAATATTAAATTGTTCTATTTGATTTATTAATAGAACCCTATCAGGTTTTAGTGTATCAGGTTTACCACTTTAGGTTTTAGTGTACCTGAGAGTAATAGTATTAAAGGAGTACTCCACATTCCCCAAACTCCAAGCCTAGTGCCTCACCACCATAAGCAGTTTAGTGTGTTACTCACCATCATAAGCAGTTTAGTGTGTTACCTAATTGATTACCGATTTAATGCTGAGATGCTGCTTTGTTGGTGGGGCATAAAATACACAGACTGTCTCCCCTGGAGAGGAGTAAGACCCTTCCCCCTCAAAAAAGAGGACCAGAGATATATCACTCAAATGCATTTGTTCTTTATGCTCTAGTTCAGGAGCTCTGTGATAATGAAGAGTACCGTTTCATTACCATTACTCCTTGGTCTACACTGACGCGGAGCAGTAGTTCCTCTTAGGCTTTCATCTATGGGTCAAATAGATCCGTTTGCAAATTATTCATGCAACGAATACTCAACATCATATGACCTGTTAGGGTCCAATCTATGGGTCAAATAGATTCATTGGAAAATTATTCTTACAACGAATACTCAATATCATATAACCTTTTAGGATCCAATTTATGAGTCAAATATATCTGTTGACACTGGTTTACAAAAATAAATTTTTGATCTGTGGCAAGAATGGGGATAGGTGTTTTTTTGTTAATTTGGGTGTGCTGAATTCAGATTTATAAATAGTTTTGCTCTATCACCTCTAGTTTTCTGGCTTTTAAATAGTCACATTTTAGTATAAACAGAGAATATATGTGCATATTTCAAGAGTTGCAGCAGCTTATAACCGATAAAACAGGATAGATAAAGAACACTGATTGAATCAATATACTTGGATGACACAATTACACAATTCATAGTACCACAGACAGTCAAAAGTGTGTTTTCTTAGAAGATCTGGTGTATTTTGCCTCCGGGATGTCACGCAAGAGCATCCAGCAGAAGTCTCCTATCATGCCAGGGTTCCATTTGCCTTGATAGTTGCTCTCCATCTTCGTAATGTCTTGGATTCCACCAAGACATTTCTCCTTGCTCATCACTCACTGCTCCAAGGTTTAGCGGGAAGAAGTTGAGGAGGGAATGGAGAAAATGAATCTTGAGTGACATTCGGCACCCCATATCCTCGTAAGACTTTAGCAACTTCTCAATACAGGCTTGGTAATCTGGTACGCATGTGTTACTACAGACTGCCACTGTAGACTGACCTAAATGCTTCCCATGCTTTCAGTTCCTTTAAGTTAAGAAGCTCCTCAAAATCAGTATCCTTCAGCACTTCTCGGATCTGAGGTCCGACAAAGATGCCCTCTTTGAGCTTAGCAGCACTAAGACCTGGGAACACAGTAGACAAGTGTTGGAAGGCAGCATCATTTTTGTGCAACGCCTTCACGAAATTCTTCATCAAACCAAGTTTGATGTGAAGAGGAGGAAGAAGCACCTTATTCATGTCCACCAGAGGATTCTCCTTGAGGCTGTGTTCGCCAGGGAAAAAAGTGCTTCTCGACCCCCAGTCTTTCTGCTTGTAATACTGGGATACAGCTCGACTATCCCAGAGACAGAGAAAACAACAGTACTTTGTGAAGCCCGCTTGCATACCCATAAGAAGACCAATGACCTTATTTGTTCCGATTCCTGAAACTGTTAATCCTTACATCTTCCTGGACTAGGTTCCACTGTTTAAGCCGAGAAGCCAAGAGCTCTGACTGCTGTTTTGACAGATACAAATCACGAGCAAGATCATTCAGGTCTTCTTGCATGATCCAGTGTGGCTCATTGCCACTTGTTCCTGAATATGTAGACTCAATATCATCCAAAGATATTCAATCGGCAGAATCCTCCCTTGAAGGCATTTCTTCATCTGACGAGGAAAGAAGATCCTTATTTACTGGAGGTGTGGGTACAGGAAGATCATCGGAATGGGGAACGGGTCTCATAGCAGATCGAAGGTTGGGATATTTGATCTTTTTTCCTAGAAGATGCATTGAAACCAGTTATATTAGTTAAACAAAAATAACAATCATCTGCGTGGTTTCGCGGCTCTCTCCAAACCATCGGGACTGCAAAGTTGAAAGCCGCTTTCTTGTCATTAAACCATGCAGTTAGTCCATTGTAACAGGGTTTACAACAGATGTGTGGAGCCCAAGACTTGTCCTGATCACCAATTTTACAGTCAAAATAGTGAAAGTAGGCAGTTCTGAGGAGGGAAGTGATGTTTCGACGCTGTACAACTGTTGTGAAGTCCCCACACACGTAGCAGAAAGAATTGGCCTTGTTGAGGCATCCTCGACATTTTGACGTGCTTGAAGCCGTTGGAGAATCTGAAAATATAACAAAATAAAACTAAATGTGCATTTGAAAATGTAATACTAATATTTACTAACCCAAAAGATGTGTAACACGATTTTGATGGAGACCAACCTCCTGCGCCGCCTGCAAGACAACCTCTTCCAATGACTGCCAGAGTGTGGATTGAGACCTGCTGCCTTAACTGTCAAAATCCGTCTATATATATAATGCTATCACTTACGTTTAGTGCATAATAACTAAAAAATAAGCCATAAATTTCATAATATTAGAATTAACCCTGAATTCATATACGCCTTTATGTACCGTATATGCACAAAATGCCCACTATGCATATCTAAAAAAAACTAGAGGTGAGTAAAAACGGATTTCAAATTTGAATTCAGCACCCTCAAATTAGGTAAAAATGGGTATTTTTGTGCTTGCCTCAATTTCTTTGTAAACCAGTGTTATTCATATACAAATACTCAATATCTTATAACCTGTTAGTCTCCCTCATTTGGCCAAATAGATCCGTTTGCAAATAGTTCATATCATATACTTATATATATATTATATACTCAATATATAACTGTGCATAAAAAAACTTTAAAATTTCTCATTAAATGTAAATATATATGCAATTCCATAACATCTAGGGATAAAATAACAGTTCATATTTTGGTATACCGTCAAAATCAATTAATCAATCAATCAATGCTAATCTTTGCTTATGTCTACTTTTGTTATATGGTATATTCTGTACTACGTACGTACGTTTAAGATCAGTGGCAGGTCAAAGTTGCTTCCCGAATTAATGTAGGTTCTACGTTATTGTCATTCTGACATTAAAAATACGAGCTATTGAGGAAAAGAAAGGTTTAGCTTGGAGCTGGTAAATTTGAAAGATTAAACAGTTCTATTTGATTGAAGATTGGTTTGGTTTGGTTTGGTTTGGTTTTATGTCATTTTAAACATTGTTTGTTATTTGATGCCGAATCCTGTTTTTATATATATATATATATACCAAATATATATAATTTGTAAACTCATTTTGTAGATACATTTTAAAGGAGACTGACCTCATTCTTTTGTAATTAGTTAAATAGTCTCAAGTATTTCAATCTAACGTGAACATATCTATTAACTATTAACTATTTATTTGCACACAGTTAAGTGGTTACAAGTATTTCTATCTAATACAAATAATTCCATCTAGTATCAATCATTTGCTTACACTCAGTGAAATAAGTTTCAGGTATTGCTATGAAACAGTAAGAATTCAATTTCAATATCAGTCATTTGTTTGTGCACATTTAAATGGATATACATAGGATTTGTAAGTGAATAGTTTGTTGGTAATTTTATTTTTGAATGAGTTAGAACTAATTTGTTTGCACACTAGTGTTGCTATAGTTTCAATCATTGCTATATAACACTAATGATTCCATTAAATATTGATCATTTATTTGCACCCAGTGAAGTGGTTACTAGTATTGCTATTTAACTCTAATCATTCTATTCAACACTATTCATTCATTGGCACACGGTTAAATGGTTTAAGGTTTTGCACGCAGTCAAATGGTTCTAATCACTCATTGGTTTACACACAGTTAAATGATCAAACAGTTCTATTTCTAAAAATTCAATTTAGTGTAAGTTTACTGTTTGACTATCAGTTGTATTTTCATTTATCACTCCGAGTTAGAGCAAGATTGCGAACGATGGAAATGAAGGAGTACTCTGCATTCCCCAAAACTCCAGCATTACTGGAGCCTCACTATCAGATTGTTTAGTGTCATATCTTGGATGTCAGTCTGTTTAGAGTTATTTTATGCCTGTATCTTTGAGATTTACCTTCCTTGTACGTCCATATTTGTATTTTTTGAGTAGTTGTTTTTTTAAAATTGTTTTTGTTTTTTGTTGGGTTATTTTTTGGCCTACGGCCTTATATAATGCTGAGCTTTTAAATAAATCTATTTGACCCCTAGATAGGATCTTAACAGGTACAACCACTTGGAGTCTGAGTGGACGTGGGAGTAATAGCATGAAGAGGTACTCCAAACAATCAGATGCAATTTGATGTCATACCCAGGACCCACATTGTTTTTAAGGAGAGGAGGGACTATGGCTGGATTAGTTTGGTTTGGTTGGGTTGGGTTTTATGATGTATTAATTATTGTAGATTATTTAATGCCAAATCCTCTTTATACATATATATTAAATATAGATGATTTGTAAACACATTTTGTTGATAGGTTGGTTGACTTAGCTTACACAATAAGACCCTAAAAACAGGAGGGGTTATACAAGCCCAGCTGACAAATAATTTCATGTACGTACATAACTAACAATTCAATTAAACATCTGCTTACACACAGTTAAATGATCAAACAGTTCTTCAATTTAGCATAAGTCAAAGTTAAATGGTTCCAAGTATTGCTATATATCAATAACATCAGTCATTTCTTTACACACATTTAAATGATCGAACTGTTCTTTTTCAAACAATTCAATTTAGCACAGGTCATTTGTTTGCAGTTAGTTTTATTTGACGCATATATAGGACCCTTTCAGGTGCTGGGAGCAATGGCAAGGAAGAGGTATTTCGCATTCCCCAAAGCTCCAGCATTACTGAAACCTCACCATCAGACTGTTTAGCGTCATATATCAGGACACACGTTGAGTGGGGAGTCTTAGTTCTCTGTAGAGATTCAGTCGGTATATTCTACAGCCCCAACCGACTGAGCTGTTTGATTGAACAGTTCTATTTGAAATATTAACTAATTTTAACGGCATTTTAACCCGTTTAGGGTTATTTTATGGTTGTATCTGTGAGAATCACGTTCCTTGTACGTTTATATTTACATTTTTTGAGTAGTTTTTGGTAGTTTTTTTTTTTGGCACAATGTCTTATTGAATACTAAGATTTTAAATAAATTTATTTGACCAATAGATAGGATCCTAACAGGTACTACCTCTTGGGGTCAGAGTGGACCTGTGAGTAATGACAATGAAGAGATACTCCAAACTACTCAGATTTTCTGAACTGGAGCCTCACAATCAGATGCAATTTAATGGGCTGATACAGCCGACGTATTAGAAGCCCCGCTGACAGTTTTATTAGAGGATAAAATCTGACAGCATATTGGCATAAAATCATAATGTGTGAGTTGAGGTTCATAATCTATTTTTTAAAATCCCTAAGTCACTTCTTCTCATCGAATATCGTTTTTGGATTCCATCATCATCATCATCATCATTAAGGCATACCAGCTGCATGGATTTCCTTGACTCTCTCAACATCTGTCTCTGAGTAAGTCCTCTTGACGACATCTAGTGTCTGATGAATATAATTTTCTGCCAACACTGGCGTGTCCATGTGTAGGAGTCCACAGGAGAACGCCGTTTAATTGCCCATTTTTACATCACTAGCAGTCCCCAGTTTGTCTTTCTTGGATGGTTTATGAAACAGATTGATTGGTTGGTTGGTTTTTATGGAATATAAACCTTTGCGGGTTATTTAATGCTAAATCCCTTTTATGCAAATAATCAGTTCGATTTCAAACAATTTAGTTTAACATAAGTACGCAGTTTACATGCTAAAACAATTCTATTTCAAGCAGTTCAATTTAGCATAAGTACGTAGTTTAAATATCAAAACAATGCTATTTCAAGCAATTCCTTTTAGCATAAGAACACTGTTTAGTTCTATTTAACCCATAGATAGGACCCTTTCAGGTGCTTCTACTCCGGAGCAGAGTGGACCTGGGAGTGATGACATTGAAGGGGTTCTTCGCATTCCCCAAAGCTCCAACATTACCGGAACCTCACCATCAGATTGTTTAATGTCATATCAAGGACAATTGTTGGGAGGTGTCTTACTCCTCTGCAGAGATGTAGTTGGTGTATTCTACAGTCCCAGACGATTGAACAAGTGTGAGATGGGATATAAGTGGCCGTTGTTTGAAGGGTGCAGCATCCTTGGGTAGATCCCATCAAGCTTTTTGTTCAGGCGTTTCATTAAAGTCCAAACGGTGCAACTATACAGAAGAACTTAGGCTAATACAGCTCAAAAGAATTCCCATTTTATTTTATCCGAGAAATCGCTAACTTCTCAGAAATCCATGTTTTACTTATGTTGACATCGTTTCCAGTTGACGATTTTTAGTTGGTTGTTTGGGTTTTATGGCATATAGACCTTTCTAGGTTGTTTAATGTCAAATCCACTTTTATGCAAATAACCAGTTCTATTTCAAACAATTCAATTTAGCATGAGTAGACAGTTTAATTGTCAGAAACATATCTTTTTCAAGCTATTCAGTTGAGGCAAACAGATCGAATTCAAACAATTCAGTTTAGCATGAGTACACAGTTTAATTGTCAGAAACATATCTTTTTCAAGCTATTCAGTTGAGGCAAACAGATCGAATTCAAACAATTCAGTTTAGCATGAGTACACAGTTTAATTGTCAGAAACGTTTCTTTTCAAAGCTATTCAGTTGAGGCAAACAGATCTAATTCAAACAATTCAGTTTAGCATAACGATACGCTTTAGTTCTATTTAACCCATAGATAGGACCCTATCAGGTGCTACCACTCCGGGCCAGAGTGGACATGGGAGCGATGGTAATGAAGGGGTGCTCTGCATTCCCCAAAGAACCTGAATCACTGGAGCCTCACCATCAGATTGTTTAGTGTCATATCTAGGATACTCGTTGATGGGTCTTACTTCTCTGCAGAGGTGCAGTTGGCGTATTCTACAGCCCCAGCCGACTGGGTGATCCAGTAAACGAGATATTGCGACCGAGGTATATAAACAACAAATTTTTATATGGACATTGCAGTATCTTGTTTAAAACACATCCTGGTGAGAGTAAAGATAGATTCATGCCTTTTCCAAAGGTATTAGTATGAAGTGAAACGCAAACAACCTTATTCACTCCGGTCACCAATGGCATTTTCTTCGACCATCAACGTTTCAGAGGTTTACTATTTCGTGAGAAGATGGCTCCACCTTGATTAAAACACATGAACTCTGATTTATCTCGTTGTAACAAATGCCTTTTGCTGTCTGCTATGTAGCAGAAATTCGGATACTTGGGAACTAAAAAAAAAAAGAAACGTTTTTTGTTGTTATTGAACTGTGTGAGCAAATGAAACACAGAGAGTAATCTGAGATACTCCTCTTTTTGCCTTTTAGGCTGCTTATCGTTTACACATGTCCATTTAATTAAATTCGCGCAACCCGTACACAAATTTATCTTCTCCACCATCTATTGTACACGCACAAAGCGTGCCAAACAGATTTGTTTAGTCTTTTTTATTACTGTGTTAATTTGCTTTCCCTGTCAACAACCGATATCTTTTTATCATCCTCCCTTTTTTATTTTTTTTTTCCTATTTGTCTGTTCAGCAAATAAATATTCAAACAAACCAGTATGTTCTGATGTTGTTCTTATCGCGATAAAATACACACAGGAAAGTTAAACAACGCCGGATATTAGCTCTTCAGGACGAGGCTCTTTCATTTTCTTAACCTCCTCTTGTCCATTGACATTGGTCGTCTGCTTTTAGCCATTTCGTCTGCGCCATCGTTGATTGCTGAATGGAAGCTTTGGATACGTTCTGGAGAAAACGTCTTGTGTTTGTTTAACGCATTTATGCTAAGTTTTGCTCAGTAAATATATTAATGAGTGACCTTATCTATCTATCTATCTATCTATCTATCTATTCATATTTACGTTCACAGCCCAAGAGATTATTCTATTTAATCTTGTATAATAAAAATGCATTGCACGATTTTAAGAAAATATGAAAATGCATTGGCAATGATTTTATAATTTCCTATCCAGTGGCAATGAATTTACTATAAAAATGCATTGGAAATGAGTTTATTATAAAAATTCTTTGGAAATGATTTTATTATAAAAATGCTTTGTGAAAAGGTTTATAATAAAAATGCAGTGGAAATGATTTTGCTCTAAAATGCATTGGAAATAAATTTACTACAAAAGTGCATTAGCAATGGTTCCGAAATAAAAATTCATTGGAAATGATTTTGATATCTATCAATCAATTTATGCTAATTTTTAATCCATCTATCTATCTATCTATCTATCTCTTCCAACCGATCAATTTCTATATCTCCATATCGATCAACCTACAAGTTTTCATATCTATCTATCTATCTATCTATTGGCAATGATTTTCCTATAAAAATGAATTTACTGCAAAAAATGATTTTACTACAAAAATGCATTGGAAATGAATTTACTCCATTTCTATCTATCTATCTATCTATCTATCTATCTCTTCATATATATCAATCTCCACATCTTCATATTGTTCTATAGATCATATCTATCTGTCGATCACTTGGCAATGATTTTCCCATAAAAATGCATTGGAAATGATTTTATTATAAAATGCATTGACAATAAGTTTAATATGACAATGCATTGAAAATGATTTTACTATAAAATTGCATTGGCAAGGATTTTGCTATAAAATTGCATTGGCAATTTGGCCATCAACAAAAAGCAGAAAAATACCTCTTCACAATTATAGATAAAGATACATAACAGAAAGTTTTACCATAAAATGTATTGTGAAAGAATTTAATATAAAAATCAATTTAAGATTTAATTTTTTCTTATGAAGAAATTGTTGTGTCAGGAATTTTTTTATTAAAAATCCACTGGTATTTTGTTAACTAATATTAAAACGTTTGGATACGTATTGTCGATACATATGTTCTCTCCAATTGTTATTATATATGCATATTATGATAGTTTACAATAAAACTGTGTTAAAAATAATTTAACAATAAAATTGCATTGGCAATGATTTTACTATAAAACTGTATGGAAATCATTTTACTATAAAAATGCATTCTATATGATTTTACTATAAAATGCAATACACATAATCGTATCATAAAAATGTCTGGCGCATGATGTCGCTATAAAGATGTATTCCAAATGATCTTACATAAAGAAAATCACTTCTTCATTTCAGAGGATGTCCCAGAAAAGTATATTTGACAAATGATTTTTCTATGAAAATACATTGAAAATGATTTATCATAAAAATGTACAACATATAATTTTACTATAAAAACGCATTCTATATGATTTTACGATAGAAATATAAAAATGCATTCTATAAGATTTATCTATAAAAATGCCTTGCACCTGATTTTGCAATAAAAATGAATTGCAAATAACTTTATTTTTAGAAAAATACGTCTTCATTTCAGAAGACATCCCAGGAATGTATAACTGACAATTGATTTTACTACAAAAATGCATTTGTCATGATTTTATTATAAAAAAGCATAGTAAGTTGATTTAGTTTAAAGTACATCCGAAAGTAATTAGTACATGGGACATTATTTTAGTATGAAAACTGCATTTCAAATTTCATATATTACAACAGAAAAAAATTCGCGTAAGAATGTATCTAAAAACTACTTTGGCATAGAATGCATTGGAAATTTTTTCCCTTCAAAAATTCTAGGAAATGATTTTGCTATAAAATTATAGTGGAAATAATTTTACAATAAAATTGTAGTGGAAATGATTTTACAATAAAAAGACACGATAAAAAAAATAATGAAAATGATTTTACAATCTTTTATGGTAAAATCATTTTCATTCATTTTATTATTAAAATTTATGAAAATGATTTTTCAATAAAATCTCGTGGGAAAATTTTTAGGTGTGCATCAAACAATTTGACCGTAAGCCAACTGTTTCTAATTTGTCATATAGATACATTGCAAACGATTTTCTTATCAAAAATAAACTTTAGAATAAGCATTTAAGGAAATGATATTACTTTTAAAATGCATGAGAAATTATTTTACTATAAAAAAAAGCTTTGCGTCTAATTTTATTGTAGAATGCAAAGTATTTTATTATAAAAATGACTTGTGAATTTAATAGCCGTATATGAAACATTTTTCTCCGCTCAAGGAAACAGATAAACGAACACTTCCTTATTATGAATAGTATATATAAAAGTAAAGTAAATTTGGCGACCGTAGTCGAGGGCGACCAGAAGGGCTCGCTTTTCAATAGCTACTCCACCGAGATGTAGGGGAGGGCACTACTCATTTCCCTGGATTGCTCCACTTTATCCTTGATACGTACCTTATATTGCTGAGTGTTAAGCAATGAGGTATCAAGTACCATTTTTAAAGTCTTCGGGATGACGCGACCTGGGATTGAACCCAGGGCTCCTTGACCATTGGCGAACGCTCTAAGAACGAGGCCAAATTTAGAAAAAATTGCATAGGGAATTGTTTTGGTATAAAAATGCGCTATAAACTATTTCACTATAAAATTGCATTGGAAATCATTTTGCTATGAAAATGTATTTGAAATTATTTTGACATAAAATGCATTGGAAATGATTTTGCTTTAAAATACATTAGAGACTGTTTTAGTATAAAAATGCATTGGAAATATTTTAGTATAAAATTGCATTGGAAATTATTTTGCTAAAAAATGTACCAAGAAATTGTTTTGGTATAAAAATGCATTGGAAATGATTTTGCTTTAAAAATACATTAGTGACTGTTTTAGTTTAAAAAATGCATTGGAAATAATTTTACTATAAAATTCCATTTGAAAAAAAATACATATAAAAATTCATGGAAATCATTTTTCAATGAAAAAAAAGCATAAGAAATAATTTTGCTATAAATAAATTAATTAATTAATAGACAGTTTTTTCAATAAAATGCATTGGACATTATTTTATCAGAAAAATTCAACGGAAATTATTTTGCGATAAAAATGTATTGGGAATGATTTTGCTATAAAAATGCATTCGAAATGATTTTGTTATAAAATGCGTTGGGGATTGTTTTAGTATAAAATGCATTGGAAATTATTTTACAATAAAAATGTATTGGAAATGATTTTGCTATAAAAATGCATTTGAAATGATTTTGTTATAAAATGCGTTGGAGATTGTTTTAGTATAAAATGCATTGGAAATTATTTTACAATAAAATTGCATTGAAAAAAATTTAGATAAAATTTATGGAAATCATTATAAAAATAAAGTGGAAATCATTTTGCGAATAAATAAATAAGTAAATTGAAAATTATTTTACATAGGAAATTATTTTAATAGAAATTTGCATTAAAAATTATCTTCCTGCAAAAATACAAAAGAAATAAAATCTTTGGCAACGATTTTACTCTAAAATGCATTGGTAATGTTTTTACTAAAAGAATTACATTAAAAATGATTATGCTATAAAATCCGTTGAAAATGTTTTAACTAGACAAATGAAAAAAGAATTGGAAATTTTTTCAGTAAAAATGTGTATTGGAAATTTTTTTGTATAAAATAAATGATAAATGATCTTGCAATAAAAATGCAAGGATTTTGCTATAAAAATGTATTGGAAAGGATTTTACAAGAAAAATTAACTTAAAAAATGATCTTATAGTAAAAATATATTGGAAATAAAATCATTAAAAATAATTTTACTAATAAATCCATTGCAATATTTTTACTTTAAAAATGCACAGGAAATGTTTTTACGTTAAAAATGCATTGCAAATTACTTTATTCGAAAAATGCATTAGAATGATTTTACTGTAGAAATGCATTGAAATAAAATCATTAAAAAGGATTCTAATATAAAATACATTGGCAATATTTTTACTATAAAAATGCATTGGAAATTATTTTGGTAAAAATATTCTTTGGAAGTCCTTTTAACATAAAAATAAAAGGTAAATGGTTTCTTTAAAAATGCATTGAAAATGATTTTGCAATAAAAATGTATTGGAAATGATTTTACCAGAAAAATGCATTAGAAATAGAATCATTAAAAATGATTCTAATATAAAATCCATTGCAAAGGTTTTACTATAAAAATGCACTGGAAATGATTTTCTCTAAAAAATGCATTGCAAATGATTTACTTTAAAAATGCATTTGAGATAATCTTTCTATAAAAATGCATTAGAAATAATCTTTCTATAAAAATACATTTGAAATAATCTTTCTATAAAAATACATTAGAAATAATCTTTCTATAAAAATACATTAGAAATAATCTTTCTATAAAAATACATTAGAAATAATCTTTCTATAAAAATGCATTTGAAATAATCTTTCTATAAAAATGCATTAGAAATAATCTTTCTATAAAAATACATTTGAAATAATCTTTCTATAAAAATACATTAGAAATAATCTTTCTATAAAAATGCATTTGAAATAATCTTTCTATAAAAATACATTAGAAATAATCTTTCTATAAAAATAAAATCACGAGCAAATAATTTTTCTTTTACTATAAAGTACTATAAATTTTAAATGGCGTGATTTTAGTATAAAAATCTTTTGGAAATTTTATCGTTTATTAAAAGCATATAAACAAACACTTCTTAATTCTTTATATAAATAAAGTTCTTCAAATGAAGAAAAACCGATCAAGTCATTTCTTCAGTGATTGCATTCACCCTTGTGAAACTAGTTCCTCTTAGCACACCCTTTTATTAAAATCCATTTATTTATTCAAGGCGTGAAAGGGTGTGTCCTTTTCTCGTGCCACAAGCAAGTGCGTGTGTACACGGAGAAAACAGAATGATGAACACTAAGTCAAGTAACCTCTAAACATTGACAATTTGTTGTAATACGGGACAGAAGTGAACACACGCACACACAAATGCAAACCCCGGAAAAAGAGACCAACGTCCACAGGAAAACGTACATGGGGCGTTTCTTCCCTCCCTGCTGTGACATATTCCCTCCTTCTTCGTTAGCAGTTTGAATCTACGTTCTTGAAGAATTCGCTTTCGTAAATGAAGGTTTGGTATTGAAGTAGAATTGTAGGTGGAGCTAAATAACAGCACTGACACGCCCCTTATTTGCATAACTACGCCCCTATTTACTTCCTAATTTGTATCGTTTCTTTCTTTTTTGTGAGCTCAGTAATTTCCAAATTTATTTACTTACAACTTTTCTTAAATAATACATTTCTTTCTTTCTTTCCCCTTTTTCTTTTTTTCTTTTTTCTCTTTTAGTTTCCATTATTCATTTCCTTCTTTTTTTCACTCCTTCATTCTTTCTTTCTTTCTTTCTTTCTTTCTTTAATTCTAACCTTTTTATTTCTTCCACCTTTTTTCCTTTTTCCTTCTTGTTCACGTTCTCTTTCTTTTTTCTTTCGTGTCCTTCCTTTGTTCAATTTTTTTTTCTTTCTTTTTTCTTTCCTTATTTATTTATTTATTTGTTTGTTTGTTTGTTTGTTTGTTTTAACCTTTTTATTTCTTCCACCTCTTCTTCAATTTTCCTTCTTACTCACGTTCTCTTTCTCTTTTCTTTCATGTCTCTTTCTTTTTTTTTTCAATATTTCTTTCTTTGTTTATTTATTTACTTATTTATTTATTTGTTTTAATTTTTTTCATTTCTTCCACCTTTTTTCATTTTCCTTCTTGCTCACGTTCTATTTCTTTTTTCTTTCATGTCTCCTTCTTTCTTTCTTTCTTTCTTTCTTTCTTTCTTTCTTTCTTTTAATCTTTTCATTTCTTCCACCTTTTTTCATTTTCCTTCTTGCTCGCGTTCTATTTCTTTTTTCTTTCATGTCTCCTTCTTTCTTTCTTTCTTTCTTTCTTTCTTTCTTTCTTTGTTTTAATCTTTTCATTTCTTCCACTTTTTTTTCATTTTCCTTCTTGCTCACGTTCTATTTCTTTTTTCTTTCATATCTCCTTCTTTCTTTCTTTCTTTCTTTCTTTCTTAGTTTTAATCTTTTCATTTCTTCCACTTTTTTTCATTTTCCTTCCGGATCACGTTCTCATTCTTTTCCTTACATGTCTCCCTTTTTCTTTTCAATCTTTTTATCTTTCTTTCTTTCGTAGTTTTGACCTTTTTATTTCTTTCACCTTTTTCATTTTCCCTTCTTGCTCACGTTCTTTTTCTTTTTATTTGATTTCCCCTCCTTTTTTCAATCTTTCTTTCTTTCTTTTTTTCTTTCTTTCTTTTAACCTTTTTATTTCTTCCACTTTTTTTCATTTTTCATCAAAAACGACGTGAGCAAGAAGGCTCACGTTCTCTTTCTTTTTCTTTTCATGTCTCCTTCCTTTTCCTTTTCAATCTTTCTTTCTTTTTTCTTTCCTTCTTTCTTTCTTTCTTTCTTTCTTTGTCGTTGACCTTTCTTATTTTTTCGATTTATTTATCCGACTATATTTTGATTTTTTTTCTTTTCCCCTTCCTTTCATTTCAGCCAATATGAAATACAAAAATATTGCACTTTGCGCAACGGCTCATCTACTTGAGATAGAACTATGTACGTGACTGAAAAAGATCTCCCAAAAGAGGCAGCAAAAATTATAATACAAATAATGCATAAAATCACTTACTTCCTTCTTGCTAGGTCTTGGTCAAAGCCCCGGTGAGAGATTATAAGAAACCGTTAGTAAAAATACATAATAATAATGATAATAATAGATAGGACCGAAGCATATACTGCCACTCCGGATTTCAGCGGACCTGGGAATAATGACAAGGAAGTGGGTACTCCACATTCCTCAAAGCTTCGAAACTGGAGTCTCACAAACAGATGCAATATAGTGTTATATTCAGGACACTTGGTTGGGGAGACAGGGCTCTTAGTCCTCTGCAGAGGTGCAAGTTGACGTTTTCTGCAGCTCCAGCTGAATGGGCTACCGTAATTTTAGACTTATGAAATTTGCCACGTTAACAAAAAAATATTCATCAGTGTTTACAATCCGAACCAGTGAAAAATTGTCTATATATCGACTTGAGCTTTATCAGCTTGTAAATGATGAAAAGATCCATATGTCGACACAGAAATCAATTCATTTTTCTTGTTTAGGAATTTAATGGGTCCAGTTTTTTCCCAGAATATATGGGTTTTCTTCAAGACCCAATCTGCTGTTGTTATTTCAGGCTATTTAAGCAGGCGCTATTTCCCAATGTCCTATTTAATTATATCTATATAATTTACGTATATACTCCTTCAATAAATGTTATATACAGGGTGTCTCAAAATAGATGCAACCCATTAATATGATATATGATTTATTACTGAGACAAGCCCAATGGCAGTCATTTGGAACACGCCCTTTAAAAAATGCATTCTTTGAGTTAGAGATATCAAATCAATATTTTTTAATTAGTATATCAGCTTCCAGGACATGCAATCTTTTTTTTTTTTTAGTTTCCTATTTCAGTAATAGATCATTATCATATTAATGGGTTGCATCTATTTTGAGACAGTTTTAAATGATTTTGTTTTCAAATAAGTAGTGACGTATAATATTTTTTCTCTCTTGTCCAAGGGACTGTGATCAAGGATTAATTGTTGTTGGAGTATACTATTTTCAAATCTGAAACAAAAAAGAACACAACATTATTATAAGTAGAGTTATTTACAGTCACATGGGTCTCATGTATATCAAGACACCGTATATATACATATATATATATATATATATATATATATGTGTGTGTGTGTGTGTGTGTTTAAGTGATATATATATATATATATATAATGAATAAATATATTATATATTTATATATTTAATGCCATGGAATTTAGTCTGCAACCCATGGGTTTCATCGAGTTTTTATAAAACAACAATCATCAACAAAAACTCCATGAAACCCCGGGGTCGCAGACTAAATTACATGGCATTGAATATATAAATCTATTATATATTTATTCATTATTATTATATAATAGCTCTATCCAAGATATTGAGCACTCTCCATATTATATTGCCCTTGATTCGCCACAATACCACAAAGTGATTTAGTGACAAGACACATTGGTATAATAATAATGATAATATATATATATAAAGGTATTTCAATAAATAAGCTGAATGTTTTGGAAAAAAACAAGATACAATCTGGATTGTTTGCGACTGATTTACTGAAAAACTTATTCTAATCATCCCAAAAATATTTATTTTGAGGCTATTCAAAATTACGGCAAATCAGAATGCTCAAAGCTCGAACAGAGGTCTGTCATCCAATATTTGGTAATAGAGAAGTAAAAACCATGAAAAATTTTATATATACATGACATTTTTATATACATAATATGGCCGATAAAGTGAAATAACGCAAATAACTCAAAGAAAACTTTTAAAAAATTAATGCAAGCACATCTAAGGCCGTTAAAGTGACAGTGTATGAAAAAAATGTGTGTTTTCTTGTGATATCTCGAGGAAACCTTTCCTCTTCATCTGACTATTAAAAATAACCAAGGGATACATGTGATGTCATCAGAAGTCCAAACTGAGTCGTTGTTATGTGTTTTCCGTCTTGTTTGAGGACGAAAAATGTAGCACCTAAGTTGCTTATATATATATATATATATATGATTTATATCTTTAAAGAACGAGGCATTTCTTTTTGACATCCAGGTTTTGTACCTAAACTGTTTGCGTCCCTTTAAGGAAATATTGCCATTCTTTATTTATATTAAAGTTGTGTTTGTATGAGAGCAATTCTTAATCTGGCAACTTTAACACATTTATATAAGAGAGATACGTGGATACTAAAATTCAATATATATATATATATATATATATATATAGATTGAGAAAGAGAGAGAGAGAGTTAAATGCGTTCATGGTGCATATATATATATATATATATATATATATATATATATATATATATATATATATAATCCAAGTGTACGTTTACATAATTTTTGTAATGTTTAAAAAAACTTAAAAATAAAACAAGAATAAAAAAATATTAACATTTGCAAACAACCCTTGATAATGGCCTATGAAGGGTTCAAAAACATTTGGGACAATTTCAGTAAATTCATCGGCTAATTCCAACCTAAAACCCAAGCACTTGTCAAGAAACTTGAAAGAATCCTAATAAATGTGTATAGACAAAATATGTCTTTATTATTTAATCAAACATGCTTTAAAAAAGACTGCTGCCCAACTACACAGACACACACACACACTCACATATATATATATATATATATATATATATATATATATATATATATATATATATATATATATATATATATGGATGCGTTGATTGCGTAATGGTTACCATCTTATGAGATCGACACGTCGACCAGAGTTCAAAACCTGGACAAGCCTGTCTGCATTTTACATTGCGCTAATACGTTTGAAAAAGGTATAAGCCCAATTATCCTGGCTCCTCCTGGAGGAAACACCCCAACAAAGCAGCAGCTATGCGGCCACCGACCACCCATCACGAAAACTATCAAAGTTAGGCGAACCAGACATGCAGGACACTGCTGGAGAAGTAGAGACGAGCTCATAAGCGATGTACTCCGATGGAGCCCTTCACATGGCTGAGCAAAAGCAGGGCGACCAGCTCGAACCTACACACAGCAGCTTTGTGAGGATACAGAGTGTAGCCCTGAGGACCTGCCGGAGGCGATAAACGATAGGAAGAGGTGGCGAGAGAAGGCCAAGGATACCTGTGCTGGTGGCACGACAAGATGATGATGATTCTGGCTCCAGCTCTGGGTAAGTAGGAGAGACTGAGTTCTTTTACTCAATCATAGAAATTGGTCTCGTAGAAGGAATATTTTGAATTGAAATCAGTTAAAACTGCGCTTAAAATCGATCTGGTGTCAAATCCAGCCCTAGCTGAGGGGTTTATATATATATATATATATATATATATATATATATATATATATACATATGTATACAATATTTTTGCACTATTACATTCATATAATATTGCATATATTTGATAATATATCATATACGTTTATATAATATTATATAAATAATATTCGATAGTATAATTAAGACTATATGTAACATATTGACCTCCGACCCTGCCGTCAATCAAGGAACAGGTGCATCCGGTAGAGGATATCAGGGTATAACCTTGACTGTAGATGGGTTGAATTGGGTGCAGATGTGACACCCACAAGAAGCAGGAGGGTGTCAAACAATTATATAACCCAGTGCCACAGACTGGTTCAGTTAGTTTGGAGTCAGTTAGTTGGAGATAAGATGCTGTAGAGAGAACCAGCAGCCAGCAGAAGGCTATGGGCCCTCGGGACCCCCGATTGAGCAGCCCAGCAGAACGAGAAAGAAGTGCTGCTAAAGACAAAGGAACTGAGGGTCAATATGTTGCAGTTTGTTCAGTCTCCAACTTATCTCTCACACATATCCCTTTCGTAACCCTTTCGCAACCATTTCGAATAAAGTGTGAGAGGTATATTTTTCTAAAGAACTGTGTTCGTTCGTCATTATTGTTGATTTTGTTTCCTTACGTATATGTGTATAGTTGTATATGGTTGTGACTATACAACATATATATATATATATATATATATCATTAGTGACAATGGCTCAGTGGTAGAGTATTTGCCATTGGTCCGCTAGAGCGGGGTTAAACCCCCGGGTTGAGTCATACCAAAGACTCAAAAACGGTATACGATGCCTTCTTGTTTAAAACTCAATATTATAAGGTACGGATCAAGGGTAAGTGGAGCAATCAAGAAAAAGGAGTAGAGCCCTCGTTGACAACTAGGTGTAGTAGCTATTGAAAAGGGAACTTTCATGTCATCCTTGACAACTCTTGGCTTCTTACTTATGTATATATAATATATATGTAAGTGTGTATGCATAAGATTATCTCTCTCTGTATATATATATATATATATATATATATAATATATATATATATATATATGCTGTGGTTGTATGTGTAAAATTATATATATGTGATTATAAAATACGTATAAGTGGGTGCCTACAAACGCTCAAGTAGTGTCTTCTCTAAAGTATATTTTTGATATATAGAATAGACGATTGTAAATTGAAACAGAAGAAACGTTGTTCTCAGAAAACCAATGGTAGATACAATTTTTCAAACCAAGAAATCAAGTGGAACATGAATAAGCAAGAGAGATAAACGAAAATTAACTGCAAGGAAAATGTTTTTCCTGTTTTATATGGTTTTCCTTTTTTATATAGTTTTATATGGTTTATATGCTTTTTTATATGGTTTTATGTTGTTTTTAATATGTTTTATGTTTATATATAGTTTACATGATTTTATATGGTTTTATATAGTTTTTATGTTTTTTATATAGTTTTTAAACGGTTTTTATATGATTTTATGTTTTTTTTACATATGAATATATATAAATATGCTTCATATGTGGGTTTTTGTATGGCTTTTATGTGGGTTTGTATGGTTTTATATTGTTCTTACATGGTTTTTATATTGGTTTTATGTGTTTTTTCTATGGTTTTCCATGGTTTTATATGGTTTTATATGGTTTTTCATGATTTTTTATGGTTTTTATGTTTTTATTTTTCATATGACTTTTACATGGTTTCATGTTTTTATATGGTTTTATATGATTTTATGTGGTTTTAATGTATTTTTTAATATGGTTTTTTTATATGATTTTATATGGTTTTCTTTTTCTTAACTGAAAGTAAGGAAACAAACACAACAAAAGATGAAACCAGATCAGATTTGACAAAAGGTCATTTTACAGCAGGAGATCACACAGGAATCGGGATTCACAAAAAAATGCTTGTTCTCGATGACATTCTCGTTTCGAGCGGCCTCTGGCGCCAAGTGATAAATTCAGCCCCGCTAAGTAGGGGCTTAATGCCCCAAATGACCAAGCGATCAACTCACTATCACCTACCTGACGTGAATGCCTAGTGAGTCCTGAAAAGACCAAGTAAGTAAGAAACAAGTATAATAAACGATTGTTTTTCTTTATATATAAGATAAGTTTACGTGATGCGGAAGAATTTATGTCCATAATGGCATAAAGTCTTCGGAAAAGACAAAGGTCGAGTAAAGAAGCTCGATTCTGGATCATCAGTCATTCTTTTGTAATTCCAATAAGTTTTATTTTTCTCACCATCGTATTTGTGCTTTAATTATACTAGGGTTCATAGATACATAGATGGGAAAAGATAGAGAAAGATAGATAGATAGAAAGATAGATAGATAGATATGAAAAAATGGAGATAGATAGATAGATAGATAGATCTTTATCACAGGGTTCCAGTATCACGAATTCATTTTCTTCTCTCTCTCTCTCTCTCTCTCTCTCTCTCTCTCTCTCTCAATCCGTCCCTATCTTCCATCGCCCTTGGTAAGTTGTTTGGATGACACACAATGTCCACACGGAGTCGAAGATTGTAAGTTTTTGCTAGTCGACCAATACTTGTGTGTCCATGTGTCCCGGTCCATAATAGAACGTCGCTTTTGAGTTCGTTCCCCGGCAGTTGCTAGCATGTCTTGTTCGTCTTACATAGATGGTTCGAGAGATGGAAGGCAAGTGTCCGAACAACCGAGGCAATAAAAAGAGAAAAAAGAAATTCGAGTAAAAATAATTGCATAAAAATGTCCAATGCCCTATATACTGCGGAGAAGGGTCTAACATTGAAATTATCAAAACTGATTTCTCATTGAGTTTCGATACATAAGAGTTTCATGTGGAGCGCACAATCGTCAGTCAGAAAGCGGAGAAAAAGTGGCTACTCGATCATAATCTAAGGTACGAGAAATCGTTCGTGTGGCATGACGTTCGGGTATGTGACCCCCACACACACTCATAGACTTATCGTTTATTGATTTTTACGATCTGACCAGACAAATATTTATTGGAATATTGGTAAAATATATATCATGGTCAGTTTGGTGGTAAGTAAAGCAAAGGAAATTTGTTAATATGCTTACTCAAAGAAATGAGTTCACTACAATTTTTTCATCAAGTTAAATTTTTCAGGGTATTCCAAATCACATAGTATTTCTTTCTGGTGTAATCTATAATTGTTATAAAATTCTGCATTATATATATATATATACAGGGTGGAACGATAAAATTGTCGCCCTAGAAAAGACCACATGATTCCATTTCCGTTTAATGAAAACCGGTTTTCTTTTTTTTTTTTTTTGTTGCAGACCATCTTCTAGTTGGAGGTGCCTGTGGTGTAGTCGTTATCGTCGTAGGAAATGGACACAGCGACACGAGTTCAAATCCTGGACGAGAATGATTGCATTTCACATAGCACTAATACCCTTGGGAAGTGTATGAATCCAATTATTCTCCCTCCAGCTATGGGTAAATAGTAGGACAGACTAGGTTCTTCAGCATTGGTTAGGCAACTAGTCTAGGAGAAGGAAAACTCTGAATTCAAACCTGTTAAACTCCGCTTAAAAATTGACCTTGTGTCATATCCTGCCCGAGCGGAGGGGTTGGTAAATAGTATCTTCTAGTTGGCCAGTTGTGTACAAATCCCAAGAGCGATAGAAGCCTTCTATCATGTCTGAAAGTGACACAATGTTCAAGTAGGGAGATCGGAGATGGGCCGCTGTACAACTCATGGTCTCTACCGATCCAAGTTATGACAACAGGACCATTGCCAGCACCCTCAAAATGCAAATCCGGACGGTTCAACGCTCGAGGGCACAGCTCAACGCATGGAACGGAAGTTTTAAAATAAAGCTGAAGTGTTGTTTTCTTTAGGATGACAATTTTATTATTTCACTCAGTATATATATACGAGGTTTATTTTTTTTTTTAAGTAACAGCCCTCATCTGGATGTAAGATATATTGAGCACCTCCCAATTCAATAAGACATATTTGTCTCTGCCTCCCACCAGACAGGACTTGACACAAGTTCAATAACCCGAAGGTCGATTATAAAGGGGATTTAGGGGAGGGAAAGGTCGGGCACCAGCCGAGACTCGAGCCCTGCTGGACTATGCAGGTCAACAGCCCACTTAATGCAATGTGGGCCAGATGAGCCTAGCTGGTCATGGACCCATGTATGTCTGATTATAGTTTAAACTAGACTGCAAGGTCCAGTGCTATACAAGGGTGACAAAGGTGTCAATGATGCAGCTCGCCCACCCGAAGGTGGCCCACCCGAAGATGGCCCACCCGAAGGTGGCTCACCCGAAACCGGGAGCGTTTCGGCCTCAAGTTTGCCTTGTTGAACAGTACTCGCTAGCGTCAAAACCAAGAGAAAATTAATGCTTTCAGCCTCGACGCCAAAGCAAGGGCCTAATTCAGTAAGGGTTTCACCTGTAGATAAGTCATGACTGATCAGAATTAGTTTTTCTAGTTAGATTAAAAGTGATAGTGTGTGGCCACACCAAAAAGGTTCAACTATGGTCCTTCTTTCTGAGTGAAGCTTAAAACTTTCTGAATGTCCTTCGTATATATATATATATATATATATATACGAGGGACATTCAAAAGGTTTTAAGATTATATATATATATTTACGAAGATTATATATATATATATATATGTGTTTGTGTGTGTGTGAGTGTGTGTGTGTGATCATCATGTAATGGTTACCGTCGCAGAAAATGGATACGATCACCCGAGTTTAAATCTTAGACGAAGCTACTTACATTTCACATAGCATTAATACCTTTGAGAAAAGTATGAATCCAATTATTCTCCCTCCAGCCATGGCTGAATAGTCGGATCAACTGGCCTCTTTAACTTTGCAATGGCAACGAAAGAAAACACTGAATTCAAACTAACTAAACTCCAGTTAAAAAGCTGATCTCGCGTTACATACTATTCGCGCGTAGGGGTTGATATATATATATATATATATATATATATATAACTAAACAATATATACAACCTTTGTCTACGCATTTTTCGATTCGCTGCATCGATTTTATGGTATCCGACGGGAATTGATTAATAAACCTCCAATAATTAATTGGTTCCGTAGTATTTTCTGCCGATCTTGAGCCATCATCAGGAGTGTGTATATTGCAAAAGCGATGGGATCTTTGCATGTACATTACTACTTTGTAAGAATTGAGCGTTTATTATTTATACTGGTGTATTGTAGCGTTCATTTTTAGGTTTGGCACTATAAATAGCAGCAGTAGCTAAAGACATTTAAGTACATTAGTACTGGATTCGTAATTAATTCTATTGAGTTTAGGATTTTTTTCTGATGTGGAGTATAGATAATAAACTTACAAAATAGTAACGAACATGCAAAAGTGGCATCTTTTTTGCAATATACACAAGCCTGATGATGGCCCAATTAATCATGAGAAGTTTATTAATCAATTCCCGCTGGATACCATAAAATCAATGCGGCAACGAAAGGATTAATACAAAAATGTGTAGACAAACGATGTCAATATTGTTTAATCAGATATGTATTAACGATGAAATGCTGCCCAAATATATATATAGAGAGAGAAAGTAAGTTGGCCAACCATAATCGAGGGTGACCTGAAGGCTCCCTTTTCAATAGCTACTACACCGAAGTGTAGGGGAGAGCGCTACTCTTTTCCCTGTATTTCATCACTTACCCTTCATCCATACCTTATAATGGTGAGTATTAAGCAACGAAGCATCAAGTACCATTTTTGAGTCTTTGGATTAAACCCTATCTCCCAGACCATTGGCAAACACTCTAACCATTTTACCAATAGGTGGGTCCATCCATTGTATTCTAGAATAGGTAAGTTTTCTTCCAGATAATCTGCAATTTTGATAACTTATATATATATATATATATATATATATATATATATATAATTAGCGTTCAAGTAGTGCATCCATACACCAGTATCGATACGAACGCTGCTTGGAAGAAACTGCGTTTCATTTTATCAGTTAGGTCTGATTTCCATATGATTGATAGCCTATCGTTAGCTGTCCATGCCTTCGTTAGCCGCATGTCGATGCACCACTTGGACACTAACTAAACGGCTGAAGAAGAAGCTGGACGGCAATTACACAAGAATGTTGCGACCAATATTGAACAAGTCCTGGTGGCAACACCCCACAAGGCACCAACTATACGGCCACCTACCTCCCATCACGAAAACTATCAAAGTTAGACGAACCAGACATGCAGGACACTGCTGGAGAAGCAGGGACGAGCTCATAAGTGATAACTCCTATGGACCCCCACATATGGCCGGGCAAAAATCAGGACGACCAGCTCGAACATACATTCAGCAGCTATATGAGGATACGGGATGTAGCCCTGAAAACCTACCTATCAACGATAGGGAGAAATTGCGAGAGAGGGTCAGCAATATCCGTGCTAGCGGCATGACATGATGATGATGATAATATATAATCACAAGCATGCATGCATATATATATATATGTATATATATGTGTGTGTGTGTGTGTGTGTGTGTGTGTGTGTGTGTGTGTGTGTGTGTGTGTGTGTGATTAATATTTTGGCAACAAATTCCTTTATAGATGTGTTTTAACAGTTATAACGATTTTTTGGTCTCCAAAGATTTCTCAAGTCGACTTCATTTTTATTTCTTGAAATATCATAATCATTTTCAAGGACACAATAAAGATATTACTCCTTTTTTTTTAATCCAATAAAACTTTTGTTTATATCACCTGAGATGCTTAAACAAAATTACAAATTATACCGACCATTGTTACAAAAAAGATTAAACTAAGAAAGAAAGAAAGAAAGAAAGAAAGAAAGAAAATAGTATTCACCCGAGGAACTGAGGCACTTGATTTATTTGTTGACTAAAAAATTGCATACAACTGTGGACAGTGTTCACCGGTTCCATCCATCATGAAATAAGTACACACCGGTTCCTACGTACAAAGAATCATGCAGACACGAAGATATACATTTAAAAACCTTCATCGTGTGTGCGTGCGTGCGTGTTTCAGAAAAACTGATGATATTTCGTGAACTAATAACTTGAACAGTTCTTATTCAAATTTTAACAGCATACGTAGAAACAACTTTAAATTTGATATTTTATGTTTTCTTTTCAAGTATAAAAATGCCATTTATGTGGAAAAGAAAAGGCAAAGGCATTTAAACATTAAGTGAGAATTGATCAAGTTATTAGATAACGAAATGATATTGATTTTTCTGAAATACTCTGAATATCTCAAATGATATCAATTCTTTTTTAAACACCCCGTGTATATATATATATATATATATATATATATATATATATATATATATATATATTCACTTTTTATATTTAGTAAGCAATTAATATTAAAGTTAGTTGAGGCACAAAGTAAGGTACCAAGTGAGAAAAGATCTCACTAAAAATGGTCTGCTAATTTACCTGGCTATCCCTTGCACCACGTTAGGTATATATATATATATATATATATATATATATATATATATATATATATATATATATATATATATAATTTTTTATCATACAACATATGTATATAAGACAAGAGTGAGTGAGAGAGAGAAGGGGGTCAGAGATGGGAAGATTCCCTTTTCCTCCGATTCAGTCTTTTATTCTACTTTCCTTCCTCCTATCATTTTCCAAATGTTTCTCTGCCCGACAATGACGCTTCCTGAGTACCACTCAACCACAACATCTGGTTCAAGTGTCATCGCTCGAGCTCCTTTTTGCCCGAGGGTCATCGGTCCCGCCCCTGCTAGTCTCTCAGCTAAGGACACAAGGGCCGAAAGAGCAACCCGAAGGACTCACCAACTGTCACAGGCTTCCCTGGGACAACCTGCTGTCGGGTTTAGGGAAAAGCAAAAATCGTGACGAGAAGACGAGAAAAAAAAAGAAGGCACACACACACACGCACACACACGCACACACACACACACGCACACACACGCACACACACACACACACGCACACACACACGCACACACACACACACACACGAAGATAGAAAGGAGGAAAAAGCTCTGGGCTTTAAAATGAATGCAATATGCACAGACACACAGACATACAAAGAGGGCAGAATATACACACAACATATCATCATCATCATCATCATCATCAAATCATACAAATCTATCTCTCTCTCTCTCTCTCTCTCTCTCTCTCTCTCTCTCTGCATCCGTCCCAATCATATATTACTATAAGTAGGTCCTCTAGACTGCATCAAGTGTCCGCAAAGAGCTGATCTGTATCAGCTTTTGTGTGTGCGTGTGTGTGTGAGGGAGAGAGAGAGACAAAGAGAAAAAGAGAGAGACAAATATAGAGACTGAGAGAGAGAGAGAGAGAGAGAGAGAGAGAGAAAGTGAAAGAGAGATCAATCAGGTTTTTCAGGCGACCGCTTTTATCCAAGCTCAACTAACCTTCAGATGTGAACCACTTTTGGGGGCTTTATGCATGACTTGGGCAAAACCAGTGAACATATGCAAATGTATACGAAGCTTGTATTTACAAAACGGTTGGCCAACACGGGTATGTCTCTGCGTCGTAGTCCATGAAAGAAAGTCACTTTTGAGTCCGTCCACCAGCAATGCTCATCATGTCCTCGTCGTCTTACTTAGATGGTTGTTGAGATGCGAGGCTAGTGATCGTACAATTGTTGTTTTGTAGGGTTTTGCTTCATGGATTTTTTTTAAAACACACATGCTCATAGAGAGATAGATAGATAGATAAGATGTACATGTATTTAGTCGGAGGATTATGCATGTTTATATATTCACGTAGCTAATATAGAACAATTATTTAAACCATGACAAAAGAGAGATATAGTGACATGTTTTCTCTTAATGATAACAGTGGTATATATATATATATATATATATATATATATATATATATATATTCGTTGTTTACAACTCTTCATTGTGGCTAGATCTTCGAGACGCTTCAAGCATAGATCGAAATCCGGCTGACTTTACGTCTGTCTGATATCTTACCCAAGACTATCATCATTCTTTGCGTTAGCGAAGGAATTTTTTACTCATATTCTTTTACATATCCGTTATCGTATATATATATATATATATATATATATTGTCATCCACAGACAGATCTGTTTCGTTCAATCAGAACTCTTCAGCGTGGCTAGGCAGGCTAGATTCCCGAAGATAGGAAACCCGGTTGACTCAAACGCCTATCCAAGATTCTACCACTCAGCCACGAGGAAACTAGCGCAAGCGAAGGAAATTTAAACGGTTATGAATCAAAATTGTTTTTTTTCTACATATATCCGCTTAAAGGCTACCGAGAGCTTGATTCCTATGAAGAGCCTTGCGTTCTTAAGTCTTGGTAAGGCAACTTTACTTCGAGAAGAAAAACTTTAAAAAAAAACTAAATTCAAGCCAGCTGTACTCCACTCAAAAACCGATATTGTTATTGTACAGGATTGAGTAAACACACACGCCTATATATATATATAGGCGTGTGTGAGGCGTGTGTGTTTACTCAATCCCGCCAACACGGACAGGTAATCATGCACAATAGCAATATATATGGGCGTGTGAGTTTACTCAATCCGTTACGCTAAACACACCTTGAATGTGTGTGTGTGTGTGTGTGTGTGTGTGTGTGTGTGTGTGTGTGTGTGTGTGTGTGTGTGCGCACGCGCGCGCGCTGAAATTTCGTAATGTGATATATGTTGTTCCGGTAAAATTGATAATTCGGCATGGTTATGGTACCAAGATTATTAGAAAATCACACACACACACACACACACATATATATATATATATATATATATATACCAACCCATCTGAACGAGAAGGATGCAACAAAAGATCATTTTTAAGCAGAGTTTAAAAGGTTTCAATAAAGAGTTTTCCTTCTCCATGACTGAGAGGCTTACTAAAGAGTTCAGTCTGCTCAACAGTTTCCCCATAGCTGAAGGAAAAATAATTGGATTCATACCTTTCGCAATGCTATGTGAAATGCAAACAGCCTCGTTCAGGATTTGAACTCTTTTCACCGTATGCATTTCCAACAACAGTAAACAATGCACCACGAACGCCACTCAAAGGTTGAGCGCTCTCGCGAACGAATTAACTGTTGCTACTCGCATCATGCAAAGTTCTTCTAATGAATTCAACACTCGATAGCCGTTACAAAACAAAAGCGATATATATTTGTTAAAATCCCCTCACTTACGCCGAGTCTACTCAGCCAGGTTTCGATCCCAGCTTCAAGTATCTCGCATGTCTAGCCACATTGAGGAGTTGGTTGTTTGGGTTTTATGGCATATCAACCTTTGTAGCTTATTTAATGCCAAATTCACTTTAATACAAATGATCAGTTCTATTTCAAACAATTCAGTTTAGCATGATTACACAGTTTAATTGTCAAAAACATTTCTCTTTCAAGCTATTCAGTTTATTCAAATAGTTCTAACTATGCCAATTCAGTTTAGTACAAGTATAGATTTTGTTTACACACAGTTAAATGTCAAAACAGTTCCATTTCAAACAATTCAGTTTAGCATAAGTATGCAGTTTAGTTCTATTTAACCCATAGATTGGACCCTTATCAGGTGCCACCACTCCGGGCCAGAGTAGACCTGAGAGCAATGGCAATGAAGGGGTACTCCACATTCTCCAAAGCTCAAGTATTACTGGAACCACACCATCAGATTATTTAGTATCATATCCAGGACACTCGTTTGGGAGGGGGGGGTTACCCCTCAGCAGAGAAGCTGTCGGTATATTCTAGAGCCCCTGCCGACTGGGCAAACTGAGGAATTGTGAAATAACAATACAGTCTGTATGCGGATATTTTATATATTTTATATATATATATATATATATATATATGTGTGTGTGTGTGTGTGTGTGTGTGTGTGTGATAAGATATATATTAGATTTCCATTATAAATCAGACATATATATCTACTTTTGCTCTTGTTTAATATTTCATTATTGATACAATTTTTCATCATTATTGTTATATATATATATATATGTATACGTGTGTGTCTAATCTCGTACTTATGCGATAAAAAATAGTTGTGTTGCTCACAAACTCTTCATCTGCCAGTATTTCAAAAGGTAAGCATAGTTTCTGGTCCTGTGCAACATTACTACTAACCCATTGCACCCCATAATATTACAGTTTGAGAATGCCAGGTCAAAATGCAAGGTTTTTAGATATTCTTGAATTTAAAATTCCCGATCATGTTTCATGCGTCCAGCTATGAAATATGAAATTCAGTACTGTGAGATGTGAATGAACTGACTATATATATATATATATATATATATATATATATATATATATATATGTGTGTGGATATTATTCGGTCCAGTTAAACCGGAGTCGGGAATAATTCCGTCAGAACAAAAAATCATTCTACTATGAACATTTAAATTTTCCTGGTGAAGAGCTCAATGTAACTGACATCATAGAGCAATAATCCTAATGTGACCGGTTTTTGTTTTTCTTAAATATATATATATATATATATATATATATATATATATTTTTTTTTTTTATCGTAACCAAATGCACTACAATTACAAATCCGATGAAGAAATCTTGAAAACATTGATTCACAAAAACATACTCCCCACTGATCCTAATAAAAAAATAAAACTCGTTATATATTATAATAAGTTTAAAACCTCGAATCTAGTCATTAGAAATAATTCCTCTCCCTCGATTGGAGTTTTGCAAAAAACCAACGTTATATATAAATTTAAATGTCCTTTAGGAGATTGTATCTCTGATAATAATAATATATATGTTGGTTTAACCTCAACTACCCTGTCGAGGAGACTTACAATGCACCTTTCAGACACAAGTTCAATAGCTCAGCATTTAAAAAAACATTCATGCCCAACGGCACAGCTACGGAAAATTCTCACCGACAACACAACAATATTAGAACATCAAAATAATAAACAAAAACTTCAGATTCTCGAAGCATTACATATCAGAAACCTGCAGCCAACACTTAATAGAATTAATTTTCAAACCAGTGCTAATGTACTTAAATGTCTTTAGCTACTGGCACTAAATATAGAATCACATTCAAAAACAAACGCCAAAAACCTTCAACGGCAAAGACGTCCTTACACAGTAGTAATTTGCTAAAACAAAAGTTACATCACTTTTGTAGTAGATCCTCCCCTGATGATGGCCCAAAGTCGGGCAGAAAGTACTAGGGATACATGCAACTATGGACAATACATAAATCAATTCCCCCAGAATACAATAAAAGTAATACGGGAATTCGAACGGATCCAAAAGAAAATATGTAGACATAAAATGTCTATTATGTTTAATGAAATTTGCATTAACGAAGAAATGCTGCCTAAATATACATATATATATATATATATATATATATATATATGAAAAAAATGTATTCAGAGGATTATTTCATTTTTTGATGAATTATTTTCTTGCGTTAAATATTTCGGTTTTTAAATTAAACCGTCATCAGGGCAGTTAATATGCGATATTCTATTTTCTGAACTGTATCTAATTTAACAATAAAAAAAAATGAAAAAAACTTTTAGCATTCTATATCTGTTGATAGTGACATAATTAGTGTTCGAAATTGATTTTGAATGTGTAGTGTGTTTGCTAAATAAATAAATATGGCTTGGTTTCTTTGTTTAATGGCACATGAACCTTCATGGATAATTTAATGCCAAAGCCATCCTTGTAAAAGAGCAGATACTATTTAACCCATAGCTGAGAGAATAACAGGGTTCATACCTTTCCCAAGTGTATTAGTACGAAAGTGAATGTAGTAGCGCAACCGCTGTTAAAAATCTCTAGTTTATATATATATATATATATATATATATATGTGTGTGTGTGTGTGTGTGTGTGTGTGTGTGTGTGCGTAAATTCTTTTTTGTTGGCCCAAAGAGAGAAAAAAAAGTAAATATTTCAAAATGAATAGGTCTACAAAGAAATTTATATCTTTTCAAGAATTATTTATATTGTTCTTACATACAGTATGTTTCCAGCTTTTGCTTTCACCTGAGAACTTTTAATGTTTTTTTCATGTATGGTATAGGTTTATGTAGAGGTCACTGTTTTATGGCAGAATCCTTGTAGGTGTTGGAAAGAAAGAACTAACCCCTACAATGATTCTAACACATAACAGTGACCTCTATATAAACCGATATCTCACTTGAAAAAAACGTTTAATGTTCTCTGATGAAAGCAAAAGCTGGAAACATACAGTATGTAAGAACGAAATAATTCTTTAAAAGATATAAACCTCTTTGTGGGCCTATTCATTTTGAAATATACATATATTATTTAGTGTGATAGTTAAATTACTGGACAGCGGCCTCGATGTAAGTGAGTTCAAACACCAGTCGTACTATTACTCTCACTTTCAGAAGCTTACGATTCCAGTTGTTATTGGTTTAATAGTATCACTACTGTCTTTCTAGAATGATGGCTTTGGCATTGAATAACCCATGAAGTATAATTAAACAAGTCCTGGCGACAACACCCCACGCCCACGAGACTCCAACTATACGGACACTTGCCCCCCATCACAAAAACTATACAAGTTCGACGAACCAGACACGCAGGACACTGCTGGAGAAGCAAGGACGAGCTCATAAGCGATGTACTCCTGTGGACCCCCACACATGGATGTGCAAGAGTGGGACGACCAGCACGAACCTACATACAGCAGCTGTGTGAGGACACGGGATGTAACCCTGAAGACCTGCCGGAGGCGATGAATGATAGGGAGAAATGGCGAGAGACGGTCAGGGATATCCGCGCAGGCGGCGCGACATGATGATGATGATGATGATAATTAAATAATAAAAAAAAACAACCAACCAACCAACCAACCAGCCAAATTGTCCAAATACTTGCCCT
>CAUZXS010001343.1:67500-170000 GCA_963585895.1 Sepioteuthis lessoniana
AGCATCATTGATGTTCTTCTACAGGGATGGCTTTGGCATTAAACAACCCGCGAAGGTTGATATGCCATTAAACAAAGAAACCCAACTTGATTTATCTGTGTGCGAAAAAAGAGTTCTAACAACTGCTTTAAAAATAAAGTTAACTCCAATCTATTCATTTACAATCACACACACACGCGTGCGTGCGCGTACACACACACACACACACACACACGCATATATATATATTGTTATCCACAGACAGACTGTTTCGTTCTATCAGAACTCTTCAGTGTGGCTAGACACGCAGGACGCTCGAAGCCGTGATCGAAACCCGTCCAACTTTATGTTAGACTAAAATAACCCACAAAGGTTGATATGTTATAAAACTTAAACTAATAAACCACTGAAACATCCATTAAACAAGATTATTAATTCCAACAACATATCAATGCAACGTGGCACTATATATATATATATATATATATATAGAGAGAGAGAGAGAGAGAGAGAGGGGGGGAGAGAAAGAGATAAAAGAGGAAGAGCAGAAATGTGAGAAGCATGGAATAGTAATGAAGTATAAACTCTCATTTAAAGCTATGGATTAAATACTGTTTTTTTACGAAAATGACTTCGGCGTTATATTTAACCCACGAACGTTCATATGCCATTAATCAAAGGAACAGATATCTTTTGTTACGTGTTTCGCCCCTTGATCATCTTCGGGAAAATTTGTTAGCATTTTTCATACGTTTTTTCACAAAATTTCATGAAGACCAAAGCAATAAAAAAAATGACCCCCAACAAATTTCGTGTATTAAATTGTTTGTATTTAAGGGATTTCATTGTTAATTTTTGTAGAGGAAATTTTGGAGAATATTTTCTGATCAAACATTTCGTAATTCTGCTCTTTGAAAAACACTGAGTTGATTTCCTTCATATCTATCTATCTATCTATCTATCTATCTAATGTTATAACACACACACACACACACACACACACACACACACACACACACACACACACACACACACACACACACACACACCAGTTTTATGGGCTCAGAGTTTGTCACCATCCGTGTAGAGGATTGCTGTGATCCAAACATAGATCTTCAAGAATGTAAGCTGGTCTTCAAGGGCACAGGAGGTGCAGAGAAAAATGTATATGAAGTAACAATTTCTTTCTGCGAAGATGTCATTCCACAGGAGTCAAAAAACTCCCTTGGTGCCAGAGAACTTTACTTCGTGATAAAGAAAAAGGAAGAGACCCGTTAATAAATCATTCCTTCCACTTGGATCGTTGTTATCAGTTTTTCCACACACACACACACACACACACACACACACACACACACACACACACACACACACACATATATATATATATATATATATATATATATATATATATATATATATATATATTAGAATGTTCGCCGATGGCCTGGGAGACCGGCATTCGATCCCAGGTCGAGTCATACCAAAGACTCAAAAAATGGTACTTGCTTAACACCCAGAATTAAGGCATCAAGGATAAAGTGGAGCAATCCAAGGAAAAGAAGGAGCGCCCTCCCCTATCTATGCCTCGGTGTCGTAGCTATTGAAAGGAGATCTTTCAGGTCGCCCTCGACTACAGTCACCAAATTTACTTTATATATATATATATATATATATATATATATATATATATATATATATATATATATATATATATCAGCCTGATAATGTCTATCGATCTATTCATCTAAGTTCACATCTACAAGTTTTCATATTTTACTCGATATAAACTCTCCTACCAATCGATAGATTTATCTGCTCGTGCCTTTTTGTCGTTCTATCTATCTGTCTATCTGATAACATCTATATATCTATCAATCTACTTATCTAAATCTGATGACATCTATCTATCTATCTTTAATAATATCTATATATCTATCAATCTACCTACCTCAATCTTATAATATCTATCTATTTACCTATCTATCTCAGTCTTTTAATCTCTCTCTCTCTCTCTCTCTCTCTCTCTCTCTCTCTCTCTCTCTCTCTCTCTTCATATAGATAGATAGATAAATATTATCTGACTGACATGTATATATCTCAGTCTGAGAATACCTATCGATCTATCAATCTCGGTTCATATTTATCAAACTACATATTTTTACAAGGTATAACCTCTTCGTCTATCTATCTATCTATCTATCTATCTAGTCATCTTATCTATATATGTGGTAGTATATTCCCATCTGTCTGTCTGTCTGTCTGTATCTCTTCCTTTTTTTCTTTGCATCATCTATTCTTCTATCTTTTCAAGGTCGCTGAAAATGAAAGTGAAATCAACGTAAAATCCCCTAACGCATATATATATATATATACATATATATATATATATATATATATATATATATATATATATATATATATATATATATATATATATATATATAGACTGTGTCTTAAACAATCAAGTAAATTCGTGCTAATTTTAATTAATGCTGTAATCTTTGTTTTCTTTTGTCACTTAATAGGTAATTCACTGTTTAATAGAAACAATTAAAATTGTTCTTTCATGCAGAGAGCTTCTTTTGACATTCTTATTCAGTTTTAATTTTGTTTGTAATCCTTTCCTATTTAAGGGCATTTGCGGATGTGCAACTCTCTGTCTCCTTATTTTCGCAATTTTCTCTCTATCTGTGCTGAAAGCCCCCACGTTATAAAGCCGTAATTTTGCTTATATATTCTACGCGTTTAGTCCTCTCAGGTGACGTCCTGATAATGATTTAAATTATCTGAATAATCTACTGTCAGTTACATTGTAATGATAATATATCTATTTTACCCCAGTCGTACTCTACAATATGGATACAATGGTATTTATAGACCACCCCACCAAACGGGCAAGTGTGGCACGAGGCCTTTTTTAAATGGGTCCGGGCGCAGAGCCGTAGTCCAGACACGCCTGGCATTCACCAAAATGCCTCGGGCCCTGTCGGCATTCCCCTAAAAAGGGGCGCCTCAGGCGCCAGGTGATAAATTTAACCCCTCCGAAGAGGGTTAAAGCCTGGGGGGATGGCCCTCTGAGACTCGATGCATTTCCAGAAGGCTGGACACGCCCGACCAGATCCGTACCGTTAATACCACGGCCAGCCGAAGTGTGACCCACCTACTGGTTTGTTTGTAGGTTGCTTGGTTGTTGTTTTTTTTTGGCATATCAACCTTTGTAGGTTTTTTGACGCCAAATCCATTTTTATAAAAATAGTTCTATTTCAAACAATTCAGTTTAGCATAAGCACGCAGTTTAAATTAAGTACACAGTTTATTTTTAAGTCAAACAGTTCTAATTCAGATAATTCAGTTTAGCATAAATACAGATTTTGTTTACACTCTGTTAAATGCCAAAACAGTTCTATATTAAACAATTCAGTTTAGTGTAAGTACAGTTTCAATGTCAAAAAACAGTTCCATTTCAAATTATTCAGTTCAGCATAAGCGCACAGTTTAAATGTAAGTACGGTTTCAGTTTAGCATAAGCACGCTGTTTAAATGTAAGTACGGTTCGATTGTCAAAAACATTTCCATTTCAAGCTATTCAGTTTAGTCAAACGATTCAGTTTATCATACGTATGCTGTTAGTTCTATTTAACCCATTGATTGGATCCTATCAGATGCTACCACGCCGGGCTAGAGTGGACCTGGGAGCAATGGCAATGAAGGGGTGCTCCGCATTCCCCGATTGTTTAGTGTCATAAACAGGACACTCATTGGGGAGTCTTACCCCTCTGCAGATGTACAGTCAGTGTATTCTACAGTCCCAACCGAATGGGCAACTATCTACAGGATACAGTTGATTAAAATCAATCACGACACAACACAATCTTAGTTTTTAAGCGGACTGAAGCTGGTTTGAATACAAAGTTTTCCTTCCCTGAGATTAGTTCCTTTACTGAAGCTAAAGAAACCAATCTGTCTTACTATTTACCCATAGCTGTAGGGAGAACAGGTGGATTGATGCCTTTCCCGGGGGCATGAGCTCGAAGTGAAACACAAGTAGATTCGTCCTGGGTTTGAACTCGAGTCGCCGATTCTATTTCCCACGACGATAACCATTACTCTCAGCCTGCCTTATAATTATAATACCTGTTCCGTAAATATCTGACTAGACAATGTGCTTAACAGCCTTCAATGGTGGCCTTTAAGCAAATATACTAGGGTTGGACAAAATAATGATAACACCTGGAAATTTAAAGCAAATTTATTTAAATATGGCGCAGTAATTACAGCTTGAATTCTACGATATATTGTTTAATACGATATGGATAGATATGATAACACACACAACCACATAGATAGATAGATAGATAGATAGATAGTTATGGACAGACTGAGATAGATAGATAGATAGATAGCTATGGACAGACTGAGATAGATAGATAGATATGGATTCAAGTTTCCAACGGTTTCCAGAGGAATTTTTGTTCATTCTTCTGTCAAAACAATCTCAAGTTCTTTCAGTGATGATGGTGGAAGATATCGACTCCTTACTTGTGTTTCGAAAATGCACCATAAAATTTTCAATGATATTGAGATCTGGGGACTGTGGTGGCCATATAAGATACTCTACTTCGCTAGAATGTTCTTCATGCCACTCAGACACAATTTTAGCTGTGTGCATTGGTGCATTATCATCCTGAAAGATATCGTTTCCCTTTGTAAACAGTTCCGCGACCATAGGATGAATTTGATCAGATAGAATTATAAATATTTTTTACTTTTGACCCTACCATGAAGCGGAACCGTTGGGTCGGCAGATTTCCACGATATACCCCCCCACCATCACAGAGCCTCCTTCATGTTTAACAGTTGGAAGAAGACAGTCTGAATCAAATGTTTTTTAGCTGTCTCCACACATATACTCGACCAGATGTCGGAAATAAGGTAAAGGATGACTCGCCTGAGAAAATAACATTCTTCCACAGTTCTAGGGTTCGGTTCTGTAGGTATCTACTCCACTCTTTGCAATTTTCGTTTGTGAAAAGAGTGGTTTTCTGGTTGTAGCCCTCCCGTGAAATCCGGCTTTGTGCAGCTCCCTTCTTAGTTTTTGAGGAAACTTGGTTCTCGAGATGGTCAATAAGCTCTGCAGTAATTTTTGGAGCCGTATTCTTGTGATTCTTCCTAATAATCCGTGTAAGAGATCGTCGGTCCCTTTCAGACAGCTTTCGCTTTCTTCCAGAGTTTTACTTCACTGAGGATGTTTTTCGTATTTTCTCAAATGCTGTCATTACTTTCGAGACAGTACTCCTTGCTACACCAAATAATTCAGTGAGTTTTGTTACACCAGCGCCCGCAATACGAGCACCAACAATTTGAATTCTTTTAAAGTCTGATAGATCTGCCATTTTAATGAATTTTGATTCATTTTTTCAGTTGATATCTGTAAAAATACAACAATTTTAGTAAAATAAGACGAGAAAAATTGATAATGAATCAGAAAACATAAAAATAACAAAGGTTTGATGGTTTTATAGGAGTTTCAAAATTATGGTTCGAAGATTCTAGTGATTTCCATTATTTTGTCCCAAGAGGAAATTCGCTTTTTATGGTATGATGTGACTCAAAGTCAATTTTTAAGCGGAGTAAAGCTGGAGTGAACTCAGTTTCCATTCTTCTAGATACTTAAGCCATCTATGGGTTAGATAGATCTAAACCGTGCTTCTTTCACTATACTGATTTTTGCATTTAAACTGCGTATTAATGCTAAACTGAATTGTTTAAAATAGAACTGTTTTGACATTGGAACTGTCAATTAGTGCTGAACTGAATTGCTCGAAATAGAACTGTTTTTGACGTCTAAACTGTGTACTTATGCTAAACTGAATTGTTTTTAATAGAACAGTTTATTTGTATAAAAATGGAGTTGGCATTAAATAACCTACAAAGGTTGATATGCCATAAAACCCAACAAACAAACAAACAAACGAACTCATAATGGTCTTGGCTCAGTTGTTGGGTCTTAATAGGATGACTGCATCCTCTGTGAAGTGATAAAACCCTACCCAAACATAAGGAGTGTCCTAGGTATGACATCAAACTACATCTGATGATAAGGCTCCAGTTCCCGAGTTCCAGAGAGAGTAGAGTACAACTTCATTGCTATTGCACCCAGGTTCACTCATACCCAGTCAAATTATTCGTATTAGATTGGAATACTTAATACCATATCCTCATCATCATGACGTGCCGCTAGCACAGATTTCCCTGACTCTCTCCCACCACACGTCCTTATCGTCTATCGCTCTCGGTAGGTCTCCCATGCTACATCCTGTATCAGTACAGAGGTATTGTAGATAGGTTCTAGTTGGTCGCCCTACCGTTGCTCGTCCGTGTGAGAAGGTCCACAAGTGTACATCGCTTAAGAGGTCGCCCTTACCTCTCCAGCAGTGTTCCGCATGTATGGCTCATCTAATTTGGATAGTTTTAAAGATAGGTGTTTGGTGTCCGTACAGCTTGAAGCATTCTTGTGCAATTGCAGCCAATTTTTCCCTCAATACGCTTAGTCAGCGTCCATATCTACAGCAGTATTGACACAACCGTTGCTTGGAAAAAACTGCGCTTTATTTTATCTGATAGGTCTGACTTCCATATGACCGATAGTCTATCGATAGCTGTCCAAACCTTCGCTAGTCGCTGTAAATGAGACGCTACTTCTGAGATAGGAGAACTTGTCCAAAAATTTCAGAGATCTACCATTTAGTGTGGACGCCGCTTTGATTAAAGCACACGGATTCTGTTTTGTCTGCGTGGACATGGAGGTCTGTGCCACCTACTGCCTGTTGCACAATATGCAGCAGGGATACCATATAAAAAAACGTAAGTAAAGTTGGCGAGGGTGAACCGAAGGCTCCCTTTTCAATAGCTACTACACCAAGGTGTCAAGATGTAGGAGAGGACGCTACTCCATTCCCTTGATTACTACACTACCTTTGATCTTTACCTTATAATGCTGAGTGTTAAACAAGGCAGCATCAAGTACCATTTTTAAAAGACTCGACCTGGGATTGAACCCCGGTCTCCCAGACCATTGACGAACACTCTACTCATTAGGCTAATATTTGCATTGAGAATAGTCACATAAAACCATATAATTGTGTATAAAATATTAGTTATTGATTCAAAATATTTGAAATCACGGAACTGCATGATTTTTTTTTCTTTTTTGGTTTGGTTTCTTTGTTTTAATGACATATCAACCTTTGTATGTTATTTAATGCCAAAGCCGGCTTTGTAATATAATGGGCGAGGGATTTCGTTTTCTATATCTTGCCTTTCGGTTTAGTTTGGCTGAGAACCTTTCGCTTAGCGCATGGGTTAGTTAGGTGCAACATGAGCGCAGGTGTTCACGCACGCACGCGGGTAGCATGTGTCATTCACAGATTTCAAAATAAAAATCCCAGATAGAAATTGTGACCAGGAGATGTGAGTGTCGTCACGCACCGGAAGCGTGGGTTGAGATTTGAGAAAAGTCAGGGAGTGAGTTCCTGCCTCGGAAGAAGACTTTCGGGGCTCGCCGAGGCCTTGCGACGGGTGCCGCACGTGGTGGGGGGTGCAGATGGAAAAGTTGTCATAGAAAGATTGTGCCTCCCTCTTCCTCATGTCGAAAAACCTTTTAACTCAAAGGTAATAAAAAGTTTCGTACCTGAACTAAGAAGTCGTAAGTGTTTTTCGTGTTTCCGGATTCCTATGTTATCTATCTAAGTGCGTTATGAACATTATCATATTTACCCAACCCCTCCTCTCGGGCAGGACATGACACAAGGTCAATTTTTAAGCGGAGTTCAACAGGTTTGAATTCAGAGTTTTCCCTCTCCTAGACTAGTTGCCTCACCAAGGCACCTAGTCTGCCCAACCATTTACCCATAGGGAGAATAATTGGATGCATACCTTTCCCAAGGGTATTAGTGCTATGTGAAACGCTATCAGTCTCGTCCAGGATTTGAACTCGTGTCGCCGTGTCCATTTCCTACGACGATAACCATTACGGGCACCTCCATGAAACGTTATGAACATTATGAACGTTTTATGTACCGGTAGGGGTATGGAAATTTACTAAGCTTTCAGCTTAGATGTGGCACAAGGCCATATGAAAGGGGCACCCAAAGAGACTCGAACTCACTCGTGTAGGTTTGCTAGCCGAGCTTGCTAACCATTACACCACCAGAGGCGCCTGTACCGGTATGGGTATGTCTATTTCTCATATTCATATCTGGCTATGTAACAGCTTTCTAGAAGAACAGTAGTGATACCATTTAACCCATAGCTGGGAGGATAAGGGGCTTCATACTTTTCCCAGGGGTATTTGTTAGTAAGTAAACATAATAGAGCGACTGGATTTCGAACTCGCATACTACGATTCCGAAGTCCATCGCTTTAAACATTACACCACGAGGACGCCTCCTTTCTTTTCTTTTTTTTTTTTTTTTTGTCTTAGATAGGAATACTTGAGATCATATAACTTTGAGCAAAAACTCTTTAAAAACTAAACAAAAATTTGAAACATACAATATACGCAATTCCCAAATTTCTAGGTTTAAAATAACCCCAGACAGGTTGACATTAAAGTCAATCAATCGTAATTGTCTACTTGCCTCGCTCACTAACGGTTACACCACAGGAGACGCCTTCTGACAAGCAGGTAATGACAGAGATTTCGTGAAATGAATTAACTGTTAATAATTTATTGTTTTGTTTTGTGTTGTTTTCTTATTTGTTTGTTGTTTTCTTCGTCGAGTTCTCATGAATTTCACGAGACCATTTTAAACGGTGGGAGGGGATCTATAGTATGGAAGTGTGCATGGCACGTGTTTCGAAACCGTAACGGTTACACCGCACGTGCGAGCATCGGCTGTCAGCGTATAATCATGACTGTGCAAACGCACGCACGCACGCACGCTCGCTCACTTCTCTTTCTTTCTTTCTCTCTCTCTCTCTCTCTCTCTCTCTCTCTCTCTCTCTCTTTTAAATACACAATTCTTGCCTCATACTACGGAAGGTTATAATCCTAGGTCTGATGGTATGCTATTATTATCATTATTATTTCCCCAGCTTCAGTTCTTCTAACACAGGTTGCTGATTAAACAGTCACCCATCTTAGAACTAAATAGGCTCACTACAACTTAAGAGGATTCAGCGAGTCTTAACCTCAAATCTTACAGTATCTAGTGTTCCTAAGTGGCCGCCCATCTAAGAACTGAACAAGGCCATCACTGCTTAACTTCGATGATTTGACGACAAACTTAATTTTAAGTCAGGTCTGATGATTTGTGTTTTGTAGCAAATTCACCAAAAATTAACCAGCTGTCGTTATCTGGTTGCCACGGGACACTTCCCCTGATGTAATGGTTAATGAGCTCGACTTGAGAACCATCATGAGTGAGTTTCATTCCATATTTCAATAAAGGAAAACATTACAGTTTATGAAGTAGAAAGTGGATAGAAAAAAAGGAGGTTTATTACTTGATCACTTGAAAAAAAAAAATGACTGACTTGGGCATTACATAACCCACTAAGGGATGACATGCCGTAAAATCACCATACCAAAAGGGCATTTTATTTTTTCAAATATGCGTATATATATATATATATATATATATATATATATATATAGGAATATTTCTTTTGTAGAGAGCCAAGTCGGTTGGAGCTGAAGAATACTCCGAGAGCATTTCTATAAAGGGTAAGACCCCCCAACGATTGTCCTGGATATGACGAAAAACGAGCCGACCGTGATGCTCCAGTAATGCAGAAGCTTTGGGGAATGCGGAGTACCCCATCCTTGCCATCGCTCCCTGGTCAACTCTTATAATACCCCAAAATTTGGTCCACCATTGACTCACCAAATAAGCTAGTGATAACCATAAACTATTATAATATATATACATACATACATACATACACATATATATATATATATATAGAGAGAGAGAGAGAGAGAAACGCACAGTTGAGTTCCCTTTCCGACTAACACTCTAGACATAGAAACGAACCCCATTTTCTCACCTAAGCCATGTTCCTCTAAAACGATGGCATTAGCATGAAGTATCCCACGAACGTTGATATGTCATTAAAACAAAGAATAGTAAACGAACTCTCTTTTTATGGGACTCGTGTCCCACAGCAGGGAATACAGTCAGTGTATTTCAAGCCCCACCGACAAGAGGGCGCGCACACACACACACACACACACATATATATATATATATATATATATATATATATATAAGATATCTAATCCAGTAAATCTGGAGTTGGGAACGATTCCAAGCAGGACCAATAAAATATTCAAAAATAGAATATTAAATTTAAGTGCTCAGTGTAAATAAAATCCACCGAGCAAATAATTTTCTCTTAAAAAAACCCCAACAACTGATCACATTGAGATAATAAATTTATTTCCATTCTTTTAAAAAGCATTGATATAAATCAATGCTCTTAAAAATGAACAGAACTTCTTCAGATCAAACAAAAAATGGATCAAAATAATTTTGTACATTCAGAACCAGGCTTAAAAAAAACTTATTTCTCCTATATAAAATTAACCATTTAAATTAATGTAACAATAAGTATCAACTTATTTTTACATGTAAAGGAAGGAACATACGGTTTCATCATACTTCAAATTTAACAGTGGAAAAATTTACTGCTGCAATATTACATATCTAAACATTCACACACACACACACACACACACACACACACATATATATATATATATATATATATATATATATATATATATATATATGAAAAATGTATAAATTATTTTTCAAACATATCTAATTTTAATACATCAATTTTTATCATTAAAATGAAAAAAAAAATTGAAACTGACGTTATTTACGGTAAAATCACACTAAATTACAATCATAGAGTAAAAATTGATAATATAAATTCAAATTCTACTTCATTTACCAATTTTATAAATCATAGTTATTTATTGTTTACTTGTTTATTCACTTATTTTTGAAAATAGTTAAAATCTATTTCTATGCTTACATGTAGCAATAAAATTTTATCATATATATTACCAAAATTATATATATATATATATATATATATATATAAAGAATTTTGGAAATATATGTGATAAAATAAACGTTGACGATGAGGGCCAATAATGAAGATAAAATCTTACGTAAACATCGGCAATTAAGTCCGACTCAAATGTCATTATTTAGACGTAACTTAGCACAATAAACAGTGCTAATAACGAGTGATAAGAACAGACACACGCAGTTCTTCATTTTCCCGCCTACTGAGTCAACCAGGTTGTCGTAGCCCCGAGATAATTCAGCGAAGTTACTCAAATGAATGCCGTTCTCTACGTCAACGACACCCACTTCGTCAATACGACTGCTTCGCCACTCAGCACGTCGTTATGTCTTAAGAGTCCCTACCGCCCCGGGGGTCAAAGGATTAATTGACGTCTTGGCCCACAGGAGTAAGTTTTATGGGAGTCGGTATTGGGGGAACAATGGTGGACTACTAAGAGGGAAACATCTGCCGGGTCTGGAACGACTCTGGGAGACCGTACTGCCGTAAATAGAGACGGCGCGTAGGCCATTTCGTGACTAGATTTCGTCCCGCGTGGAAAGAAGATAAAGAGAAAGAGATGGGGGAATATATATATATATATATATATATGGAAAGAGAAAGAGAATGAAAAAAGGAGAGAAACGAAAGGGAGGATAAATGAAAACACATGAGACAAGAAAAGCGGAGAGAATGATAGATACGGCTTCTTTCTTTCTTTCTTTCTTTCTTTCTTTCTTTCTGTTCATTTTAATATAATATCTATCTATCTATCTATCATTTTCTCTCTCTCTCTCTCTCTCTCTCTCTCTCTTTCTATATATATATATATATATAAACCTATGCTTGTACATATCTATCTATCTATCTATCGATCTATCTCATTCTTTCAATATATATATTTAAGTTTGTATAATTCTGTCTATCAATCCATCTAAGGTTGTATATAACAAGCTATCTCTCCCAGTTTGTGCATATCTATCTACCAATCTCTCTCTCTCTCTCTCTATATATATATATATATATATATATATATATATGTATATATAACTCAGTTTGTACATATCTATCTATTTATCTATGTTTTGAACGATACACAGATTTCATCTCATAATGCAGATAACTAACGGATGATATCTATCTCACTGAAGGAGTATATATATATATATACAATGAATTCACTCAACCGTTACTTTGATATTGTTAATTTTTTGATCAAATGAGCAATTAGCTATACTGATTTGAAAAAAATTGCTCAACATCAAAATAACGGTTGAGTAAATTCATTATATATATATATATATATATATATATATATATATATATATATGTGTGTGTGTGTGTGTGTGTGTGTGTGTGTGTGTGTGTGTACGAGGAGGATTAATATATTAACAGCCTGATAAGCAATTCTCAGCTAAATTTTCATATGAAATTTTCTCTGTATAATATTCAATGGATATGGAAAAGACTATGTTTGTTGTTTAAAAAATAAATTATCTATAATTATCTATAATCAAGCAGTCGATTTTTTATACACACACACACACACACACACACACACACACTCACACACACACGCGTGTATATATTTATATATATATATATATATATATATATCTTTTGGCCCATACAAAATTCACACACAAAGCATTAATGCAAAACAAATTGAAGCTTCTGTCTAGTTTAAAGACATCTATGTTGACAGTTATCCCATCATTCCATTGAAAGAAAGGCTGTGAGTAGTTGGTATAATATAACTTTTTATTATTAGTATATGATTAGTATCATTGGAATTGGTATATAGTAAAGTAGTACTCAGCCAGAAATATCAAACCTTTGAGTTCAAACAGCTAAATAAAATGGAAAACTCTAAACAGACAGAAAAAAATATGTAGACTTTTGGAGCTTACAGTAACCTGAAGGTTAGAAATCTTATCTCTCTGATGGTTCACAGATATAAGATGTAATATATTCTATCTGATGAAAATCTAATTGAATAAAAAAAATAAATCGTGGGATAATGATGAGAGGTTGCACAACCCGGCGCCTGTCATAGAAAATGACTCGCATAAACTCCTATGGGACTTTAACATACAAATGGTTCACCTAATCCCGGCCAGAAGACCAGACCTCATAATAATCAACAAAAGAAAGAGAATCTGCAAAATTGTTGACTTTGCTGTCCCAGCGGACCACTGAATAAATCTGAAGGAAAGTGAAAAGAAGGATAAGTACCTCGACCTTGCTAGAGAACTGAAAAAACTGTGGAACATGAAAGTAACGATTGTGCCAATTGTGATTGGTGCGTTAGGCACAGTAACTAAAGGATTATTAAAGGGCCTAGAGGACTTGGAAGTTAGCGAACGGGTAGAGACTATCCAAACGACAGCATTGCTGAGGACGGCCAGAATACTGAGACGAGTCCTGGAGACTTGAGGAGACTTGCTTTCACTCAAACTCCAGTGAAAAACCATCAGCTAATACTGATGTGAAAAACTCTAGAGGAGTAAATAATAATAATAATAATTATAATAAAATGGTATCAGCACAACCCAGCACCTGTCCTAGAAAATAACACACATAAACTCTTATGGGACTTTAACATACAAACGGATCACCTGATCCAGGCCAGAAAACCAGACTTAATTATAATCAACAACAAAAAAAAAAAAGAGAACTTGAAAAATAGTCGACTTTGCTGTCCCGGCTGCCACAGAGTAAAACTGAAAGAATGTGAAAAGAAGGATAAGTACCTCGACCTTGCTAGGGAATTGAAAAAACTGTGGAACATGCTGGTGACAATTATACCAATTGTAATTGGTGCGTTTGGAACAGTAACTAAAGGATTACTAAAGGGACTGGAGGACTTGGAATTAGGCGGACCTGGGGAGACCATCCAAACGACAGCGTTATTGAGAACGGCCAGAATACTGAGAAGAGTCCTGGAGACTTGAGGAGACTTGCTATCACTCATACTCCAGTGAAAAACCATCGGCTAACGCTGATGTGAAAAGCTCGGATGAGTGAATAATAATAATAATAATAATGATAATAACGAAGACTGTAATATTATCAGGAATAATTAACTATCTGATTAAGAATCTAATTATGGTAATGATAACAATGTTGTTGTTGGTAAAGAGATTAAAGTTAATAATGTTAATGGTGGCTCATTCAACGGGGTTAGAAATCAGATGCTGATGTCAGTGATAGCAAGAACAAATTTAGCTATGGTAACCTGGATAGCAGCAACAGCAGCAGCAGCAGCAGTAGTTAAGAGCAACAATCTATCAATCTCTATCTCTATCTATGTATCTATCAATCTATCTCTTATCCCCCCTTTCTCTTTCTCTGTGTGCGTGTATGTGTGTGTGTGTGTGTGTATATATACGAGGGCCATTCAAAAAGTTCTAAGACTCACAAAGAAAGAAGGTCTCTTGCTAAACATTTTTAACCTTGATCATGGGGATAAGCCAGCCATCTGCAAGATGGGGTCCTAAGACTGCTGACGCCAGAGCACAAACTAAAAAGGGTTGACATTTCTGATTTTCCGATTCCTTCTGGGTAAAGCTCAGAACTTTTTGAACAACCTTATATATATATATATATAAGGTTACGTGGAATAATCGCAGATTTAAATTTGACGCAGCGAAGATAGTTTTAAGATGAGGAAGTTTCTGAGTAGCAGCAGCAGCCATGCCATTTTACTTATCATACTGTTAAACATCATACATTCGTGAATCATTCGAGGGCACGGCATCTTCAACATAGTAACATACCCTGCTGGTTAGCTCACCAGATCTATCCTCTTGTGAATACTTCCCCTTAGTGTTACCTGAAGCTCAAGTCTTTATACTCAACAACGGCTTACTCACTAGATCTACCCCCTCGAGATTACTTCCCTTAGGATAACCCGAAGGCTCAAATTTTTAAAAGTAGCAACGTATAGCTCACCAGATCTTTTCTCTAGTGATTACAGGGTGCGGAAGCAAAATATGGAATAATTTTCTTACCTTTTTTTTAGTCTGTGTAATCAAATTTTAGAAAAAAAAAACGTGATAAATTCAAATTCTCATGATTAGCTCTATTAATCAAGCACTTTTTAAAAAATTAAAATTCACCCCAATATGAGTCAGCAAGAAAAGAAACGACAAAGAATCTATGATTTACTTAACGCCGAAATTGAATCAGTTTCTCTGTCTACCGTATACAAAGCAAAGAAACATTTTTACAGAAAATATCATATATATATATATATATATATATATATATATATATATATATATTGAAATCTCATGATAATATTTTGATGTTGGATGCAATGTATGGGGTAAGATGGTCACATCTGTTTAATTGTATTACAGTTTACGCAACTACAGTAGGGTGAAATAAATATTCGGACCAATGAAAATTCTTTTTTTTAATCTTTCAAACAGTGCCTGAACAAAATTTTATATACATTAATTATATAAGGATAAATTCTACTAATATGTGTATATAAACTTAAGTTACAATTAATTTTAAAGAAATTAATGACATTTATTCATTTTCATGAGAGAAAAACGTAATTAAATAGTACAATATTATTACAATATTTTTCTAGATTGTTCCAATAATGGATCAGTATCTATAATTAGCCTTCTTGAATGTTCCAATAAAGTTATCAGTAACTATAATTATCTTCAAATCCTAACCGGAACTTTCTTCAATTGCTTGTTGTACGGCAAGATATAATGAAATGAGTAATTCACAAAAAGCACAGATTGTTAAGTTTTGGAAAGAAGTAAAAGGTTATAGAAATATCTCAAGCAACCTGAATATTCCTTTTACTACAATAGGTTAATTGCAAGGTTTAAAAGACGTAACACAGTTGAAAACAGAAAAAGAACAGATGCTCCAAGGAAGATTTCTCCTAAGGACTCCTGGTTAACCAAAATCTAATGGTTACGCGTGAAGGGCTTCAGGAAGATTTGCGTTCATCAGGATGTAGTGTAACCAAACGAACAATAAGTAATGAAATGCTGAGGAATGGTCTGTCACTGAGACCCTAGAAAATTTCTCTCCTATTGAAACGACATAAAGATACAAGGTTGAAATTTGTGAGATAGCATAAAGAAAAGGAAAATTCCTTCTAGGAAAGTGTATTAAGGGAATGAAACTAAAATTGAGTTGTTTGGTCAAAATTATCGAAATCCTGTGTGGAGGAAAGAAGGCGAAGCCTACTCACCAAAAAACACGCTACCAACTGTCAAATTTGGCAGTGGCAGTATAATGATTTGGGGATGTTTTTCAGCAAAAGTTGTGGACAAAATATCAGTAACAGATGGTAAAATGAATGCCCAAAAGTATAAATATTTTGTTTTCTGTTGAGAGTCTTGAGTTACCTTCTGATTACATTTTCCAGCATAATGATCCCAAGCATAGAGCTAAATCTATGAAGAAGCGGTTGTCTGAAAATAATGTTCATGTTTTGCAATGGCCAAGTCAGTCACCAGATTTGAATTCAATTGGGAACTTTTAACGAATTTTGAAAATTCAAATTCGAAAAAGAGTACCAGCAAACATCAATAATCTGAAGACAATATGCCGGGAAGAATCGTACACAATGCCTACAATTTATTGCTAGAAATTAATTGAGAACTACTGGAAGAGATTAGTATCTGTTGAAGTGAATAAAGGGTATTCTACAAAGTATTAAATGAAGATAATACGTTATTTTTTGTATATATATATACACACACACACACACACACACACACTCATATATATATATATATATATATATATATGTATATTTAAAAGAGACCATTATTTAGCATATTCAATTTCCTTTAAAAGTTAATTTCCTGTAACCCGCAAAATGTCGTTAGATGAGTCGGTTTGAGTTTAATGTAACGCCAATTCACTTGACAAAATGTGTAAATAAAACTATTAACCCCGACGTCAGCAATAGGTAAGTCGCAGGACTGTATTTTTAGTCTAAATAAGGAGACCAGTCTAGGATAAAGAAAACCAGGTGTACTCCACAAAAAATTGACCTTGTCCCGCATCCTGCTCATCGAGGAAGACTTAAGTAAATTCAGACAACACACAGAAATGGCATCGTTGTCCCAAGTTCGAATGCTGGACGTGGCTATTTGTGTTTCACATTTGTGCTTATAACTTTTGGAAAAGGTTTGAAAAAAAAAAAGGTTTGAAAAAAAAACTCATCTCCTTTCAGCTATGGGCAAGTAGTAAGTCAGTCAAATATAATATATGATTAAAATCATCTTTTTTTAAATCACTTTATGAAAAGTCTTTTTAAAAGGTTTAAAACCGAAAAGTCGGGTCTAGATTTTTTGTCTTATACTTGGTATATATATATATATATATAATTATTTATTCTAGGTAAGTATATATATATATATATATATATATACAAACTAAGTATGATATAGATATATACATAGTTAGTTTATATACATATATATACAAGGTGAGTATATATATATATATATATTAGGTAAGTATGTATATATATATGTTTATATATATATACTCTCGGTTAGTGTGTATATATATATATATATATATATATATATATATATATATATACTATGTAAGTTTATGCATTTAAATATACTCGGTAAGTATATATATACATATATATATATATATATATATATATATACTCTTGGTAAGTGTATATATATACTTAGCTCGTGTATATATATATATATATATATATATATATATATATATATATATATATATATACTTACATATATATATATATATATATATATATATATATATACTTGCCTAGTAGATATATATATATATATATATATATATATATATATATATATATAATATATCTAGATATTTATACTTATCTAGTATATATATATATATATACTATGTAAGTATATATATATATATGTATATATATTTAGTAAGTATATATATATACTTAGTAAGTATATATATATATATATACAATATATATATATATATATATACTATGTAAGTATATATATATATATACTATGTAAGTATATATATATATACTATGTAAGTATATATAAATATATATATATTATGTAAGTATATATATATATATATATATACTATGTAAGTATATATATATATATATATATATACTATGTAAGTATATATATATACTATGTAAGTATATATATATATGTATATATATATACTTAGTAAGTATATATATATATATATATACAATATATATATATATATATATACTATGTAAGTATATATACATATATATATATATATACTATGTAAGTATATATATATATATATACTATGTAAGTATATATATATATATATATATATAATACTATGTAAGCATACATATATATATATGTATATATATTTAGTAAGTATATATATATACTTAGTAAGTATATATATATATATATATATATATATATACAATACATATATATATATATATATACTAGGTAAGTTTATATATTTTTACATACATATATATACATATAAACTAAGTAAGTAAGTGTATATATATATATATATATATGTAGGTAAGGATATTTATGAATATATGTATATATACTTGGTGAGTATCTATATTATAAACAGGAAGTATTAATATCAGTACAAAGCCGTCCATGCGTAAATTCATTCGCTGAAAATGACGATAAACAGGGGTAAGATATCCGACTGACTTTACGTCAGACGGATTTCGATGTCAACTTGAAGCCTGTGCCGTGATTTGCCACACTGAAGTGTTGTGATACATCGAAACAGTCTTTCAGTGGATGACAAAAAAAGTTTTATTCGTTGTAGGTCCAAAGAGAAAAAGAAATATTTTGAAATTTATAAGTCCATGAAAAGAATTATATTCTTAAGATTTATTTATTTATTTATTTCGTTCTTACATACGTGTATGCTTCCAGCTTGTTTTTTTCGTTGGGGAACATATATGGCACAAGGCCTCATGAATGTGCTACTCAATGAGAACCGAAACCTCTAGTGTTCGAAGATTGAATGGTTTTCACTTGGTTATAGGTTTATATAGAGGTCATTCTAAAAATATAGATCTCCTCGTACACCTATTTATTTTGATTCATATATATATATATATATATATATATATATATATATATATAGTGCAATTAGAAGGAAACTCAAACCTGGATAAATTGTCATTATAAATTTATTTCGGTGAAGAATATCATTATACTTTCCGTCTCATCAGATGACTGCACATGTTTAATTTGAGATTGAAAAACAGCAATTAGAAATTACAGTCTATATGTGTACAAAAAAAAAACTTATATAAATTTAAATTCGCAGACGAAATCAAGGGGGGTTAAAACAATTGAGTATTAGAAAAATTAAGAAACCAGGAAAAGGGTGATCCTGTAAATTAACCCATCCTAATTTGAACATATGCTTGATTTTTGTAGCAGGTCGAATTTTATGAATAATATAAGGTTGTAAACTAAACAATTATCTTCATATAGTTTTCGTTTACTTCTCATACATATGTTTATTCCCTCAGCTAATGTGGTCTTAGACTCCTAAAAAACAAAAAACAAGAAAAAACCCTTTCGGCAACCACCAGTTGCCTTTAATTAACCCCAAAATAGTCAAAGTGAATTAACTACTCCTGAATTTAAAAACCCTAATTCAGAATTTATATCTAAATGTCCAAGAATCTCCTCCTCTACATAAATCTCCCCGTCATATAATACTAGTAAATACTGAAATAATGTTATCATTTCCAATGCAAATCATCCAGCATCAATATCCCTGCTATTGTCTAGAGTAGGAGCCTCGGTGGCCTCCAGTCTGGATAATTTAAATCTACTTTTATGTCTACATTTAAACACAAGCTCGTTACGTTCATTTAACACAAGTCTATGTGCGTGCCCGCGCACAGCGTTGTTCTGCAATCAATGCCCCAGTTTGGTTTGGTTTGGTTTGGTTTCTTTGTTTAATGGCATATCAACCTTTGTAGGTTATTTAATGCCAAATCCATTCCCCTAGAAGAACAGTAGTGGTACTATTTAACCCATAGCTGGGAGGATAAGGGGTCCAGACCTTTCCCAGAAGTATTTGCCCGAAAGTGAACTTAGAAGCGCGACTGGAGTTCGAACTCGCTTACTACGATTTCGCAGTTCATCGCTTTAACCATTACACCACGGGCACTCCCCCAATACCCCCTGTTTATTGCCCGGAAGCAGAAAACGCAATAAAACCATTGGATAAAACAAATTGTCAGCAACAAAACACCATTTTACTCAGTGTAAAGCAAGAAGGCATCTGATAGCGATCTTAAAAAAGGTCTTGAGAAATAATTTTTAAAATACCAAAGAGCGTTAGTATGTGTTAGGTTCTAAAGAGCCATTACCCACAGGTAGACTATTAGTCGTTGATATTCATCTTCATCATCATCTTTACGTCGCACTGACAGAACAGATTTCCTTGACTCTCACTCCCCATTCGTCCCAATCATTCATCTCTCCCGTATGTTCACCAAACTAAATACGGTATCTACACAAAGCTGATATAGATAAGTTCTTGCTGGTTGGCCAACACTGGCGCGTCTATGTGAAGGGATCCATAGGAGAACGTCACTAATGAGTTCGTCCTTGCTTCTCCAGCGGTGTCCCGCATGTCTTGTTCGTCTTATTTGGATGGTTTTAGAAATTGGAAGTTAGTGGCTGTTCAACTGTTATTTGGTGGGGTGTTGCTTCCTGGAGTTGTTCAAAATAGCTCGTAGCATTTTTTTTATAGTTCCCATCTAGCTTTTTTCTCGATGTGTTATGTTAACGTCAATGTGGTGCATTCATACAGTAGTATTGACACAGCCAGAAGAAATTCTGTTCTATTCTATCGGAAAAACCAGACTTCCATATGATCGATAATCCATCGATATCAGTCGATGCCTTCACTAGACATATATTATCACTTTCAGTAGATGAGATATTGCTGCCGAGAGACGAGAACTTGTCTTCTAATATTAGTGGCTCCCTACTTAGAGTGGAGATGGCATCTTTTCGTTTGAAATACATGTACTATGTTTTATCTGCGTTCGCATGAAGCTTAATGCCTCCTGCTGTTGCCTGCTCTAGGCTATGTAGCAAATATTCAGCTTGGGCAGGTGTGTTGGCAAGAAGTGGTAGATCATCTGCATAGTCTGCGCTTTTTATAGTTTCTGCAGGATATAATTTGCTTCATACATTTTTTTTTTTTTTTTTTTTTGCGTAAAGCCATTTTCTTTTATTTGATCTATCGATGTTGAAGACGGAAGTTTGGATAAGTGTGTGAACTCTTTAAATAAAGACCGAGATACCGTTGCCCTAATGGGACTTTTTTTTCGTTAATATTTCTTAACAAGCTAACTCTTCAAACCGTTACGAGTATTTATGAACTTGGGGACATGAGGATGCATCCAGCCTACAAAACCATGAGAGAGGCTTTCCACTATTTCCAAAAATAAATTGTACATTCACCATTCGGAACCTGATAACCAAAAGCTTTCAAGCAGAAAACAAACTAAAAAAATCCGAGAAAGGTAATGTTTTCATGTCATTCAACTATGATTCAATGATTTAAATATATATATATATATATATATATATATATATATATATATATATATGTATTGAGATGAAAAAGAAAAATCACAAGGTCTTCAAAGGATGATTTGATTTGTAGAAATATTTGCCAACTTTAAATGTTCCAGTTTTCAGACTCTCATCAATGTGTAGACGTTGTTAAATGAAACGAAAAGAATGAAAAAGTTTTAAAATATTCTATTTCCAATGGTAGCGTTTTGTTTGAAAATTTGTTTTCCCAGTTGTTTGAAACTGTTGAATACACTGATTGCTTCTCTGCAGAGAAATAAGACCTCTTCCCAATGAGTGTCCTGGTTATGACACTAAACAATCTAATGGTGAGTTTCCAGTAATGGTGAGTTTCGAGTAATGCTGGAACTTTGGAGAATGCGGAGTACTCCTTCATACTCCTAGGTTCATTGCGGCCCGGAGTGATATCACCTGATATCTATCTATGGGTCAAATTGAACTAAACTGTGTACTCATGTTAAACTGAATTGTTTGAAATAGAACTGTTTTGACATTTAAACTGTGTAAAAGTAGGCAACCTTAGTCGAGGGTGACCAGAAGGCTCCCTTTTCAATAGCTACTACACCGAGGGGTAGGGGAAGGCGCTACTCCTTTCTCTAGATTGCTCCACTTTACCCTTATATTGCAGGGTGCTAAGCAAGGCGGCATCAAGTATCATTTTTTGAGTCTTTGGTTTGACCCGACCTTGGACTGAACCCCAGTTCTCCCGGACCATTGGTGAATACTCTACTCATTAGATCATGTGTAAACAAAAAACTATGCTTATACTAAACTGAATTGTTTGAAACTTTAAATGACCCGAAAAGGGTTGATACACTGTAAAACAAAACAACTGGGGGGTCCTCGTTAAAGCGATGGACTGCGAAAATCGTAGTAAGCGAGTTCGTACTCCAGTTGCGCTTTTACGTTCACTTTCGGGCAAATACCCTTGGGAAAGGTATGAACCCTCTTATCCTCCCAGCTATGGGTTAAATAGTACCACAACTGTTCTTCAGGGAGAATAGCTATGGCATTAAATAACCTAGAAAGGTTGATATGTCATTAAACAAAGAAACCAAACCAAACTAAAAAACTAAACAAAACAACCAACCAACTTGAAAATTTGTATGATGTAATTAGATTTCCAAAATGTATCTATAAAAAAAATCCCAGTTACACCTATCTATCCTTCTCTCTATCTATGTATTTATCGATAGAGAGATAGATGGATCGATAGAAAGACTGATAGATAAAATCTTTCTTAATATGTATAATTAATGGAGCTGAATTATTTTAGATAAGGGATCTTTTAACTTTTTGGTACCAATCTGACCAAATAAGAAGATAAATTTAAAAAATGGTCTCTCTTTGCTAATATTGTGCTTTGAAATGATACTAGATCTAACAATTTTCCGACGTTTTCTTATTATACCAACATTTTGAATTCTTTAAAATTAAAGCTGTCTTGATTGTAGTTGTAGATTGGTTTGGTGGCACATCAGCCATTTTGGGTTATCCAATGCCAAATCCATTTTTAAACTTATAACCAATTCTATTTCAAACAATTCAGTTTATAAGAATAGTTTTAAAGTTGTGAATAGGTTCTTAATTATATCAGCCCAAACCGTAGTTTATGTTTGCTCTTTTTAAATCTCTTCTGTGTTAATAAAATTGTATTTTACAACTACAGATAGATAGATTGATAGATAGATGTGGTATGGATTTTTTCATAAATAAATTTTGGAACGCTAATTACATCACACAACGGAAGTAGAATTTTTAAAAAACTTTCTAATCTTTTTTGTTACATTTAATAACACTGATGAAGGTCTAAAAACCGAAACGTAAAACGTTGCCAAATATTTCTACAAATTAGATCATCCTTTGAAGACCTCGTGTGTTTGTTTTTTTTTTATATCGGTACATTTTCATCCAGTCGGATTTATTTCCAGTTTTCCCTATATATATATATATATATATATATATATATCTGGAGTCTTAATATACATGGGACCCATGTGACTGCTAACAATTCTTCTAATGATAATGTTGTGTTCTTTTTTGTTTGAGATTTGAAAATAGTATAGTATAACAACTATTAATCCTTGATCACAATGCCTTGCAGAAGAGAAAATATTTTGTCATTTTTATTTGATACCAAAATCATTCAAAACTGTCTCGAAATAGATGCAACCGATTAATATAATGATGATTTATTACTGAGAAAAGAAACTCAAAAAAAGATTACATGTCATGGAGGCTGATATAATAATAATTAAAAGAAAAACATTGATTCGATGTCCTTAGCTCAAAGGATGCATTTTTATAGGACGTGTTCCAACTAACCGCCATTGTACTTTTATCAGTAATGAACCATTATCATATTAATGGGATGCATCTATTTTGAGACACCCTATATATATATATACATACATATATATATATATATATATATATATATATATATATATATATATATATATATATATATAACATAATTTTAATCTCTATGTTCGAAAAAAAAATTGCCAATTAAAATTCAACATCTCAGTTTATCCAAAGACCTCAATACTCATATGTTTAGTTGGCTAGTCTTAGAATTTGGTTGACAGTATTTTCTGTTGAATACGATCCTTCGAGAAAGAGTGTATCTCGAGTATGCCACTAAACTGCATCTGATAGCTAGGCTCCAGTTCTGTTAGATCGGGAGAGTATTGATTGCACCTACATTGTTATTCTTCCTAGGTCCACTCTGACCCTGAGTGGTCTCACCTGTTAGCATCCAATCAATTGGTCAAAGAGAAGTCTAATAATTAGTCATTTTCGAAAAGAGCGTGTGCAGAAAAAAAAATAAAACTGCTGAGATGCAACTACACTCAGTGTTAACGTATGAACGCACAATTAAGGTATTTCCCTTAACTCTAAAGGAATGTCCTTGTGGTGTAATGGCTTAAGTGCTAGACTGTGGAATCGTAGTACACGAGTTCGAACTCCAGGCGCGCTATGACGTCCACTTTCGGAGAAATACGCGTGGGAAAGATATGAACCCCACCTCATCCTTCCAGCTATGGGTTAAATATTACCACTACTGTTCTTCTAGAAGGATAGATTTAGCATTAAATAATCCAAAAATGTAAATATGCCATTAAAACAAACAATAAACAAGATTCTAGGTATAAAATAACCCCAGCCAGGTTGACATGCCGTTATAATCGATCTGTTAGTCAATTAACTAGGCCTATATCTGATTCTTATTCTTGGTTTGGTTTGGTTAATGTCTGTCTGTCTGTCTCTCTCTCTCTCTTTATATAGATATATAAGATAGTGGTGTCTGTGAACCTGGTGTCATACATTTTGCATTCGTGTGATAGAGCTAGTAAGAACCATAAATCTCTTATGTATGTATGTATGTATGTATGTACACACACGCACTCTCTCTCACACACACACACACACACACACACATATATATATATATATATATATATATATATATGTATGTATATGGTGGTGTCTGTGACCCTGGTTTTCATGCTTTACGCATTCATCAGACAAAAATCCTCGGGTCACCGACACCACAATGTAATATACACACACACATATATATATATATATATATATATATATATATATATATATGTGTGTGTGTGTGTGTGTGTGTGTTTGTTTGTGTATATATATATATATATATATATATATATATTACATGGTAGTATCGCTGACTCGGTGTTTCCTGTCTGATGAATACGTAAAGCATGAAAGCCAATGTCACAAACACTACCGTATATATATATATATATATATATATATATATGTGTGTGTGTGTGTGTGTGTGTGTGTGTGTGTGTGTGTGTTTTAGAGGTTTTGGTTCTTACCTGTTCACTTGGTGTGTTAAGTTGGTCCACCATTAACTTATCAAGTGAACAGGTAAAAACCATAAACCTCTACAACATATACTAATATATATATATATATATATATATATATATATATATATATATATATATATATATTCCTATAATATATATATATATATATTCCTATAATATATATATATATATATATTCCTATAATATATATATATATATATATATTCCTATAATATATATATATATATATGACATCTCTGTCATCGATATTGAGCACTATTCAATAAAATCACAAAACTTTGTCCATCTCAGACTCACCAAATGAGCTTGTGATAATCTTAAACTATCACAATGTATATATATATATATATAGTATCGACCAAAAGTTGGGACAAGTCTGAATTGTTTCTCTAAGTTCATAATAAAAGCTAATTTTGCATTTGGTCATAAAATTCGAAGTGAACTGCATAAGAATAAGCAAGAGTTGTTTACTTTTTTACACACTGCTTCTGTTAACATACTTTTACGTGTTACTAAAAGGATCGCTAACAGTAATAAATGTTCGTGGCAGATTCTCTAAAATAGAAAATATAGGTTTGCTTTGATTAAAATTATAATTATCTTATATTTATTCTAATTTAAACCCTTGGATAATTGCATGCAAACAGGAACATAAATATATTTCTCTCTTGAAAAATTTGAAACTCTATTCATTTTTTAAGCTTAGAGAAAAAAATCAATGTAGTCCTCAACTTTTGGTCGGTTATATATATATATATATATATTGCTTTTATGTATGTCACGATATACAGCAATTTTAGAAATAGTTTCAGATGGTAATTACCGTCATTGGTCTAAATCCCTCTTGCCACACAAAGAAAAGTTAAATACCTTCGTTGAACGACTGTATATTAAATAAAATTTAAATATATGCAAGTTTAACAAATCATATTAGTTAAAAATGCAAAGGTGTCGCATTTCGAGCATTTTACATTAATTTAAATAAAGTAGTTACTGAACAATGGCGCGCATAAATACGTGAGCACGCATGCGCATAAAATTTTCTTAATAGAAATAAAAGATAACGTATACATACAAGCATTTAGAATTTTAAAAAATTAGAAAAAAATAACCAGTGAGCGAATAAAACAGAATACTTGTTAAAAAGTATACTTGTCTCGTAAATGATTAGAATTTTTATGATTTCAAACTTAAATGAGTGACCTTGTGCCATACTTGGCTAATTATAACATTGTCATGTGCCACACCATAAAGTAGCGAACAATTTTGTGTTACAAACTTGTACTTTTGTAGTGAATCTGATTCTCACTATGAGCGTCATATTTCTACGTGTCCTGGGCATGACACTAAACTTCATCCGATGAGGAAGCTCTAGTTCTTAAACCCTGAGGAGTCCAGAATACTCCTTCGTGAAGCAATATAATTGTGTGGAAATTATTTGTATGACATAAGAATACTTGAAACGACGAAAAAGGGCAAATTGTTTCTTTTACGTACAGTTACACGAAGCTATAATTGATTCCAGGGTTCAATCTCAGGTCGAGCCATACTAAAGATATATTTACCAACCCCTCCGCTCAGGCAGGATATGACACATGGTCTATTTTTAAGCGGAGTTTAACAGGTTTGAATTTAGAGTTTTCCTTCTAGACTAGTTGCCTCACCAAGGCTGAAGAACTCAGTCTGCCCTACTATTTACCCATTGCTGGAAGGAGAATAATTGGATTCATACCTTTCCCAAGGGTATTAGTGCTATGTGAAATGCAATCAGTCTCGTCCAGGATTTGAACTCGTGTCGCCGTGTCCATTTCCTACGACGATAACCATTACACCACGGGCATACTAAAGACTCAGAAAATGGTTCTTGATGTCACCTTGCTTAGTACTCAGCTCTGTAAGGTAAGGATCAAAGATAAAGTGGAGTAATCCTGGGAATGGAGTAGCGCCCTACCCTACACATTGGTTTAGTAGCTACTGAAAAGAAAGCCTTCGGGTCACCCTCGACTAAGGTTGCCAACTTTACTTGAGATTATTTCTGATGAGTTTTTAACACCAACGTTAGCAGGTGGGCTTCTCTGATAGGTCTTCTGGGCTCTTCTCAGTATTCTGTCTGGTCTTAACAATGTGACAGTTTGAATGATCTCCACTCATCCTCCGATTTATAAATTTTCCCGCCTTCTTTCTAAGCCTTTAGGGACCGTTCCAAGTATGCCAATTACAACTGTTATCACCGTATAGCGCAACTGGATTTCGAACTCACTTACTACGACGCCGTAGTCCAGAGCTTTAACCATTACATCACGATGACATTCCTCTTTTTTCTTTGGAATCGCAACAGTATTTGATTATTTTCAGATAGTACGGGTGCCGTGAGTCTTTTCTTTTTTATTGAAGATTTTTCCTAGATATCAGTTTGTATAATTTTTATTGGCAAAATGTCTCATCTACGTTTTCCTCAAACAATCAAAATCTTATAGGTTCGATATATATATATATATATATATATATATACTTGTATGAACATACAAACTGCTCAGTTACCAAAACACTCACTAATACAAGTAATACATACAAACATTGACATTCATCACAAATACACATATACGCACACACAAACACACACATACAGAATACACTCATATATACACAAAGGCACATTGATGACAAATACACACACTTACACAGACAAGAAATAAAAAGAGGGAAATGTATAAATCTAAAAAGGTATATATATATATATATATATATATGACTTTTTTAGACATATATAAGTATATATATGCATATATATATGCATATATATATATATGTATATATATATATATTCATATACATATGTCTAAAAATGGCTTATACGCTCATATATAAATATTTTTGTATATATATAGATATATATGTCTTTTTTAGACATATGCCACACACACACACACACACACACACACACATGTACTATTTTCAACTGGTCCACGAGAAGGTGGATAGATATTTTCAAAGCGTAGCATAGTACATCTGTGGGATTAAGAAGATCTGTCATAAATGAAAACCACATCTAGCCTGGAAAATCAGCATTTGAAACGCTGTTTTTTATGTGCTTTCGAATACTGACTTCTTCTAATTGTGACATAAAAGAATATATATATATATATATATATATATATATATAAGTATGTGAGTGTATGTGTGCGTGTGCGTAACGGGGAGTGTATGTGTGTGTGAGCACGCTTCATTTTATATTTTTGGGAGTTATTGAGAAGTGAGAAAAATGGGCGAACAAAATTTTAAAATGCCCTAAACATTGATTATATATATATATATATATATATATATAAACAGTAAGACATACAGAACATTGCTGAAAAAGCAACGACGAACTCATAAATGACGTTCTTCAATGAACCCCTTACACACGAACGTGCCAGTCTGGGGCAACCAACAAGAACTTACCTACATCAGGTCTGCGGACACAGGATGTAGTTTGGAAGACCAGCCAGGAGACGATGGATGATAGGGGCGGACGGGAAGCGAGAGTCAAGGAAATCCATTCTATCAACGCGACTCGATAATGATAATGATGATAATATATAAATTTAAATTTTAAAGCTTCTTATCTGTATTCTTTTCTGTTTTCCGATTCCAATTTTTTATTCTAAAATTAGGACTGGGACCTGCATGATTCTCATGAGATTTGTGCTCTCACGAGATCTGCTTTTTTTTATTCAACGACCTTTACCTTTGACCTCTTCACCATTTTTTTTTCTAAAGCATTTCGCTTCACTTTTTGAATAAAGGCCTTCAACGAGAATTTTCCCCCTTTTTTTTTCTTCTTCTTCTTTTTTTTCTTCGATTTCTCTTTTAGAAAACATATTTTATGGAAATTCAAATCGGTTTTTGCAATTATTTTGCAGTTTTTCAATGTGGCCGGGGACCAGACGACACGCAGTGCATAAAATAATTCCGAAGAATATTGTAAATATTATTGGGATTTGACAATTTGTTTTTTCAATAATAACGATATTACGTGCTTGGTGAATCGACGTTTATCTTTGCATCTTTATGAATATACAGATTGTGTAGGATGTATTTATTTGAAAAGTATGAACGAGTAAGCAAATACCCGTGAATATATATATATATATATATATATATATATATATATATGTTGCGGAAGCAAAATTATGAATATTCTTGTATAAAAAAAAATGACTCAATTACAAAACAAGACGAATTTTAATTTTTTTAAAATAAAGAAAATAATAATATTGACACAAAACAGTAAATTTACTCAATATGGCCACCATTTTCTAGATCATTGTATCAACACACCTTCAAATTGATTTGAATGCTTACAAAATAAATTCTTCTGACATTTTATTCCATTCCTCTTCAAAAGCAGTCTTAAACTAACCAATATTTGGATGGGAAATTGCATTTGCTTTGTCTTTTAAAGCACTCCATATAGCGTAAGCAAGGAAGTTAAGGTCTAGATTTAAATCTTGTTTAATTGCTGTCCTCACAGTTTTCTCGTGGACTTTCAAATCATTAGAGTGCTTTCTCCTTGACTTTGTGGAGTTCTTCTTAATCACCGTAGCGGTAGCAGTTAAAAAGTTATCATTTCGTTTTTGTTCAATCCTGCACTTCCCTCTTTCCTTAAAAAGCTCTTTTACTGTAAAAAAAATCGCTTTGTATACGGTAGACGGAGGAACTTTGGCTTAGGTTCGGCGTTAAACAAATAATAGATTCTTTGTCGGTTCTTTTCTTGCTCACTCATACTCGGGCGAGTTTTTTAAAAAGTGCATGAATTATAGAGCTAATTATAGAAATTCACATTTATCACGCTTTTTTTCAAAAATTAGACAAATCGGACGAAAAAAACGTTTGAAAAATTATTCCATATTTTGCTTTCGCACTCACTTTATATATATATATATATATATATATATATATATATGTGTGTGTGTGTGTGTGTATATATATATATATATATATATATATATGTGTGTGTGTGTGTGTGTGTGTGTGTGTGTGTATATATATATATATATATATTAAAATAAGAAGGTCCACGAAGAGATTTGTATTCAAATTCAAAAAGTACTAATCTCTTCGTTGACCTTCTTGTTTTAAAATACATTTTTATTCTTTCTTTGGTCCTACAAAAACCATCTTTGCACACACACATACACACACACACACACACACACATATATATACATATATATATATATATATATATATATATATATATATATATAATTAGAGTAATTGGGATATAATTAAAATAAACGTCTGGATAAAACGGCATTGAAAAACTGGTACATATATTTAATGAATGTGTGCGGATTCATTTGCCTACTCATTTACGCAACACGCCCAAACACATACACATATATTTGTGTATATATATGTGGCGGGTGTATGAGTGCCCGTTGATTATACATGTATCTATATGTTCATTTATCAATGAAAAATAATATGTATGCATGCACAAATGTGAAATAGCAACGTATACACACACGCGCGCCCACACACACAGACACATACGGATATAAATATATATATGCGCGCGTGTGTGTGTACGTATCTAAGTGTGTATGAATGTATGTGTGTGAGCGTGCATGTGTGTGTGTCGGCATATGTGCCTGTCTTGATTATGTGCGTATCAGCAAAATTTTTTTTACCAGGGATATATATATATATATATATATATATATATATATATATATATATATATATATGTTTGTGCGTGTGTGTGTTGAAAATGTGATTGAATATACTCATCTAACCACATTTAATGTTAGACGTGACAACGTACATACCCGCACATTCTAAATACACACACACACACCCTACGCACACACTTTACACACACACACATGCACCCACATACACACAAATATACATATGTATATATTTATGCATGTATGTATAAATATATATATTTATGAATAGCGTAATAATGCATATATACACGCAACACGTCTAAACATACGAGTATATGTATTCGTTTGTGTGTTTGCGAATCTATCTACGCTTATATTTATTTACTCACAGAAATACACACATACACACACGTACAAACATATATACACACACACAACCACCCCCATATATATATATATATATATATTTGTGTGCATATGAGCATGATGAGATATTTGTGTATGCATACATATTTATTATTCATCCAGATTTTCTATTCTTGACATTTTCGGCAGTATGGGAACAGTTCTACGAGGCAGGGACGAGACAAGGTTAAATACACTTATTCCAGTGGAATTTCAAGTGGTTGAAGAGCCTTTGATGTTTTTATTCTAATGGCTACAAGTGCCTAGTTCGGTGGGTATGGAGTTGCTGCATGTTGATTTGGTGGGTGGGTATAAAATATGCTGCATGTTGTTTGGTCGAGTGGACATAAATTTTGCTGCATGTTGCTAGGTGGAATGAGTATAGATTTCGTTACATGTTGCTAGGTCAAGTGGGTATAGAATTTGCAGCGTGTTGCTAGGTCGAGACGGTATAGATTTTGTTACATGTTGCTAGGCCAATTGGGTATAGAATTTGCTGTGTGTTGCTAGGCCGAATGGATACAGATTTTTTTTACATGTTGCTAGGATGGGTTGGTATAGAAATTGCTGCATGTTACTAGGCCGAGTGGGTATAGAATTTGCTGCATGTTGCTATGTCGAGTGGGTATAGATTTTGTTACATGTTGCTAGGTCAATTGGGTATAGATTTTGTTACATATTGCTAGGCCGATTGGGTATAGAATTTTCGGTGTGTTGCTAGGTCGAGTGGGTATCGGTTTTGTTACATGTTGGTAGATCGTGTTTGTATAGATTTTGCTGCATGTGCGTGGTCAGGTGGGTATAGGGATTTTCGTATGTTGTTAGGTCGAGGCGTATAGAGTTTGCTGCATGTTATTAGATCGAGTGGGTGTAGACGTTGTGTACCATAGCCATGATACGGCTATGTGTGAAACGTACATCGAATGTCCATAAAGATAGAACATAGGAATCTCGAAATTCGAAAAACACTTACGACTTATTTGTTCAGGTACGAAACTTTTTATTACCTTTGAGTTTAAAGGTTTTTCGACATATGGAGAGAGAAGCACAATCTTTCTATTTTTGGCTTTTTCATCTGCCCCCCCCCCATCTCGTGCGGCACCCACCACAAAGGTCTCCGCGAGCAAGCAAAAGTCAACCGTCTCGTCCGGTGTCTATCTAGTTTCAACTCAACCAACTTTCTTCAAATTCCCAGAATCCTCCGCGCGTTTCCGGTGCATGACGTCATTCGCACTTTGTAACCCCGTTTCCCATCTCGGGCTATTGTGACTTCTCTGTGTGACACGTCCGCGTGCGTGAACACCTGTGTTAATGTTGCACCTAAGTAACCCATGCACTGAGCCGAAAGGTTCTCAGCCTAACTAAACCCAAAGGCATGAAACGAAATCCCTCAGCCATTATTATTACAGTTGCTGCATGTAGCTAGATCGAGTGGAATGATATGAGGGTAGCTGTATGTCACTAGATGGAGATTGTATAGAGTTTTCTGTTTGTAATTTGGTCGGATTAGTATAAATATTTGGGTTGTTATGGATATTACTGCACGCGCCTAATTCTGTGTTTTACCAAATACTGCAACGAGACTGGTGATAGATGTTCTGAAATCATCACATTATTACTAAACTGTCAAGAATTTGATGAAGCTTTTCTGTTGCACCTTGTACATACAGTGACACGCATAAGTATTTGATACATGTCATTTTTTGTTATAACTCTAGTTTATGTTCACTATCTTGCCAGATATTTGGTTAGTAATATCTCGTAAAGTTGTTTTAGTTCTACGTGGAAGGAAAATTAAAAACTCATGGTTGAATCCTTTTTTTCTCATTATCAAAGTTCAAAATTACGAGATATTACTTTACGAGATATTACTTACCAAATATCAGGCAAAATGGCGAACATAAACTAAAGTTATTACAGAAAATAACACGAATCCAATACTTATGCGTGTCACTGCATATATATATATATATATATATATATATATAATTTTCAGTGACGCTATAATATAATGGCGGAAGGATTTCGTTTTATACATCTTGCCTTTCGGTTTAGTTAGGATGAGAATCTTTCGCTTAGTGCGTGGGTTAGTAAGGTACAACATTAACGCATGTGTTCACGCGCGCGCGGAGAGGATATGTCATTCAGAGATATCAAAATAAAAATCCCAGATAGGAATTGAGACCAGGGAATGTGAGTGATGTCATGCACTGGAAGCGAGGGCTGAGGATTTGGGGGATTTCAGAAAAGCAGTGAGCCTGAGAAGAAGAAGGTTGACTTTCAGAGCTGGGCGAGGCCAGACGATTTTGTGCACTACGGGCGCCGCACGTTGGTTGCATTGAGAGCTGACGATGTAAAAGCAATCGGCATAGAAAGATTGTGTCTCTCTCTTTCTCTCTCCTCATGTCGAAAAACCTTTTAACTCAATGGTTATAAAGTTTCGTACCTGTTGGGTATCACCTACCTTTTCAGCATAATGAGCTGTTCCATCTACCATATATGGCAGTTGCGGAGATCAGTCTGAGAATGAGCCAACGAGTAAAACCAGAAGAGCCGTTCCTTTTGTTGAAGTATATCATTACTCTATCACTAATCCTATGTTTTATTACTAACAGTCTCTCTCTTGTAAATATTCTTTCCTGTAAATATAACTATTTACCTCACATATCGAGGTTTGTCTTATTATTACTACTACTTGTGTTCACTAACCAGAACACAACAGTACCTGAAACAGTTTCATGTTTTTTTAGATTCCCTATGTCTATTTCACACATCCGTGTATCATGGGTATGTTACAAAGCTACCCTAAGTACATGCCCATGCATACATCGACGGTGTTTCACAATTTTTGATGCAAAATGATGGGGCATGAATCAAGGATTTTAAATGATACATTTATGAAAATTAAATATATTAAAAGATAAAGGTCAACATTTTAGGATCTTTAATCATTTAGTCTCAAACATGAGCTAAAAGTGTTTAGAGGAGTTCCTGAGTACATATTCCAGATGTTCGCCGTTCAGTTGAAGGCAATGTTAAATGTGCCTTTCAAAGTTTTTAATAACGCGTGCATATTCCTCCCGATTGATCGGAGGCCCAGACAGCGAGAAATCCGTTACCTTACGATCTTCACAAGTGTCGTATAAACGGGTCTACTTATTTCAGGCCGAGTGGGTATAGATTTTGTTACATGTTGCTAGGTCGAGTGGGTTTAGATTTTGTTACATGTTGCTAGGTCGAATGGGTAAAGATTTTGCTACATGTTGCTATGTCGAGTGGGTACAGATTATGTTACAAGTTGCTTGGTCAATGGGGTATAGATTTTGTTACATATTGCTAGGCCGATTGTGTATAGAATTTGCTGCGTATTGCTAGGTCGAGTGGGTGTAGAATTTGCTACGTGTTTCTAGGTCGAGTGGGTATACATTTTGTTACATGTTGCTAGGTCGAGTGGGTATAGAATTTTCGGTGTGTTGCTACGTCGAGTGGGTATAAGAGATATTACTTACCCAATATCAGGTTGATGACGAGATGGCACAATTTTGATTCAAACACATGCTTGATCTGCGTTCACGTAGAGACCTATGTTTCTTGTTACCTGCTCCAGGCCATACAGCAAATAGTCTGCTTCGACTGGTGTATTTGCAGTGAAGCACTAGATTATCAGAGTACAGCAATAATGTTTGTTTTTTTAATGCTTGTATTTCTAATTGATATTACAGTCGCACGGAGTGAGGTGTCATAAGTTTGGAGAGTTATGCACTTGCACAATCCTGTGTTTCAAAAAGAATATTTCATCAAAAGTATTAAGACTGCTGATCAGTATCGACCGGTCTGGAGATTTTTTCGTATTCTTGACAGTATTCAACTAAAGTGATGATTTCTGAATATATATATCACCCTTGAAGGAAACACGGGATTGGGAAGTGTGACAATCTCTATAGCCCTCCTATCGACCTAACAAGTACAAGGTTTACAGTTTTGTGTCCTCAACTGGAAATTAAGACATATCGGCGGGGCTGAGAATATCCTAACAATATTAGAGGGTTAAAACCTGACCAAAAAGATGAGGTTTAGCTTGGTTTGGTTTTATGTTTTCCTTCCACGTGTGATTTGAAAGCCAGACAAATGAACGTGAACTTATGCGTTCGAAGTGGGCAATAGTGTTTCGAAAGCAACCAATTTGTTTTGCGAAGAGTGACGGCGCAGTTGAACACAGATGGTTAATGGTTGGTTTGATTTAGTTTTATGGTATATCAACCTTTGTACGCTATTTAAAGCCAAATCCATTTTTATGCAAATTTCAAACAATTCAGTTTACCATGAGTACACAGTTTAATTGTCTAGAACATTTCTATTTCAAGCTATTCAGTTCAGTCAAACAGTTGTAATTCAGTTTCGTATAAGTACAGATTTTGTTTACACACAGTTAAAAGTCAAAGATACGAGGTGCATACGGTAAGTTTCCAGACTTTTTTCGTATGGGCACTTCTATTGATAGTACACACATGAAACTCTAGCCCTCTTCAAAGTAATCTCCTCCGGCTGCAATGCACTTATTGTACCGTTCCAACAACTTCTCAAAGGCCCCATGGAAGCCCTCTTGTGTGAGCGTGTCAATCACCTTCGTCACAGACTCTTTCATCTCCTCAATTCTCTCATAACGACAGCCTCTGAGCTTAGGGAATAACCAAAAGTAACAGAGAGAAAGGTCTCGACAGTAGAGAGGGTGAGGAACTGTGTTGATGCCCATCTTAGTCAAATAGTCTGTGACAAGGATAGAGTTGTGGACTGGTGTATTGTCCTGGTGGAAATGCCACTGACCCGATTTGAATGGTGCTGGCTTCTTCCGACGGAATCTCTTCCTTAACTCCCTTAAAACCTCAACATAGTAACCCTAACCCTAACCCTTTGGCCAATCAACTCTTGACTTCCTTACTCCTCCCACACCTCTCATCCTCCCTCACAGACTCCCTGCCTTCCTTGAATCTCTTATGCCACTCAAAAACTGATGCTCGATTCATTCAAGATGGTTAAAAAGCAGTCTGAAGCATTCCATACGTTTCTGTGGCCTTTTTTCCAAGTTTAAAACAGAATTTTATTGCAAATCGTTCTTCTAAATTGTCAGATTGCATTTTTGAAATTCACCAGCTGTGACAATCAGGCTTTAGTAGGGTGTATTCCAATTCGTGCTGTAGCTGTTCATTTGAAGCTGAAATCATAAGAATTGGTCAGTCATCTCATAAGATGTATAGCAATAACATACTGAATGTTCAAGTGTCTACGACAACTTTAAATGCCCATACGAAAAAAGTCTTTAAACTTATCGTATGCCCCTCGTAGTTCAATTTCAAACAATTCAGTTTAGCATAAGTATGCAGTTAGTTTTATTTAACCCATAGATAGGGCCCTATCAGGTGCTTCCATTCCGGCTCAGAGTGGACTTGAGACCAATGGAAATGAAGGGGTGATCCGCATTCCCCAAAGCTCCAGCATCACTGGAACCTCACCATGAGATTGTTTAGTGTTATATCCAGGACTCTCATTGGAGGGTCTTACCCCACGCCTGCAGAGGTGCAGTCGGTGTATTCTACAGCCCCAGCCGACTGGGCAAACCATTGTAGGTTATTTAATGCTAAATCATCTTTATATATATATATATATATATATATATATATATATATTAGATATAAATGATTTGTAAATATAATCAACCAAGTTAAATGGTTCCAAATAATGCTATGTATCACTACCAATTCAATTAAATATCAGTTATTTGTTTACACTAAGCTAAATGATCAAACAGTTTTAATACAAGCAATTCAATTTAGCATATAACGTATGCTTGCACCCAGTTTAAATGTCAAACAGTTTGTTTTTTGACAAGTAGATAGGACTCTATCGGGTGCTACCACTCCGGGACAGAGTGGGCCTGAGAACATTGTCAATGAAGGTGTACTTCGTATTCCTCAAAGCTCCAGCATTACAGAAACCTCACCATCAGATTGTTTAATATCATATCCAGTACACTCGTTAGGGGGTGTTTTACCCCTTTGCAGAGATGCAGTTGGTGTATTCTACAGCTCCAGACGGTTGGGCCACAGAACACTGGTTGAAGGAGTCTTACTCCTCTGCAGAGATGAAGTCGATGTATTCAACAGCTCCAGCCGACTGGGCAGAAAAGATGAGTTGTCCTGGATATGACACTACACGATATTTGATGGTGAGATTCCACTTGTGAAAAACTAAAGAGTGTGAAGTACTCCAGAAGAAGGCCGGAGGACATATCGGCCAAAACATTGTGAATATGGCAGTAAAGATGCGGACAATTGTTTATTGTAATTACTCCCAAGTCCACTCTGACCGGCTGTGGTAGTATCTGTTATAGTCCCATTTATGAGTCAAATAGATCATTTTAAAGTGCAATTTAATCCTTCAGGTCATTTTAACACGATTCCCTAACCTCTAGGTATAGAATAACCCGAGACGGGTTGACATGTCTTTAAAATCAACCAATCACTCAGTCAATTGAAAATTCATCTCGTCGCTAAGATTTGAGCATATTGTGGACATTGAGATACAATGACACAACATTACACCGTATCAAAAGAAGAATTTCTGAGGTGCTTCGACCACTGGAAAACTTCTGGAATAAGTATGTTGACTACCAATGGGACAATTTCGAAGAAAATTAACGTTTCATTCATTATTTTCTGTCTTCGTAAACTCAGCTTCAGTTTCCGTACGTTTTGAACACACCCCGTGTATTTGAAACTCTGAGACCATGCGATTCTGAGTTTTGTAATTCCTTCTAAATGTAAACATCCCTGTTTATATAGTGTCAACAGTCAACTGGTGTCCTTGGCACTCTTCGTCTAGGCTGTTTTATCTAACTATGTTTACAAACCTGGCTGATCGCTTCCATGACAAATAGTGCAATTTAATTCTCCCGGGCATTTTAACGAAATTTACTTCCACTTATTTTCACAAGGTGGCGCTATTTATGTCTGCCGTTCGAAAATGCAATTTGGACTGCACCTAATAAACAACAGAAGGGGAGGGGGGCTAAAGTGGAGTAAGGTGGAGAATAGGTTCGGCAAACCGGACAATTCGCGTTCAATTTTCACTGAGGTAATTGAAAAAGGCATGAATCTACTCTCCCTGACACAGCCATTGATAAATAGTGGGACAGTAAGAGACCTGTTAAAATTTAAACGGTCTTAGGTCTTCAATTCAGTGACTGTTACATCAAATGGTACCATGTAACCAAGTACAACGTTTCGCATATTATTTGGAGAGGAGGTGAGCGCTGACAGGTAACTCTCCTAGCCTAGGTCGATTATATGAAGGATAATTACTCTTATGGGAAACATTCAGATTTACATATGTCTTTGAGAAAGGCATGAACCGACCTTTTTCCCCCTGTCAAGTTTTCTGGAGACCTTTAGCCTTGCAAATAGCAAAAGGTCAAGTGAAGTACAGAGCCTAGTGGACTAGGGCCGTATAATACAATCGGCTGCATCTCTGCAGAGGGGTAAGACTCCCCCAATGAATGCCCTAAATTTTTCACTAAACAATCTGATGATGAGGATTCAGTAATGCTTGAGCTTGGCGGAATGCAGAGCACCCTTTTATTGCCATCGCTCTCAGGTTCACTCTGGCCTGGAGTGGTAACAATTGATAGGGTCCTATCTATTGGTCAAATTGAAGTAAACAGTCTACTTATGCTAAATTGAATTGCTTAAAATAGAACTATTTTGACATTTAAACTGTGTACTTATGTTAAACTGAATTAGTTGAAATAAAACCGTTTATATGTATAAAAATTGATTTGGCATTAAATAACCAACAATGGTTGATATGCCATGAAACCAAACCAGACCAAACCAAAACCAAGTGAAGTACACTTACTTGCTACTGTTACCATGCAACTCAGTCCCTTTTGTCGGCGAGACTTAAAATACACTAATTGCTTTATCTGCGGAGGTGAGGCTCCAATTCTAAAGCACTGATGTGTATGAAGACACCACTCCTTCATTGCCATTACATACAAGTATTCTCTAATCAGAACTTGTAGTACCTTTTAGGATCTTATCTATGGATCAAATAGATTTGTTTAAAAAATCATTAATGTTAGATGCCTAATCGGTCATATGAAAGTCAGACCTGACCGATAAAATGAAGCGCAGTTTCTTCCTAGCAGCGGTCGTGTCGATACTGCAGTATGGATGCACAACATGGATGCTAACAAAATGTATGGAGAAAAAAAATGACAATTACACAAGAATGCTGCGAGCAATATTGAACAAGTCCTGGAGACAGCAACCCACAAAGCAGCAGCTGTACGGCCACCTACCACTCATCACAAAAACTATCAAAATTAGACGAGCCAGACATGCGGGACACTGATAGAGAAGTAGAGACGAGCTCATAAGTGATGTACTCCAGTGGACCCCTTCACATAGACGAGCAAAGGCAGGACGTCTAGCTTCAACCTACATACAGCAGCTCTGTGACGATACGGGATGTAGCTCTGAACTCCTGCCGGAAGCAATGGACGATAGGGATGGGTGGCGAGAGAGGCTCAGGGATATCCGTGTTGATGGTGCGACATGATGATGATGAATATTAGATAGGGATACTAGATAACCATATACATGTGTGCAAATTATTAGTATGAAGAATAGTCACTTGAAACTATAATTGTTCGCTAAAAATCATTGATAGTTACTTGAAATCATATAATTATTTAAAAATTACTGTTAGATAGAAATGCTTGAAACCATATAACCGTGTGTAAATAAAGGATTACAATTAAGGTTTGGTTTCTTTGTTCAATGGCATATCAACCTTCACGAATTATTTGATGTCAAACCCATCCTTCTAGATCAGTGGTGCTATTTAACCCATAGCTGGTAGGATAAGAGGATTCATGTTTTTTCCAAGGGCATTTGTCCGAAAGTGAAGACAATAGTGTGACAGGAGTTCGAACTCACTAAACTACGATTCTGTAGTCTAACGAGGACACCCCCAAAAATTATTAGTATATGATCAGAATACTTGAAACCATACAGACATGTGTAAATTTTTTTGTATTAGGAATAATTGATATCATATAAATGTATGCAAACAAATGATGACAAATAAAAACGTATTTTTAAAAAATTTAATGGAATATCAAAAATAGAATTAGGATTATAATCAAACATTTATAAATTAATCAAATATCGGCATTAAATAGCCCAGTTGGAGTTGATATGCCATTAAATAAACGAAATCAAACCCATGAATAGTTATGATTACAATCAAATATTTTTTTTTAAATCAATCAAATATGAGCATGAAATAACACATAAGAAGTTGATGTGCCGTTAAGCAAATAAATCAAACATGGTTACGATCAAACATTTATAAATGAGTCAAATTTTCGTTTTAGATAACCCATAAGGAGTTGGTATGCCGTTAAACAAATAAACCAAACCTAATGAAAGTGTTGCATTATACTTAGAGCGAAGATGAGTACCGCCAATATGCGTAAGATCTCCACTAATCAGAGAAATGCCATGAATGGCAATTATCAGTCATCTCTTCTCCCCGTACGAACGACCCGTAACTCAAAATGAAATAACGTAAATACATGCGTTTATTTGTGCACTGCTAAATATTTTCGGCCAGGGAATTTTAATTCTGAAAGTTTGGTAAAACATAAGACAGGTTCCCGCAAATTGGAATCCCCGATTTAAAATTGTCACCACGCTGGTGCTAACAGTGATGGAAATTTACTAAGCTTTTTTTTGCTTAGATGTGGCACAAGGCCTTATGAAAGGGGCACCCAATGAGACTCGAACTCACTCGTGTAGGTTTGCTAGTCGAGCTTGCTAACCATTACACCACCAGATGCGCCTTGGCGCGAACAGTGATGAGCAGGTTGAAGCTATGTCTATGAGTAGCAGTAGCTATGCCATTTTAGTTACGACTGTTGTCTAGAATGGTGAACATCGTACGTTCGGGATTTAAACTTTTTTTTTTAAATTGTGACAATTATTGCAACACAACTGTTATTTCGTTTGAATTTCGGAGTAGATCGATACGGAAGAGTTTCCAACAGGAAAACTATATTGTTGCTGAAGGCTCAAGTATCTAAAATTTGCCGACAACTGACAAACTTAAATTGAACAAATATCCGTCATAAAATCATATCAGTACCACAGGCAATGACCGGTGAAATTTGTAGATCTTCAGAGTGAGGTTTTGTTTGTTCGTTTGTTGGTTGGTTGGTTGGTTGGTTTAATTGGTATATCAACAGTTAAATGGTTTCAGGTATTCTAATGCAATAACAATATTTCACTTTTTTTGCACACAGTTAAATGGTTTTAAGTATTCTTATCTAAAACGAATAATTCTATTTAGTATGAATTATTTGTTTGCACACTCTTAAATGGTTTCAGGCATTCCAATGCAATAACAATATTTCACTTTTTTTGCACACAGTTAAATGGTTTCAAGTATTCTTATCTAAAAAAATTATTTTATTCAGCAAGAATCATTTGTTTGTATACACTTGAATGTTTTCAACTGTTGCTATGTAAGACAACAGTTTTATTTGAACATTGTTAAACGGTTTCAAGTATTCCAGTCAGCAACGAATAATTCTATTCAATTGAAATCATTTGTTTGCACACACTTAAATGGCTTCAAAAATAGCAAACACGAAGTTTTATTTGCACACAGTTAAATTGTATCAAATATGTAAGACTAAGAATTCAATTTAACATCTATCATTTTTTTTCACGCTGTTAAATATGTAAATAGCCCTATTTGACCAGTAGATGGGATTCTAACTGGTACTATCTCACCAAATCAGAGTGGACCGAGGATTGATAGCAATAAAGGGGTACTTCACATTACCATAAGGTCCAGGAGTGCAGCCTCACCATCAAATATAGTTTAGTACCAAATCCAGGACGCTTGTTGAGGGGGTTCTTACAGTTAGTGTATTCTATAGCCCCAGCCGACTGGGTTATCAAATATTGTTCCTTTTTATAGTAAAATAACATTTTGATTGCCTTTTTTCTACAGTCCCAGCTAATTGTACTTGCGAGGCTTCAGGGGGTGATAACTCAATAGGGTAAACCTTCGGACAATATCATCTTCAAAAGAAATTGATGACAATTAGAAAAGAAAAAAAGCCAAGAATTGTTTTTTTTTCTTATGGTAAAATTTAATTTTGAATAAGATATACGCTGCTTTTTTTATTATTTACGTCCCAAACCAGAGAGCTCATTCTCTCGGACTCTGCACGAGGGTGGCCTAAAAGATTCATAAGCAGAACATTTCGAGTGCTGACTTCATATCTGTTGTTGTTGACTTTTTTTAACAATGGGATCCAAGAACTGCAACACTGATGGAAGAAGTTTGTGGACCGCAAGAGCGACTATGCTGAAAAATACCACCCCCTTTTTTTTTCGCATTCCAAGAGATTATCGTGTTCAGTCTACGAACTTTTCACCCAACAAAATAATTTTAAAAACCAACAAAACCGTATATATATATATAGGATTGTTTTTTACACCATTTAGTTTTCAGTGGTGGTCTAGTTCTTACAACATAGTATCGTTCCATACTTAATAAGAGACATTAAATGTATTAACAGAAAAAGTTACACCGCATAATATATAATAAAACTCATTTTGTTATATTCCATGGGGGTATCTTGGTCAGCCTATGAACTTTTCAGTCGTGCTTTGTTTATGTGTGTGCGCGTGTGTGAGAGTGTGCGTGCGGGTGTGTGCTATGTATGTATATCGATCTAACCAGCACTACAACCCAGTCATCCGACTGGCTTGTAGTGCTGGTTAGATCGATGATTGGGAACATGTTGATTTTATAAGACTTAGTTCGGTTTAACGAAAAGATATCGGCTTATCTTCTATAAAATTAGTATCTCTTAATCTTCGATGGGTTCTAGGGTTATTTAACACCGTTTCATTTCAATAAAAACTTTTCCTAAAATCTTTCTTAATTGAAACCTGTGATATATGTGCAATTATGCCCTCTTTTTAATTAATCAGGTATATTATTTATCATTTTGATATAATTAGAATGGCTCTATTTTTAATGACCTGATTGTGTGCCGAGGTGGTTGTACTGAAATTACGAACACTATACAATAAACTATTCAAAGTAAATCAATTTAATTATTATGTTATGGATAATAGATATTATATCCTTTTTAATGGAGCTTTGAAAACCCAAAACTTAAGAAGCGCCTCAAAAGTTCTTGTTCTTCAAAATTTGGTAGATAGTATTTCAAACTACTCAGTGGATACCGAAGACAACGAAAAGAAAGGTTGCTCTAAAGCAGTTGATGAGATATTTAATCAATGTGACCTCATACGTCAGGTACACTATATACATTATATACTTTCGTCATCTTGGTTGTAACATTCACAACATTTTGGACGCTGTCATTTCACCTTTCTTTATGTGTCTTTTGTTGTAATCGGTAACCTATGAGAATTCCGAAAAGAAAAATTATATTATAAGAGCGAAATAATTAAGGAGGTAATTAACTGATACGAGGAAATTTCAAGGAACGAATATTTGAATGAGAAGAGGCGATCTCTGTGGATTGAATGAAGGGATCGGTTCAAAATTCCCAAAAGATTACCAACTACGATAAATGACACCTGAAGAAGGCCGGAGGGCACTGCAGCTGAAACGTTTTGAATATAACAACTGAGTTTAAGACAGAAGTTCGAGACAAATTAATACGAGAGTAATTCAAAAGTTCCGCAATATTTTGGTTACATCATGTACAATCAGACAGCTCCCAAAGCTTTTGCGATGTTTTGAAGGTGACGAGCCACACTGCACTGTGAGATGTCCAGCTCGCGTGACACTCTCCGAGTGTCACTCGCCTGATTTGCCTCCACGGTTTTAGGTCTGCCTGATATTGCCTGATTGTTGAGGTTCGTGAAAATCGAATGAATTTTTTCAACCATCTGGGCTTACGGTCAAATCACACTGAACACACCGGTTCTCGTTCGATCACCGAAGTTAGGCAGTGTCGAGCTTGACGAGTACTTAGATGGTTGACCACTTGGGAACATCAGATACCTCTTCTCGATTGTCTAGTCGGCTGGGGCTATAGAATACACCGACTGCATCTCTGCAGAGAGGCAAGACACCCCCTAACAAGTGTCCTGTTATGACACTAAACAATGATACTCCAGTGATGCTGAAGCTTTGTGGGATGAGGTATACCCCTTCATTGCCATCGCTCCTAGGTCTACTCTGACTCGGAGTGGTCCTATATATCGGTCAAATAGATGTATTTGATATTTAGAATGTGAGTAAACGAATGATTTATGCTAAATTGAATTGTTAGAAATAGAACTGTTTGATCATTTAACTGTGTAAACAAATTACTGGTGTTTAATTGAATTGGTAGTGATGTTTAGCAATTCTTGGAACTATTTGACTTTGTTGACCTATGTTTACAAATCATATATATCTTGTATACATAGCCGGGTCGTTGGCCTAATGAGTAGAGTGTTCGCCAATGGTCCGGGAGACTGAGGTTCAATCCCAGGTCGAGTCATACCAAAGATCCAAAAATGGCACTTGAGTCCACTTGGCTTAACACTCAGTATTATAAGGTAAGGATCAAGTGTAAAGTGGAGCAATCTAGGGAATGGAGTAGCGCCCTCCCCAACACCTCGATGATGTAGCTATCGAAAAGGGAGCCTTTGGGTCGCTCTCGACTAAGGTCGCCAACTTTACTTTATATATGTATTCGGATTTGGCATTAAATAACCTACAAAGGTTGATATACCATAAAACCAAACAAAATTAACCATCTCGTCACTTTACTGTGTACAATTGAGCTGTCACCTTTTGCTTTCGCAACAATATTGCCCACTTCGGCAGAATAAGTTCATGTTCATTTGTGTAGCTTTCAAATCACACATGAAGTGAACCTGTCAGAGCCCCGACTACCACAATACTAACAACCAGGTTTCAGTGTTGGAACTGCTTCAGTCACGTGATATACACCCCGAAAACTATCCCGAACCAAAATACTACAAATATTTTGACTCAATCTAGGAATGTAAACTCTTCATCTCATAAATTTAGGCGGATATTGATGTTGATATTCGTAAATAATATCTTCAGCAGAAATTGTGAGATTTTTAATTAAAATTTTTTGAAAGATTTTTTTAAAAATTCCATTTGGCATCGGGGAAAACAGTTTAGTGACCCTCCCTGTCTAAGAGCAAAAACAATGAAAAAAATTCTTGACTGACCAAGAAAAAAAAAATTAAAGGCTAGAACAATAAAATTGTCGCCCTAGAAAAGACGACATGATTCCATTTCCGTTTAATGAAACTGGTTTTCTTTTTTGTTGCTGACCATCTACTAGTTGGCCAGTTGTGTACAAATCCCAAGAGCAATAGGAGCCTTCTATCATGTCTGAAAATGACACAATGTTCAACGAGCGAGATCGGAGATGCACCGCTGTACTACTCATGCTCTTTACCGATCCAAGTTATAACACCAGAACCATTGCCAGAACCCTCAAAATGCAAATCTGGATTGCCACGAATAACAGGAACGTGCCCAGGGTGATGAAAACAAAGTTTTCGGCTACGGTTATGGTCTTTGGTGTGGTTTCAAGTGAGGGCCACATCATGCCACATCACATCTTCGAAGTCGGCTTGAAAGTCAACACAAAAGTGTACCTGGATGTGCTGAAGAGTGTGGGGATCCCCTGGTGCAATCAGGTGACCGGTGGCAGACCCTGGATGTGGCAGCAGGCCCACAAGTCCGAAGAGACACAGGCTTGGCTTCAGAAGAAGTGTAACGACTTTGTACCCTTCTCTCACTTGTCCCCCTCCTCCCCCGACCTGAACCCACTGGACTACTTCGTTTGGTCATACGTCGAGAACATCACCAACATGACCTCCCATAACACCAAAGCCAGCCTGATCGCCACCATCCGCCGAGTATTCTCCGAGCTCCCGCCGGTGCTTGTGGAAAAGGCATGCTCCCAGTTCTGGATCCGTATCGAGGCGGTGATTGAGGCAGAAAAACAGAAAAAAATGCTGGCCTAAGGACAAAATGAGAAAATAAAGTCTTAACTTCAAGTTGATTTTTCAAAAATTTTTTTAAAAAGATGCACATTATGTTGACCTGAAGCTCGATTCGAACACTCGTTTTCCAAGATCAACTGCTGTAACATCGTGAAGTCACGACGCTGGAGACAAAAGTAAGATGAAAAGATGACAAGGAATTTATAGAAAAGACAAAAGTCCAACTCGTGGTAGTAGAAAAATACCACTCAATTAATTAGTGTGGTCAAATAATTAGGGATTTCAACTAATTATTTTAGTAGTTGATTCTATTTTTAGTAAAGCGTTGAATTTAAAGCTGACTTGCGGGATTTCATTCATGAACTACGTCAAGGCTGATGTAGGATTTTCTTTTGAAGTTAAAAAAATGTAAAATATAGAGTGATGGGTGTTCGTTTGCAAATACGAAGATGGACGGTTGTTTGAAATCAGTATTTCAATATTCAAGTATAAACAATTGTTGCCCAGTCAGCTGGGGCTGTAGAACACACCGACTACCCCTCTGCAGAGGGGTAAAAAAATAATTAGTGTCCCGGATATGACACTAAACAATCTGATGGTGAGGTTCCATTAATGTTGGAGCTTTGGGGGAATGCAAGCACCCGTTCATTGCCATCGCTACCAGGTACACTCTGGCCTGGAGTGGTAGCACCTGATAGGGTCTTACCTTTGGGTCAAATAGAACTAAAATGCGTAATTATGCCGAAGAACTTGAAATAGAACTGTTTTGATATTTAAACTGAGTATTATGCTAAACTGAAGTGTTTGAAATAGAAGTGTTTTGACATATAACGGTGAGTAAACAAAAACTATACTTATACTAAACTAAATTGTTTGAAATATAACTGTTTGACTAAACTGAATAGCTTGAAATAGAAATGTTTTTGACAGTTAAACTGTGAACTTACGCTGAACTAAATTGTTTGAAATAGAACAGTGCTTTAGTATAAAAATGAATTTGGCATTAAATAACTTACAAATGTTGAAATGCCATAAAAAACAAACGAACAAGAATTATAAACAATTGTTTTGAATTAGCTGATATTTGGGACTTGGTAGTTACGTGTCATTCTAAGATTACATAATTTTTAATTTTATATATATATATATATATAGGTACGGGATCTGGGATATTGGCAGACACGTGGCGGGTTCTTGATGAAGAAGGATATTCGGATGTGGAGACACGTGGAGGAAACTCGGGATGGAGATTAGGGAAGCAAGCGATGAAGGCAGCGTATCATGCACGCTCAAAAAGCCGGTGAGCAAAGAAATAATAACAGTCCTCTGTCTCTGTCTCTGTCTCAATCCCTCTCCCTCTATCTATCTCTCTTTCCTCTCGCGCCTGTTACTATCCGTTTCTCTTCTGTTGGCTTCTTTCTCTCAATCTTTATTCCAGCTGACAACGATAAATGGTCTAGCAACAAATAAATTTCGAACATGCGAAACAAACGGAGCGTTTTGAGCTAGACTTCTTTTTACCACGTCAGGTTACCACGGTCAGGGTCTTAGTTTAAGGGGTAACATTACAACCACTTAAAGGGTGCTGTAAAGCTATACACGAAGAAGTGGTGCTGTGATGTAGCTTTACAGTGTGTTTCAACTTCCGTCCTTGCCAGCTTCAAAAACAGAGAGACATGAAGTAGCATTTTTGAGTTGATGATCCATAAATTGTAGCCAATAGCAAACGAGGAATCACTACCTCCAAAATTCCTATATACGAACAGACGAATGTTTGTAGACAAGCAAAAACTCATTAGTTCAATACAATAACTGTATGCTGTCCAGAGGACTTACCAAAAGTGAGGGCTGATAAGGACGGAGAGAGAGAGAAAGAGAGAGAGAGAGAGAGAGAGAGAGAGAAAGTCAAGGGAATCAGTGCTATCGGTACGCCTTGATGATAATGGCGATAAAGTCTTGTCCTCTGACTGACTATTTGGCTTTTTTAAAATCATAACTCTCGTGTAACCGTTCCTCGCACCTACAGCAAGAGTTCTCGTGGTTGATCCTTTATTGTCCATCAGACAGACGGTAACCGATTCATCGGGGATGGCTAGAAGGTCATTAATACAGAATATCGCAATGGAGAGCAAACTCCTTCGGGAATGTTTTCCTCCTAGCTTTAACCTTGAACTTTTAAAGTTCAAATCTTACCCTTAATTACAATTTCATGATTGATATATTCATTTTAATGGCATTTCAGCCCGCCTGATGTTATTTTATGTTTGCCGGCTAGGAAATCATCAACATAGTCCATGTATATTTACATTTTTCGCAAAAACCTCAATGATCAGGCATGATCAGGTTGGCTTAAAATCGCGGATTCCGAGACTGTGCTCTAAACCATAAAAACCAATCCGGTAAGTAGAACTCGGAAAGTATCAAGTCCAGAACACCAGTATCTTTATCGTCGAGGCATTAAATAACCTACAAGGGTTGATATGCCATGAAATACAAATAGTAAAACACGTACATTTAGTATATATGAATAAACACGATTTAGCATTACCTACAAGGGTTGATGTACCATAAAACTCAACTCAACCAACAAAAAATTACAATATATTCATTTTTTCATTAGCAATCATTAACTGTAACGATGGAGGTTGATATAGCTACAAGATTATGTGCCACATGTAATATTACACACCAGTGCATTTGATGAGGGTGAGTAAAGTGATTGTCTATGTTTAGTTGCAACCAGTATGTGTTGAGGAGTCTTATGTGCCACAGTTGTCCAATATATATATATATATATATATATATACATGCTGAGAATATACCTGAGTGGTATATGAAGTATCGATAAACAAAAGAAGTCACACCCAGACGTAGATGCAGACCTGTACCTTAATCATCGTGTGTCTATTTGTTGCTCAACGACTGCTTCTCTATAGAGGGGTAAGACTCTACCAACGAGCGTCTCAGAGATGACGCTAAACAATCTGATTGTGAGGCTCCAATAATGATGGAGCTTTCGAGAATGCGGAGTACCCCTTTATTGCCATCGCTCCCAGGTCCACTCTGGCTCTATAATTCATTAGGTTAACCCAAAGACAGTAAGTTAGCCCAAAGACAGAATATTCGGTAGGAAACAGAACAAGTCAATTAATATAATAAAGTATTTAATTGTATACAATACGATTACCCAGTCGGCTGGGGTTGTAGAATACACCGACTGCTTCTCTGCAGAGGGGTAAGATCCCCCTAGGGGTAACATTATTGTACAAGTAGTAGAATTCGAATGTCTCCACCAACAAAAAGAAGGAAATCCGAAGCAAGTTTCAAGCTGAGTGGTATATGAAGTATCGATAAACAAAAGAAGTCACACCCAGACGTAGACGCAGACCTGTACCTTAATCGTCGTGTGTCTATTTGTTGTTCCACGACTGCTTCTCTGTAGAGGGGTAAGACTCTACCAACGAGCGTCTTAGATATGACACTAAACAATCTGATTGTGAGGCTCCAATAATGATGGAGCTTTCGAGAATGCGGAGTACCATAGAATGCAAGGCCACCATATGTACGGTTCGTACCAAACCTTGTATAAGTTGTATGGCTGTTTTGGAAGAGGTAGTTTTATACGGCGAGTATAGCCCAAAACCTACGTTTTAACTAAAAATTTCGGAGGTCGTCGTTATACGCCGAAAAATACGGTGTCCAACTCTTCTAGTAGTTCACACATTTGTGTACTTGTAAATTCTCTGAGACTCACGTGAAATTAATATTTCTCTAATCGCCTAACCCCGGTTCCCTGCCTGACAATTGCTAACTTATTTTTGTTTTCTCCTTTTTTTTTTTTCTGTCTTGCAACATTTTTCCTAACCTCCCCTCTCCAGACAACCTCACCAACTTGTTAATTTTCACTTTTCTAACAATTTCTTCGGCTCTTCAGAGCTTTTTTTTTTTTTCGAAATATTTTTCCTTTACTTTTTCTTTCTTTCTTTCTTTCTTTCTCCTTCAATTTATTTTATCCACCCTCCTCTTCCTCCTCCCTTCTGCCTTTTCTTTTCCACTCCTCTTTCTTCTCCTCATTACTTTCCTTACTCCTATTTTTTTTAAAGATAATTGTATTGCATAGTTCTCTCATGCGATGCTCTGAATGCCTCAAAGAAAGAAAAAAAAAAGAAAGAAAGAATAAACGAACAGATAGATTTTTCTTTCTTTCTTCTGTTTATTACATTCATACTTCTTTTCCTCCTCCCTTTTCTTTTCCACTCCTCTTCCTTCTCCTCATCTTTTTCCTTACTCCTATAGATCTCTCATGCGATGCTCTAAATGGCACACAGAAAGAAAGAAAGAAAGAATAGATAGATAGATAGATAGATAGATAGATAGATAGATAGATAGATAGATAGATATTTTTCTTTCTTTCTTCTATTTATTTCCTTCATACTTCTCTTCTTACACCCTTCTTCCTTTTCTTCTCCACTCCTTTTTCTTCTCATCACTTTTCTTTCTTCTATTTATTTCAATTTTTTGAAATATGTCTTTCTTTCTTTCTTTCTTTCTCCGATTGCTTTTTTAAGAAAGAAAGAAAGAAAGAAAGAAAGAAAAAAGAGATAGATAGATAGATTTTTCTTTCTTTCTTCTTTTTAAGATAAGTGTATTGCGTTGATCTCTCTTGAGATGCTTAGAATGCCTCAAAAAGAAAGAAACATAGATAGATAGATAGATAGATAGATAGATAGATAGATAGATAGATAGATAGATTTCTTTACTTCTTTCTTCTTCATTCACTAATTCACTTATTTGTTCTGTGCATTGTGATCATTAGAGTAAAAAATGAGATTTCATTTTAAGGATTTTTCTTTGGTTATTTATGTCTGTGTTTTTTGTTTTTTTTTTCTTTTTTTGTTTTTTTTGCAACTCCATTTCCTCTTCCTCATTTGGTGAAAGAAAAGAGAAGATGAAAATGTTGTCTTTGATAAGGTGGAGAAAGTGGTGAAGACATGATAAAGGAGGGAAGAAGAAAAAGAAGAAAAAGGGAATAAAGAAGAAAGGAGGATGAGGAGGAAGAGGGAGATGGGGGAATTAATGGTAGTAGGCACATGAAAAAGATGATGATGATGATGATGATGATAGAAAAATAATAATACACATTATAACTGCCCCAAGATGAAGAAGAAGAAGAAGAACAAGAACAACAACAACAACAACTACAACAACAACAAAATAGATAGAAAGAGAGTATGTGTGTGAGTGAGTGAGAGAGGGAAAACGCATGGAATTTGTGAAGAAGATAGATAGAAGAAGAACAAAAACAAGAACAACAACATCAAAAGAGATAAAAAGAGAGTGTATGTGTGAGCGAGTGAGAGAGAGAAGACGCGAGGAATTTGTGAAGGAGAAGAAGACGATTATTATTATTATTATTATTAGAGAAATAAAATGAAATAAAATAGAATAAAGGAAATGAGACGAAGAAATTTTCAAGAATTAACGTACAATAAAATGCAAAACAAAACCAATAAAAGCAAAAACAACAACATTAAATGCAAATTGAAAGAGACGGGAGATAGATAGATAGAGAAAGAGAGAGAGAAAGAGAGTTGGGGGAAAGAATTCCATCAGAAATTAATCACCAACAGCTTTTTGGCTGACACGGCCACCGTCCAAGTTGAATCTGGTGAGGATTTTAGTTGCATGTCGTCATTTGGTTGGCGCTGAAAAGGCAACTTAATTTCCCGCCTAAATGTGACTATTATTGGCGCGAAAATGAAAGGGGCGGGAATGGCCGTTTTTTTTTTTTCGATCGGAAAACAATAACGAGCAAATTTCAAATCCTGCCTTCGTCAGACAGTAATACAGAACAGGTATGGGGGGTTGGAAGCAATTGCCGACTGGGAAGGAGCAATGAGGGAGAGGGCATCGAACAGTGTTAAAAAAAGATAAAATAGGTGTGGGTTGGGAGCTTTAATATATGAGAAGGATATAGAGTTAAGGTTAATATGTACAGTGTTTCTTTGTTTAAGGGCATATCAACTTTTGTGGGTTATTTGATACCAAAGTCATCCTTGTAGAAGAACAGCAGTGATACTATTTAACCCATAGCTTGAGGGGGTAAGGGGATTCATACTTTTTCCAAGGGTATTAGTCCGAAAGTGAACGTAATAGCTTGCCCAGTCGGCTGGGGCTGTAGAATACACAGACTTCACCTCTGCAGAGGGGTAAGACCCCCCCAATGAATGTCCTGTTTATGACACTGAACAATCTGATGGTGAGGTCCCAGTATTGATGGGGCCATGGGGAATACGGAGCCCCCCTTCATTGCCATTGCTCCCAGGTCCACTCTGGCCCGGCGTGATAGCGCCTGATAGGGCCCTATCTATGGGTTAAATAGAACTAACGGCATACTTATACTAAACTGATATGTTTGATTAAATTGAATAGATTGAAATAGAAATGTTTTTTGACAATTGAACCGTGCTTACATTTGAACTGTGTGCTTATGCTAAACTGAATAATTTGAAATTGAACTGTTTTTTGACATTGAAACTGTATTTACACTAAACTTGATTGTTTAACATAGAACTCTTCTGACATTTAACTGTGTGTAAACAAAATCTGTACTTATACTAAACTGAAGTAGCTGAATTAGAATTGCTTGACTAAACTGAATAGCTCGAAATAGAAATGTTTTTTTACAATTAAACTGTACTTACATTTAAACTGCGTGCTTATGCTAAACTGAATTGTTTTAAAATGAACTGTTTTTGACATTGAAACTGTACTTACACTAAACTAAATTGTTATATATAACTGCTTGAATAGCTTGAAATAGAAATGATTTTGACAATTAAACTATGTACTCATAATAAACTGAATTGTTTTAAATAGAAGTGATTTACATAAAAATGGATTTGGCGTTAAATAACCTACGAAGGTTGACATGCCATAAAACCCAACAAACCAAACCAAACGTAATAGCGTGACTTAAGATCGAACTCGCTTACTTTGCGGCAGCAGTCCAGACATAACGCTACGAGAAGTTCTCTCCCCCTTGAGTGTTTCAGAATTTGTATTTATTTATCTGCAAAAAGATAGACAATATTTGGTTTCTTTGTTTTATAGCATATCAACTTTCGTGGGTTAATTAATGCAAAAGTAATCCTTGTAAAAAGGCAGTAATTGAACTATTTAGTCAAAAGGGATTGTAATAATGTAACGGGGGTTGTAATTTATTACGTTATCGCTGTCCAGCAGGTTAGCCAAGTATTTGTCGCTGCCTCCCACCAGACACGACTTGACACAAGGTCAAAAGTCCAAAGGCCAATTAAAGTGGGGATAAAGGGGAGGGGAAGGTCGGGAACGAGCCGAGACTCGAACCCTGCTTGTCTGTGCTGCTCATCGGCTCACTTAGTGCAATGTGAGCCTGATGAGGCAAGCAGTTTCACGAACCCAAATGTGGGTCCGGGCACGTATGCCAGTTTGCGACTTAAACTAGACGCATGGTCTAGTGCCGTACAAGGGGGACAAAGGAGACAAAAATGCAGCTCGCCCACCCGAAGGTAGCCTAGTCGAAACCAGGTGCCTAATTAAAGGCCCCAAGTCTGCCATTGTTCCTTTTCCAGGGCCACGCTCCGGACCGAAGTCCAGAACAGGCCCCGGGGCGTTCGCACGTTAGCCAACCACAACAGTTGTTCATCTCCAAAAGATAGACGAGTTTCAGGAATAAAAGAAGCTTGTGTGCACATAGTCATTTGCAATGTTGTGCCGTACCGAGTGAAAATCGAACTGATTATAAATGCTATACGGGCCATTGCACCACAGGTAAGCGTCCTTAAAATAAGCAAAAGTTGATTCATCCCAAGGCCACAAGTATAAGACAGCTTGCGAGATCGAACTTACAAGTCTGTAATAAATGATCAGCAAAACGACATATCGGAAAAAGAGAGAAAGACAATGAGAGAAACTAGTATATATTTACCCAGCCCCTCTGCTACGAGCAGAAATCATCTCAATAGCTGTTACGCAATGTGTCCAGCAGCTTCTAAGGAGACAATCATCTGGAGGTTGCACGTTCAATCCTGACTGCAGGCGAGTAACAATATAGGAATACTTAACACTTGTACCCGGTTATGGCTAACGGAATCAGAAGAGGCCACCCCCGTGGATTCAATAAAGGACGTAGTTCGAAGTTCCGTGAAGTTTCCCGAGTTCGACAAACACCTGAAGAAGGCCGGAGGACATATCGACCGAAAGAGCTCAATCTGCTCGACTATTTACTCATAGCTTGAGTGGGACAAGAAATGAAGTTTCAAGGATATTAGCGCGAAATGAAACGCAGCCTCGTTCGGGATTGAACACGATTTGCCTTGGCCCACAACCTCCAACGATAACCGTTACGCTATGCATGCTTAAAAATGGAATCAGTTTCAAGTAATGATGAGACCTTACTTAATATGAGTGGTGTGCTTAGCGTATAGGAAAAAGAAATGGCAACCCGAGTTCAAAACCTGGACGAGACTGTACGTGTTTCACTTCGCCTTGGAAAAGGCATGAATCTATATCTTCTCCTCCAGCTCTGGGTAAATAGTAGGGCAGATTTTTTGCCTTGATAAGGGAAACAGTCTAGGAGAAAAACTCTGGACTTTATCGGTAGGGCTAAGAACATTCTCACCGCTGATTGCAGTTCAATGCTGTTCTCAGAGCAACTTTTTTGGCGGGGATGGACATCTTCCCCGATTGCAGAGAATACAGTCATTGTATTCTATGACCCACCAACTGGCTGCTTACTACGGTTGCCTTTTTCTGTATAACCCTGATACGTGATCAACGTCTCATGAATTTATTTTGATATACGATCTACACTTTATACTGAATTGTTTGACATTTAAACTATGTGCAAACAAATGATTTAAGTTAAACCGAATTCTTAGAAATAGAAATGCTTGATCATTTAACTGTGTGAAAACCAATAACTACTTAAATGAATTGTTAGTAAAAAAAAAGCAATACTTGAAACTTTTTAAATGTGTGCCTAAATTTAATTATTGGTATAGCATAGCAATACTTGGAACCATTTTACTGTGTCCAAATACAATTATAAGCAATAATTGAAACCATTTAACAGAGTTAAAACAATAACAATATTAATGAGCAAATGTTACATATTGGCCCTCGACCGTGCCGTCAATCAAGAAATGCACCTGTGTAAATAAGCAGAAGAACAGAGAGGCTAGTGCATCCGGTCGAGGATGTTGGAATATCACCTTGACCTGTGGACATGGTTGAATTCGGTGCAGATGCGTACGTTCACAGGAAGCAGGTAGGTGTCAAACAATTATATAACCAGGTACCACAGATGGCTTGAGTCAGTTGGAGTTCGAGTTGCAGTTCCAGTTGGAGATAGATACTGGAGTGAGAACCCACGGTTGAGAACTATTGTTCTTCTAGTAATAGCTTTGACATTAGATAACCTACAAAGTTTGATATGCCATTAAACAAAGAAACTAAACCAAACTATGAAGAATCCTCGTCCATCCAGTCCTTTTTCCTAGCGTTTGAGTACCGTCCCAATGACCCCAATTACAATTGGTATGATTGTCACATACCTGTTTCACTTTTTTCCCGTTCTCTAGCAAGATCTTGGTATTTGTCAAGTTTTTTTTTATTTTCTTTTATTTTCTCTCAATGGTCACTAAATCTACTCTTCTGACTTAGATTGGGTGATTCAAAGTCACAGAGAATTTTATCCTGCTCATTTTCTAGGATTCTGGTTTGTTTTATATAATTTGTCAGCATTTCCAAACATTAGTTATTTGCACAAAAACAATGTCCCGACGACAGCTATGTTGAAATCGGCTAGAAAACTTTGAAGAATCCTGGATACCTGAGTAAATTTATCACGTGGACTCCAATAAAACACACCAGTTACTACGGATAGGAAAAACTCATAAGGCGTATAATTATAATAATAATGATAATGATAATAATAATAATACCAGCATCTGTCCTAGAAAATGACATACATAAACTCCTTTGGGACTTTGACATACAGATGGATCACGTAATCTCAGCTGGAAGACCGGACCAAAGAATAATCAACAACAAAAAAAAAAAAAAGAGAATTTGCAACATTGTCGACTTTGCTGTCCCGGCTGACCACAGAATAAAACTGAAAGTATGTGAAAAGAAGGATAGGGAATTGAAAAAACTTGTTGTCACTCAAACTCCAGTGAAAGACCAAGAGCTAACTCTGATGTGAAAACTCACAATGAATGAATGAATGAATGAATAATAATAATAATAATAATAATAATAATAATAGGTGCACTTGGAATGGTCCCCAAAAGATTGGAAAAAGATTAAAATAGTCAGAAATTGGAGGAAGAATCGATTCCATTCAGACTACAGATTTTTTAGATCGACTAGAATACTGAGAAGAGTCCTGGAGACTTGAAGAGACTTGCTGTCACTCAAACTCCACTGAAAGACCATCTGCTAACGCTGATGTGAAAAACTCTCAAGAAGTAATAATAATAATAATAATACCTGACCACATCACTGCTGTGGTCGGCTAGAGTACTTAGAAGAGTCCAGGAAAACTATGGAGACTTGCTGCCACTTTAACTTCACTGAAAACTACGAGTTACTACATGTGTGAAAAAAGCGTAAGGATTGAAATAATAATAATTTGCACGATGACAACGAACACAGTAATATTATCAGGAATAATTAACAATCTAATTAAGAACCTAATTATGGTAATGATAACAAAGTTGTTGTTGGTAAAGAGATTAAAGTTAATAATGTTAATGGTGGCACATTCAACGGGGTTAGAAAGTTGATGTTGATGTGGATAGCATAATCACAAGATTATACTACACCTTCATTATCTTCATCAGTTGCAGTAACATCAATGATAATGATATGAGAAGAAATAAAACTATGAGAGGGAAAAATGTTTGTATTAGCTATGAGTTGTCATACAATAAATGTTCACAATGTTAGAGATGATTACAATTTTACATATGGTAGCTTTATTCTGTCAGTAATACTTGTATTAATTTCTAGCCACTGATAAAACTTTTCCCAAATTTCTCATACACGTCTATGATAAAATCATTAGCTATGAATCAATATAACATTTTTAAAAAAAGGAAATATCAATAACGGAGGTTATATTTCAAGACAATTAAAAATCTACGTTTATTGTTATTTCTGTCGTACGTTCATTTGCGATAAATTAATTCACTGAGTAAATTCATGTCTAATTCATTGCTACCATTTAATCATTCCCAATGTATTCTTCAAGTAAAATCGTTTTATGGATTTTTATAGTAAAAACATTTATAAAGCATTTGTATTATAAAGTTTATTCCAATACATTCCTATGAGTAAATCCTTTTGAACGTATTCCTATAATAAAATCATTTCTAATGTATTCTTACAATAAAACATTTGAAATGCATTTGTATATTAAAGTCATTTCCGATGCATTCTTATAGTACAATCGTTTCCAATGTATTCCTATAGTAAAAACATTTCCAATGCATTTTTATAGTGAAATCATTTCTAATGCATTCTTATCGTAAAACATTTGAAATGCATTCGAATATCAAAGTAATATTTCCTCATTTCCAATTCATTCTTGTCATTTAATCATTTCCAATGCATTCTTATTGTAAAATAATTCCCAATGCATTCTTAATGTAAAAAAAAATCCAATGCATTCCTATTGTAAAATAATTTCCAATGCATTCTTATAGCAAAAAAAAATTCCAATGCATTCCTATCGTAAAAAAATTTCCAATGCATTCTTATAGCAAGAAAAAATTCCAATGCATTCCTATAGTAAAATAATTTCCAATGCATTCTTATAGCAAAAAAAAATTCCAATGCATTCCTATAGTAAAATAATTTCCAATGCATTCTTATAGCAAGAAAAAATTCCAATGCATTCCTATAGTAAAATAATTTCCAATGCATTCTTATAGCAAGAAAAAACTCCAATGCATTCCTATAGTAAAATAATTTCCAATGCATTCTTTTAGCAAAAAAAAAATTCCAATGCATTCCTATAGTAAAAAAATTTCCAATGCATTCTTATAGCAAGAAAAAACTCCAATGCATTCCTATAGTAAAATAATTTCCAATGCATTCTTATAGCAAAAAAAAAAAAATTCCAATGCATTCCTATAGTAAAAAAATTTCCAATGCATTCTTATAGCAAGAAAAAAATCCAATGCATTCCTATAGTAAAATAATTTCCAATGCATTCTTATAGCAAAATAAATTCCAATGCATTCCTATAGTAAAATAATTTCCAATGTATTCTTATAGCAAGAAAAAAATCCAATGCATTCCTATAGTAAAATAATTTCCAATGCATTCTTATAGTAAAAAAAATTTCCAATGCATTCTTAATGTAAAAAAAATAATTCCAATGAATTCTTATAGCAAAAAAAAATCCAATGCATTCCTATAGTAAAATAATTTCCAGTGCATTCTTATAGTAAAAAAAAATTTCCAATGCATTCCTATAGTAAAATAATTTCCAATGCATTCTTAATGTAAAAAAAAAATTCCAATGCATTCCTATATTAAAATAATTTCCAATGCATTCTTATAGCAAAATCATATTCAAAGCATTCTTATAGTTAAATTATTTCCAATGCATTACTATCATCATCATCATCATCATCACGCCGCGCTATCAGCATGGATATCCTTGACCCTCTCTCGCCACTTCTCCCTATCGTCCATTGCTTCCGGCGGGTCTTCAGGGTTACATCCCGTATCGGCACAGAGCTGCTGTATGTAGGTTCTAGATAGTCATCCTGCCTTTGCTCGTCCATGTGAAGGGGTTCACAGGAGTATATCCCTTATGAGCTCGTCTCTACTTCTCCAGCAGAGTCCCGCTTGTCTGGTTCGTCAAACTTTGATAGTTTTCGTGATGGGTGGTAAATGGCCGTACAGCTACTGCTTTGTGGGGTGCTGCTTCCATGAATTGTTCAATATTGCTCGCAGCATTATTGTGTAGTTGCCATCAAGCTTTTTCTCCATACGTTTAGTTAGTGTCCATGTTGTGCATCCATATTGCAGTATCGACACGACCGTTACTTGGAAGAAACTGCGTTTTATTTTTTCGGTCAGGTCTGACTTCCATATGACCGATTGACAATCAATAACTATCTATTCCTTTGCTAGTCGTGTGTTGATGTCTCGGTTGATGAGACACTGCTTCCTAGATAGGTGAATTTGTCAACTAGTTTCAGAGGGCTACCGTTTAGTGTGGAGCTGTCGCATCTTTGATTAAAGCACTTTTGTGTACTGACATGGAGGCCTATGCCTGCAGCAGCTCGTTCCAGACAATGTTGCAGGGTTTCGGTTTGAGCGGGTGCATTTGCCAGAAGCGCTATGTCATCGGCGTAGTCGGTGTCAGTAATTGTTTGTGAGGGATATCTTTTGCTTCTTTCTTTGTTAGCTTGAAATCGTTTTCTTTCATTTTATCAATAGATGTTCTAAGCACGTAATCTAGACAAATGATAAAGAGGTATGGGGCTAATGTGTCTCATTGCAGGACACCTGCTACAATGTCGAAGTAGTCTGTGTCTTCATCCGGGGAACGGACTTTTACTTTTGTGTTTCTATATAGCATGATTATGGCTGCGACTGTTTCTTTTGGTAGGCCGTAGGCGAGTAGAATTTGGTCCATCTTTCCTCTGTGAATGGAGTCAAAGGCCTTGGTAAAGTCGACAAATGATATTGTTGCCTCTAGATTTTTTGCACGTACACCTTCAAGAATTCGACGGATTGTCAAAATTTGTGACGTCATGGATCTCTTCCTCCGGAAGCCATTTTGGTTCTTTCAAAGTATGTTCTCAATTTTGGGTTCTATGCGGTTGCGTAGTAGAGCATTCCTAGAGTAAAATCATTTTCAATGCATTCTTATAGTAAAACATTTGTCTTGCATTCGTATATTAAAGTCATTTCTGATAATTCCTCATTCTCAATTCATCCTTTACATTTAATCATTTCCAATGCATTCCTATTGAAAAACATTTGTAATGAATTTTTATAGAAAAACGTTTGTACTGCATTTGTATAATATAGTCATTTCCTATCTATTCCAATGACAAAATCATTTTCAATGCATTCCTGAAGTAAAATTGTATGCAATGATTTATTTAACAATAATTGATTTTGTAATTATATAATCACTTTAATTTTATATAGTAAAATCATTAACTTTATGCCTTCCTATAATAAAAATCGTTGGCAGTACTTTTATGAAATAAACTAATTTTCAATGTATCTATATAATAAAATGATCAACAATGAATTTTAATATCGAAATCATGAACATTTTATTCTCATTCTAAAATCATTTACAATTCTTTTATATAGTAAAACCATTTGTAATTCTTTTATACAGTAATATTATTGACGATTCAATTCGATAGTAAAATAATTTGCAAGGTTTTTATACAGTAAAATAATGAACAATGTATTCTTATCATTAAAACAATTACAATGCTTTTATATAGTAAAATAATGAACAATGTATTCTTATCATTAAAACAATTACAATGCTTTTATATAGTAAAATAATGAACAATGTATTCTTATCATTAAAACAATTACAATGCTTTTATATAGTAAAATAATGAACAATGTATTCTTATCATTAAAACAATTACAATGCTTTTATATAGTAAAATAATGAACAATGTATTCTTATCATTAAAACAATTACAATGCTTTTATATAGTAAAATAATGAACAATGTATTCTTATCATTAAAACAATTACAATGCTTTTATATAGTAAAATAATGAACAATGTATTCTTATCATTAAAACAATTACAATGCTTTTATATAGTAAAATAATGAACAATGTATTCTTATCATTAAAACAATTACAATGCTTTTATATAGTAAAATAATGAACAATGTATTCTTATCATTAAAACAATTACAATGCTTTTATATAGTAAAATAATGAACAATGTATTCTTATCATTAAAACAATTACAATGCTTTTATATAGTAAAATAATGAACAATGTATTCTTATCATTAAAACAATTACAATGCTTTTATATAGTAAGTAATGAACAATGTATTCTTATCATTAAAACAATTACAATGCTTTTATACAGTAAAATAATGAACAATGTATTCTTATTAAAACAATTACAATGCTCTTATATAGTAAAATAATGAACAATGTATTCTTATTAAAACAATTACAATGCTCTTATATAGTAAAATAATGAACAATGTACTCTTATCATTAAAACAATTACAATGCTTTTATATAGTAAAATAATGAACAATGTATTCTTATCATTAAAACAATTACAATGCTCTTATATAGTAAAATAATGAACAATGTATTCTTATTAAAACAATTACAATGCTCTTATATAGTAAAATAATGAACAATGTACTCTTATCATTAAAACAATTACAATGCTTTTATATAGTAAAATAATGAACAATGTATTCTTATCATTAAAACAATTACAATGCTCTTATATAGTAAAATAATGAACAATGTACTCTTATCATTAAAACAATTACAATGCTTTTATATAGTAAAATAATGAACAATGTATTCTTATCATTAAAACAATTACAATGCTTTTATATAGTAAAATAATGAACAATGTATTCTTATCATTAAAACAATTACAATGCTTTTATATAGTAAAATAATGAACAATGTATTCTTATCATTAAAACAATTACAATGCTTTTATATAGTAAAATAATGAACAATGTATTCTTATCATTAAAACAATTACAATGCTTTTATATAGTAAAATAATGAACAATGTATTCTTATCATTAAAACAATTACAATGCTTTTATATAGTAAAATAATGAACAATGTATTCTTATCATTAAAACAATTACAATGCTTTTATATAGTAAAATAATGAACAATGTATTCTTATTGTAAAACCATTTATGACGCTCTCATATTGTAAAATTATTAATGCATCTTTATCATAAAATCATTTGCAATGCTTTCATACAGAACAAACATTTGCAATACTTTTACATAATAAAACCATACGCAATGCTTTTATATAATAAAGCCATTTGCAATGCTTCTGCATAGTGGAATCATTTACAATGTTTTCGCATAGTGGAATCATTTGCAATGCTTTCGCATAGTGGAATCATTTGTAATGGTTTTACATAGTGGAACCATTTGTAATGATTTACATAGAAAAGCCATTTGCAATGCTTTACTATATTTACCAACCCCTCCGCTCGATATCGGGCAGGATATGACTCAAGGTAAATTTTTAAGCGGAGTTTAACAGTTTTGAATTCAGAGTTTTCCTTCTCCTAGACTAGTTGCCTCACCAAGGCTGAAGAACATAATCTGTCCTACTATTTACCCATAGCTGGAGGGAGAATAATTGGATTCATACCTTTCCCAAGGGTATTAGTGCTATGTGAAATTCAATCAGTCTCGTCCAGGATTTGAACTCGTATCGTCGTATCCAATTCCTACGACGATAACCATTACACCACGGGCACCTCCAAATGCAATGCTTTTACAGAGGGGAATCATTTGCAATGCTTTAACATAGAAAAACCATTTGCAACGTTTTCACTTAGTGGAATCATTCGCAATGCTTTCACATGATTTTACACAGAAAAACCATTTGCTGGAGGGTGTCCTCGTTGTGAAATGGAATCGTAGTAAACGAGCACATACTCCAGTAGCGCTATTACGTTCACTTTCGGGCAAATACCTTTGGGAAAGGCATGAAGCTTCTTAGCCTCCAAGCTATATGTTAAATAGTACCACTACTGTTCTAAAACGAGAATGGCTTTGACATTAAATAACCTACAAAGGTTGTTATGCCATAAAACAAAGAAACCAAACCAAACCAAAACCATTTGCAACTCTTTCACATAGAATAACTATTTGCAATGATTTTACATAGAATAACCATTTGCAATGATTTTACATAGTAAAACCATGTGCAATACTTTCAAATAGAATAACCATTTACAACGCTTTCACATAGTAAAACCATTTGCAATGCTTTCAAAAAGAATAACCATTTGCAATGATTTTACATAGTAAAACCATGTGCAATACTTTCAAATAGAATAACCATTTACAACGCTTTCACATAGTAAAACCATTTGCAATGCTTTCAAATAGAATAACCATTTACAATGCTTTCACATAGTAAAACCATTTGCAATGATTTTAAATCGTAAAACCATTTGCAATGCTTTCACATAGAATAACCATTTGCAATGATTTTACAAAATAAAACCGTTTGTGATGCTTTCACGTAGAACAACCATTTGGAATGATTTTACATAGTAAAACCATTTTCAATGCTTTTACATAGCGGAACCATTTAAGATATTTTCACATAGAACATCCATACGAAGGGCTTTCACATAGTAAAACCATCTGCATTGATTTTACATAGAATAAACATTTGCAATGCTTTTACATAGTAAAAACCATTGCAATGATTTTACCTAGAATAACCATTTGAAATGCTTTTACTTAATAAAACCGTAAAGCCATTTGCAGTGCTTTCACACAGTGAAACCATTTGCAATGCTTTTACATAGTAAAGCCATTTGCAATGCTTTCAAATAGAATAACTATTTGCAATCTTTTTACATAGTAAAAACCATTCCAATGGTTTTACATTGTAAATTCCTTTTGCCATGTTTTCATATAAAATAGCCATTTGCAATGATTTTACATAATAAAACCATTTGTCATGTTTTCACGTAGAACAACCATTTGGAATGATTTTACATAGTGGAATCATTCAAAATACTTTCACATAGAACAACAATTCAAAATACTTTCACATAGAACAACAATTTAAAGGCTTCACTGTTGTTTCGGTTTTATGGCATATCAACCTTTGTAGGTTATTCAATCCCACATCCATTTTCATACAAATAATCAGTTCTATTTCAAACAATTCCATTTAGCTTGAGTACACAGTTTAATTGTAAAAAAACATTTCGATTTCAAGCTATTCAGTTTAGTCAACAGTTCTAATTCAACCAATTCAGTTTAGTATAAGTATAGATTTAGTTTACACCCGGTTAAATGTCAAAATAGTTAAATTTTAAACAATTCAATTTAGCGTAAGTACAGTTTCAATATTAAAAACAATTTCAATTTAGCATACAAAAAGATTTTCATCAAATAATTCAGTTTGGCATAAGTAAGCAGTTTAGTTCTATTTGAATCATAGATAGGACCCTATTAAGTGCTACCACTCCGGGCCAGAGTGGATCTCCGCATTCCTCAAAGCTCCAGCATCACTGGAACCTCACCATCAGATTGTTTAGTGTCATATCCAGCACAGTCGAAGGGGGGTCTTACCTCTCTGTAGAGGAGCAGTCGGTATATTCTACAGCCCCAGCCGACTGGGAAATGCTTTCTCATAGAACAACCATTTGAAATGCTTTCACATAGTAAAAACATTTGCTATACTTTTACATAGTAAAACTATTTGTACTTTTATACATAAGTAGTAAGTGAAGTTGGTGACCGTAGTCGAGGGCGACCAGAAGGCTCCCTTTTCAATAGCTACTACACCGAGGTGTAGGGTAGGGCGCTACTCCTTTCCTTGGATTGCTCCACTTTACTCTTGATACGTACCTTATATTGCTGAGTGTTAAGCAAGGAGGTGTCATGTACCATTTTTAAAAGTCTTTGGTATGAGGCGAGCTGGGATTGAACCCCGGTCTCCCGGATCATTGGCAAATACTCAACCCACTACACATAGAAGAAACATTTTCACTGCTTTAACGTAGTAAAATTATTTCTAATGCTTTCGCATAGTAAAACCATTTGTAACGGTTGGTTGGTTGTTTGGGTTTTATGGCATATCAACCCTTGTAGGTTATTTAACGCCAAATCATTTTTATACAAATAGTTCTATTCCAAAAAATTCAGTTTAGCATGAGTACACAGTTTAATTGTCAAAGACATTTTTATTTCAAGCTATTCAGTTTATTCAAACAGTTCTAATTCAGCTAATTCAGTTTAGTATATATATAGATTTTCTTTACACACAGTTAAATCTCAAAACAGTTCTATATCAAACAATTCAGTTTAATGTAAGTACAGTTTCAATGTCGAAAACAGTTCCATTTCAAACAATTCAGTTTAGCATAAGCACGCAGTTTAAATGTAAGAACAATTTAATTGTCAAAAACATTTCTATTGCAAGCTATTCAGTTTAGTCAAACAGTTCTAATTCATACAATTCAGTTTAGCATAAGTATGCAGTTTGTTCTATCTAACCCATTGATAGGACCCTGTCCGGTGCTACCACTCCGGGGCCAGAGTGGACCTGGGAGCAATGGCAATGAAGGGATGCTCCACATTCCCCAAAGCTAAAGTATTACTGGAACCTCACCATCAGATTGTTTAGTGTCATATCCAGGATACTCATTGGGGAGGTCTTACCACTCTGCAGAGGTGCATTCGGTGTATTCTACAGCCCCAGCCGACTGGGCAACCGTTTGTAATGCTTTTATATAGAACAATTGATTATAATGCTTTCACGTAATAAAACCATTTCCAATATTTTCACATAGTAAAACCATTAGTAATGTTTTTACATAGTATAAACATTTGCAATGCTTTCACATGGTAAAACTAATTGCAATGCTTGCAAATAACAAAACCATTTATAATGCTTACATATTGTAAAAGGATTAACGACTCATTCTTACAGTAAAAATATTTCAAGTGCTTTCATATAGTAAAATCATTTTCAATGAATTCTTATCATAACAATCATTGCACTAACACGCTCTACCTCCACTACTTGTCTCAGTCACACTTTAGTAATTTACGAAGCCTTTGCTTCGATGTGGCACAAGGCCAAATAAATGGGGCACCCAATGAGACAGTCACACTTTAGACCTTTACACATACACACACGCGAGCGCGCGCAAATATACAAATACACACACACATACACTCTCTCTCTATCTCTCTCTCTCTCTCTCTCTCTCTCTCTCTCTCTCTCTCTCTCTCTCTCTCTTACACACACTTACACTTACATACACATATGCGAGACTTCGTGTACTCTCAATGAAAATAAATATACATGTAGTTATTTAAATATTCACACTCAGCTGCTTATTGAATAATTATTGTCTCTGTCTGTCTGTCTGTCTCTCTCTCTGACTCTGACTCTGACTCTGTGTGTGTGTGTGTGTGTGTGTGTGTGTGTGTGTGTGTGTGTGTGTGTGTGTGTGTGTGTGTGTTACAGTAAAATCGTTTCCAATGCATTCTTATAGTAAAGTCATTTGCAATGCATTCTTATAGTGAAATCATTTCCAGAGCATTCCTATATTAAAATAATCTCTAATGCATTCCTATAGTAAAATCATTTCCAATGCATTCTTATAGTAAAATAACTTTCAATGAATTCTTATAGTAAAATCCTTTTCAATGCATTCCTATAGTAAAATCATTTCCAAATCTGTGACTCTCTCTCCCTCTCTCTCTTTCTCCCTCTCTCTCTCTCTCTCTCTCTCTCTGTCTCTCTATTTATGTATTTATCTAACACACACATGCCGTCTATTTCCCATACATACATACATACATAGAAACACGCTGTCATACATTCACCTTCCCCATTGTGTATTGACTGACCCCCTGACGCTGCAATCGTAAATAAATAGAATCTTTACCTTTGCATAACATCTTCATGGTATTAATCTGTCAGTAAATTTAAACTAACCCCACCTCGAGCACTAGCTTTCTCTCTTTTCCTTCACTGGGGAAACGCGCAAAAATATTATCAATAAAAGCAAATTGGAACTATTTATTGGAACTATTTATCCAATACCAGACTGGACCTCTTCGTCATATCCATCCCTGTTCTATACTTCCTATTTCCGACTAATAGAGTTTATTCACAGCCCCCACCTTTTGCTATTAGTCAATTTCCCCAGGTGGGGCTTTTCTTACTTTATCTTAAAATCTTTATGAGAGTCGACGAAAGGACGATCATGAGTGCTGAACAATATAACAAAGCCTTTAATCTACCACGTTTACTTTGTTATTAATCAATTTCTTCTACACACACACACACACACACACACACACACACACACACACACTGTTATCTTAAAATTTTCTGAGAGTCGCTAAAAGGACAGTTCTGTTTGATGAATATTACAATAAATCACTAAATATACTTATACTTAATTCCTCAGTGCTATTAATCCCTTTCACCGGACAAATATTTCCCCATCTTCGTCTTCAAATATTCCTATGAGTCAATGAAAGGATGTTCTTATAAGCTGAACAATCCTCCGTAATGTAAAAATTTTCATATATATATATATATATAAATATAAGTAAAGTTGGCGACCGTAGTCGAAGGTGACCCAAAGGCTCCCTTTTCGATAGCTACTACACCAAGGTGTGGGGGAGGGCGCTACTCCTTTCCTTGGATTGCTCCACTTTACCCTTATAATGCTGAGTGTTAAGCAAGGTAGCATCAAGTACCATTTTTGAGTCTTTGGTATGACTCGACCAGAGATTGAACCCAAGTCTCCCGGGCCATTGGCGAACACTATATATATATATATATATATATATATATATATATATATATATATATATATATATATATATATATATATATATATATATATATATATATATATATATATATATATATATATATATATATCTTTAAGAAAAAACAACGAAACCAATCACAAAGGATTATACATTTATTTCCATCCTGTTACGCATTTTTGAAATTTCCAAAAACACGAAAAAAATTAACAGGACTTCTTCAGATCTTTTTGATAAAAAACTAGAATAGACACATAAGAGTGGGAGGGGATAGAAGAGTGGGAGGGGATAGAAGAGGAGTGAAGAGTTATCTCTTCATTAAGCCCACTTCCGTTTTAAATTTAAATTTCGGTTAGCAATGTAGTAAATTTATTTTAAAATTTTTTTTAAGAATTAATATTTTTTAAAATTACATTTAGACTTGAATTACAGATATTTTTAATTAGATTTAAATTTTAAATAATAATCTCACGTAAAGATGCAGTAATCGATATATTAAAACAAAAACAAATATTTAATTTACTTAAATATTTTAAAATTTCGAAAATATTTAGAAGGCATTAATCAGTTACACTTTTTATGCGTAGTACATATGTATTATATGCTTTTTCACAATTTTCTATCTAACAATTTATTTTATTTATTCTCAAAATTAACTCTAATTCTCAAAATAACTTTATGCATTTTTTTAAAAAAATTTATTTATTTAATTATTTATAGTTTAAATTTGGCCCTCTGTCTACACCTAGCTATTAGTTCATTTCTCTTATTTAATAATTTTTTTGGCTCAGGAAAAAGCAAAATGTGGATTTTTTCTTCAAGACACAGGTTGCACCTACTATCGAAAGATTTTGGGGTACTAGATCTTTTCAATATGGACCATTGAATGTCAGGGGTTAACCCTTTATTTTTTAATCCCCAATAATGTTTTGATAGAGCAGTTTGATTTTTTTTATGCTCATGGGAGAAGGAATATTTATGATTTCCGTACCTAATTTTAAAATTAGTAGATGAAACGCCAATATAATATTTCTTATCGCTTATGTCCTCTTTTGGATAAATAATAGCTTGATATACTACGTTATCTAAATTACACAAACCATCCATTGGACAATCACTTCGAGATTTACAATTACATTCTATTTTTTTACTATTAATATTATTATTATTTACTCGGTTATGAATTTTATTAATTAATTCATTATTATGACTATTTATTATTTGAGAAATATTTTTAGTGCAAGAATAACTTATTTTCAAGGTTTTCCTATTAAATATTTTATGTAATATATTATCTTGTTTAAAATGTTTATCTATCAGTCTCAAAAAATATTTACCTACATCTATATTTGCTAGTTTACAAAAAGCGGGGTTAAACCATATAATTTTCCTTTTTCTATTTTTATTTTTTTGATCGTAATTATTATTATCTTTAGTAATTTCATTTGTTATATTTTCTTTTAAATACCTAAAATCCTCCTTAAAACCACTATTTTTAAGGGCATCTATATACCTCTTACTACTCTCTTTGAAAATCTTTTCATTTGCAGATAGCTTACCTATTCTTAAATTTACTGCTTTTGGGATTTGCTTAATTATGTTTTTAGGGTGATTGGAATTAACATTAATGTACGATGGGTTCTGGTTAGATTTTATGAAAGTTTTATAAGAATTATTTGATAGATCTAAAGTCACATCCAAGAAATTGACTATTTTAATATTTGATGAGATTTCTATCTTAAATCCCAAAAACTTAAAGGCCCTTATTTTGTATGCTAGAGCTAAGAGGGCCATTACTATTTGGGATATATAATAAACCATCATCATATCGATACAGACCTATTTGTTGAGGACTAATGATTCTAGTAAGCATATTTAATATATATAAACCTACAAGGTCTGCTATTTGGGAGGAATCATACCCCCCCCATTGGAACGTCAAAGTTATCTTATCCATTTTTTACCCAAGTTGAATCGTTATTTTTTAAAACTGTTTTCCTACAAGCTAATATTATTTCGTATTGTTCATTAGTTATATCTATATATTTACGGGCATAGTCAATACTATCTATTAAAATATTTTTAGTTATGGAAGGATAGAAATCAATGATGTCAAATTGTATAAAAGTAGCTTTACTCCTATTTTTTATCCTTCTAAACCATTCAATGGTCTCATATGAATTCCCCCATAGGTTGCAATGGTTAGCCTTTTTAACACTATTGACAATATTTTGAATAATAAACTTAGATATCCTACCTAACTCTGTTTTAGAGGGGTTAATCAGTCTGGTTGGCAATTTATTTTCAAAATTTAGTTTATGATCCTTAAATAGAATGTAAGCTTCTTTCTTTTTAAATTTTCCTAACCTATCCTCAATTTGTAATCTACTAGCAAATTTAGAAGTATCCTTATCTATTTGTTCAATAGTATTATTATAGTCTATTTTATAATTATTTGTAATTTTGCTCTTTAAAATTTCTTGATATCTAGAGGGTTTAATTTTATATATATTTTTTGATTTATCTGACCTCACCCATATATAATTAGACGTTTTTACTTCTTTTATATCTTTGCTTAATTTCATTTGAAAATTATTACGTACCTTCTTAAATTTAACCATTTTAATTAATTTAAATAAGTCCGTTTCAAACGAGTCTAGTAGCCTGTTATTTGGAGGAGTATTTTGGGATTTGAGGTTATAAACGTCTTTCTTGACATCGTCAGTATTTTTACATGAATCCAGGTAGAAAAAGGCCTTCCACCGCAATCTTTTGACGAAATCCACAATTTTCTCTGTCAAAGCCAATCGAAAAACATGGTAAGATGGAAAAGGGATGTTTTTCAGTGAATATTCCGGAGTGTAGTTATCCATTTCTGAGTTGGTAGGGTTTCCGATGATACTTTTTTTAAAGTTGGAATTTTCCAAAGAGAGCTCAACCGTTGTCTTAAAAAATTGTTTTTGCTAATTATTACACTTAACTACTGAATACATTTTATTTTTCCGTACTGTTTATTAATTCCACTTTTCTCTTTAAAAAATACGGCCCAGTCGGCTGGGGCAGTAGAATAGACTGACTGTATTTCTGCTGAGGTTTAAGACCGCACCCCCTTCAGCGAATGTCTTGGACATTAAACAATCTGAAGGTGAGGTTCTCGTGAGGCTTTGGGGAATGTGAAGCACTCCTTCATTGCCGACGCTCCCAGGTCCACTCTAACACAAAGTGGTAGCACCTGCTAGGGTTATTTCTATGGGTCGAATAGAACTGTTTGAAAACAAATAACTAATGCTAAATTGAATTGTTTGAAATGGAACCATTTGATCATTTAACTGTATTTAAACAAATGATTCATGTTTAAATAAATTATCAGTGATTAATAGTTTTACTTGGAACCATTTAACTTTGACTTATGCTAAATTGAATTGCTAGAAATAGAACTAATCATTTAACTGTGTGTGTCTACAAAATGTACTTACAAATTTTATATTTGATATATATGTAAAAACAGGATTTGGCATTAAATAACTAACGATGGTTGATATGCCATAAAGAACGATCTTGTTTGCAATCACAATAAATCAATAAACCAACTGCATTTATCTTCGTTATTTGTCCCAAGTGTAAATAAAAGGACAATCTCGTTTACAGTAAATCTCTAAACCCGGTGCATTTTCCTTCGCTGTGAGTAAATTTCTGTAAGTTTGGATTTTCTCACCTATTTCTTAAAAGCTTTGTAGGAGATGACAAAAGGACAGTCATGTTCACGAAAATTTTAATATTTTGATGCAAGTTGGCAAGCATGAAGCACTCAGTGAGAATCGAAATCATTCGTAATGTACTTGAGGTGTATAGACTTCTGGTACCCTAACACTTTAAAAAATTAGTATCTGGACAATGTCATTAATTTGTAAAAATAATGGACCGAAAAACACAAATAACATATGCAAAAAATAGAGACGGTCCTATAAACTGTCCTATAAACTAATTCCTATCAACAGTCTTATTAACTAATTCTGATAAACAGTCCTATAAACTGTCCAATAAACAGCCTTATAAACTAAGTCCTATAGAATCTCTGAGGACTTTGAAATAAAAATGGATCACTTAATCCAGACTATAAGATAAGTTCTACCGTAAATTGCTGCGTACAAGTCGACCTTTTAGCCTGAAAATATCTCTACAAAATTAGGGGTCAATTAATTTGGCAGAGATAAAATACAAACCTTTAACAAAGAGTGGTCAGCCATTGGAACAGTTCTCTTAACGATAGATATACACCACTTACCCTAACTCTATTCGTCTGTCACAAACCTTTCCCAACTGAAACAAAAAGTGAACATATTTAGCAAGTTAACATAGATATTAATATCAAATGAGAAAACTCTAAGATAAATTTAGTATTATATTAACGATATATTACACACAATTTCTGACAACTGATACACTGACTGTAAACACTAACCAGTATGTCACAGAACCCAAGTGACCTGCCAAACAACTACGGTATGTTCTTTATAGGCGCAATTTCCTAATTGTTCAATAGATTCTGAATTCATATGAATATAAGCCCGAAAATGGAAGATTTGCGAGTTCTATGTATATATAGCTGAACTAATTCAGATTTCAGAGAAAAATTACGACTGGAGTTGTGATAGTTTAATATGACATAATGGTGAATTATTGAATATACACACGTTGGCGTTATCGCTATACTAATACGATACAACATTTAAAAAATGGTTACTTGAAGGTCATTTCATTGATTAAAATTTTGATTTTTAGATAACGCATTGTGATTTTAAAAGTATGGTTTGGTTGGGTTTTATGGCAATTCAACCATTGTTGGTTATTTAATGCCATATCCTCCTTATACATATATATTAAATATATAGGATTAGGTTTGGTTGGGTTTTATGACATATCAATCATTGAAGGTTATTTAATGCCAACGGTCAGTTGGCCTTGTGGGTAGAGTGCTCGCCAGTCGCCCGGAGACTGGGGTTCAATCCCAGATTAAGTCATACCAAATACTCAAAAATGGTACCTCCTTGCTTAACACTCAGCATTATTGTTGTATAGTCATATAATAAATATGCTTATATACACATATACATGTTCATGCAGGATACATACTGACGCAATGAATAACGACGAGCGAAGACTTCTTTAGAAAGATATGTACCTCTCGCTTTATTATAAAGGTTCGAAAAGGGTTACTCAGGGTTCTACTGTAAGAGGGAGTTGGAGACCGAACAAAGACTGCAACATATTGACCCCACTCCTATGGCCATCAGCGATGTGTCTTTCTCGTTCTCCCGGGCTGCTCAACCGGAGGCCCAGGGGCCCACTCTGCTGGCTTTCTCTACTGCATCTTATCACTAACTGGTCTGGTCCCCAAACTCCATCAGGGTTCCCGAGGGCCTCTTCGGCCGGGTGTGACTTTCCCTACCACATCTCGTCTCGACTCCGTCCGATCTCTAACTCATCAGGTGCCTCAAGGCCCCCCCCCCGCCGGGCTTTCTCTATCACATCTTATCAGCAACTTCTCTGGACCCCAACTCATCAGGGGCCCCGAGAGCCCCTTCAGCCTGGCGTGGCTTTCCCTACCACATCTCGTCTCTAACTCCAACTCTTTGACTTCTTGTCTTGACTGAGTTATATAATAGTTCAACGACCACTCAATCTACCACTCAATCTACCACTCAATCTTTGGAATGGCATGTTTGATCGTCATCAAGCGGAAATAAGTGTCATGCAGTTCACAGGTCACTCTCTTCCGGTGCATCACTCTGTAGCGGCACAGTGGGACCTTCACCTTGTCCCATATTATCAGCCGAGCTCACCTGCGTGATTTCTTTCGATTAATGGCCATTGGGATGTGTCACTTCTGCTGTCTTTGAATGGTATGTTTTCCCTGGCCGAAGGTCAAAATACTACATTATATGGTATGTATCCTGGGTAAAGTGGAGCAATACTGGAAAAGAAATACATCTCAATGAAGTAGCTATTGAAAATGGATCCTTCGTCCCCACCATCGACTATGGTTGCCAACTTTACTATATATATATATGGTTTTATTACATATATATGATTTATGAACGCATTTTGTTGATAACATTCTTAAACGAGCCCGAGCTCTTTTTTTGCACACAGTTAAATTGTTTCAAGTATTGCTATATAAAGTCACAATTTAACATTAGTCATTTGTTTGCTCACAGTTTGTTCTATTTGACTCATAGATAGGACCCTTTTAGGTGCTACCACATCGGGTCAGAATAGATCTGGGAGCAATGGAAATGGAGGGATAGTTCACATTCCCCAAATCTCCAAGGCTGGTACCTCACCATCGGATAGTTAAATGTTATATCCAGGGGGACTTAGCAGATGGGCAATCGGGATATTCTACTGTCTCAGTCAACTGAGCTTTTAAACCTTTTGGTGGGGTCGACCTGATTTGTAGGTATTGTGACACTGTGAAGGGGGTGCGCCAAGCAAATGATCTTGTTTGTTTTGGCGCGAAACCAAACAAAGGACTGAGCTCGAGATCTTCGACGCGACTGGAAGTGGGCAAGGGAACACCAGTCAGAGGAGTTGGAAAAAGGAACCCAGAGAAGGCAATTAGCAAAGGGTGACGCAGAAGGGCAGTCAACACCGGAAAACTGAATAGCCCAGTCGGTGTGAGATAATCCAGGGGCAGTGAAGAAGACAGACAAGATGAGTTGGCAGTCCGGAGTCGACAACGGTCAGCAGAAGGAAGCAGTGAGGGAAGGCCAGTCAGGATGAGTTGGCATTCCTAGTAGCTTTGTAGAAATTTTCGCTAGAAATACACCCTAGCGTTAGTCTACAGATGCACAGGGAATGCAGTGTTACAGAACTCCCTTTCTTGCACTTTGAGTTAACCTAAGCCCTTATTGTTCGTTTGTTCTTTGTTCTTTTTCTGCCACTCCCTCGGTTGTATTTCTTGTGGCCATAAAGAAATGTGTGATAACCCTATCGGAACTACGAGATAAATCACCGGCCAAGACCGAATTGTTTCGAAGAAGTTGATGTACGGGGGCCACGAGGGGTATTGTCACAGTATAAGTCTAGCCAAAAATTTGAGGTCGAATTGTATGCCAGATCGACTTGTACGCCGCAATTTACAAACGTGTCTGCTAATTAACTTCACCAATCCAGCAGGGAATAGCGTTAATCTAAAACTTGCCGGGGAGCTAAAATAACAGTTGTGGAATCTGAAGGTGACAGTAATACCGATCATTGTAACACGGAAAAAACACCAACAACCCAAAAAGTAGAATAGGAAAAGTGGAAATTCAAGGAAAAACTGAGATTATCCAGACTACAGCACTGCTTAAATCTGCAAGGATACTTAAAAGAGTCCAGAGAGCAGAGATTTTGGAGCTTTCGAAATTTGAAGTGCCCCTTTATTAGCATTACTCTCAGGTCCACTCTCACCCTAATAGAGGGACAATTATAAGTCAAATGGAACTGTTCACTTATGTACTAAGTGTTATATCGTCATCTACAGCATCACAACGACACAATAATAAAACAGACGCATGAAGGAAGACGCAGGAAGACTTCTTTACAAATATATTTACCTCTCACTTTATTGCAAGGGTTCGAAAGGGTTGTTCAAGGTTTGCATGTGAGAGGGAGTTGGAGACCGAATATAAACTGTAATATCTTGACCCCACTGTTATGACTGTCATGTTGTGTCTTTCTTGTTCTTTAGTGCGGCTAAACCGGAGGCCTAGGGGCTCACCCTGTTGGGTGATGGCTTTCTTTATTGCATCTTAACAGCATCTTCTCCGGACCTCAGCTCATCAGGGCTTCAAGCCCCTTCGGCCTGGTGTGGCTTTCCTTACCACATCTCATCTCCAACTCAACTGCCTGCAACTCAACTGGCCGCAACTGCCCCTACCACTGCCAACTGCCTCTTGGACTCGAACTCAACTGAGTTAAATAATAATTCAACGCCCACACGATCGCCCACTCGATCTTTGAAATCGAATGTTTAATCGTCATCAAGCGGAAATAACTGTCATGCAGTTCAGAGGTCACTCTCTTCCGGTGCATCAGTCTGTATTTGCACAGTTGGACCTTCGCCTTGTCCCATATTATAAGCCTTAATCCGCCTACGCGATCTCTTTCGATTACTGGCCATTGGAATGTGTCACTTCCTTCCGGTGCATCACCTTGAATGGCATTTTTGGCCGGGTCAAAAGGTCAAAACATAACATAAGGTTTGTAATTACTTATTAAAAAAACGACTTCGGGTAAATTGTTCTTGTGTGTGTGGAAACAAATGATTAATATTAAATAGAATTATTAATGTCAGATAGGTATACTTAAACGTGTGCAAATGGGCATTAACAACTCGTTCAAATATAAACTGACGAAGAAACTATTCGTTTACAAATTATATATATATATATATAAGTTGGTTTGGTTGTTTGGGTTTATGGCATATCAACCTTAATAGGTTATTTAAGGCCAAATCCATTTTTATGCAAAATTTAATTTAGTATGAATACACAGTTTGTTAAAACATTTCTATTTCAAGCTATTCAGTTTAGTCAAACAGAGCTAATTCAGTTTAGTATAAGTATAAATTTTGTTTACACACAGTTAAATGTCAAAACATTTTAGTTTAGTGTAAGTCCACGTTCAATGTCAAAAACTGTTCCATTTCAAACCATTCAATTTAGCATAAGCACGCTGTTTAATTGTAAGTACAATTTAATTGTCAAAAAGCTATTTAAAACCTAATCAGTTTAGTCAAGCAGCTTTGATTCCAACATTTCAGTTTAGCATAAGTATGCAGTTTACTTCTATTTAACCCATAGATAGGGCCCTATCAGGTGCCACCATTCCAGGCCAGAGTGGACCTGGGAGCAATGGCAACGAAGGAATGCTCCACATTCAACAAAGCTCCAGCATCACAGGAACCTCACCATCAGATTTGTGTAGTGTCATATCCAGGATACTCTTTGGGGAGGTCTTTGCCCTTTGCAGAAATGTTGTCGGTGTATTCTATAGCCCCAGTCGACTATGCAATATATATATATATATATATATATATATATATATATATATATATGTGTGTGTGTGTTGTTATCCACTGACCAACTGTTTCGTTGTATCACAACTTTTCAATGTGACTAGATATGCGAGATGCTTTGAAATGGAATCGAAACTCTGCTGCATCAGTCGAATATCTTACCCTGAACTATCGTATTCTCAGTGTAAGCGAAGACACTTTTTAGGTATATATTCACGTATACGCTTATCAGCTACCGGAGAGTTCAGTTTTTGAGAAGAGCTTTTGTGGGTTATTTTATGCCAAACTATATATATATATATATATATGGTTTGGCAGAAAATAAGCCTCAAGGTTTCGTCCTTTAAAATGAAACGTTAAAAATCCTCTGAGATACAAACGGACGACCACATCCCGCTCGGAAGACGAGACTTAGTGTTTATTAACCAGAAGAAAAAAGCTTAAAATCTTCTGAGATACAAACGGACGACCACACCCCGCTCAGAAGACGAGACTTAATGTTAATTAATCAGAAGAAAAAAGCTTGTCAACTTAAGAATTTTTGTCATAGAGTGAAAATAAAGTTAAAAAGATAGACAAACACCTGATCTTGCAATAAAGTTGAAAAAGTAATTGGTGAGTAAGGAATGTTCATCAAAGACAGGGAAAATAGAGTGAGAGAATTAAACATTGAAGGAATAATCGAGATCATACATATCACAGTACTGTTAAGATCAGCAAGAATACTGAGAAGACTCCTGGAGACCTGAGGAGACTTGTTGTCCCTCAAACTCCACTGAAAGACCACCAACCAAAACTGTTTTTTAAAAAATCCTTATTAAAGGGCCAGGAAGTTGGTGACCGAGTGGAGACCATCCAAATAACAGCAATATTGAAAACGGCCAGAATACTGAGAAGAGTCCTGGAGACTTGAGGAGACTTGCTGTCACTCAATCTCCAGCGAAAGACCATCAGCGAACGCTGATGTGAAAAACTCTGAGTAATAAATAATAATAAATATTGGAATCTGACACAATCAAACAAGTGAAGATGAAAGAAAAAATTAAAAATAAATATCTCAGGAGAACGAGAAAGCAAATCGAGACAAAACTAAATAACAAGAACCTTATAAAAGGGATAAGTACTTTGGCTGTCCTCCTCGTAAGAGATTCGGGACCGTTTTTGAAGTGGACCAGAGAAGAACATTAACGAATGGACCAGAGAACAAAAAACTAATGACCATGCATAAGATCTTACACCCCAGAAATGACATTGACAGATTGACTATATGTGTCAAGAAAAGAGGTAGGAAGAAAACTTGCCAGCATTGAAGACGGCGTTCACGCATCAATACAACGACTTGAAGACTTCATTGAAAAGTGTGGATGAAGACTGATTACAGTCACCAAAAACAATACTGACAACACGAGGAACAAGAGAACAACAATAACCAGACAACAAGAATGGGAATAAAAACAACTCTATGGACGTTTTAAACGACTAACAATCGACATCATACACAAGAAAACGTGGACGTGGCTAAAAAAGGGAAACCTCAAGAAAGAAACCGAATCTCTTTTAATAGCAGCACAAAATAAGCTATAAAGACCAAGCATATCAAAGCAGTTATAGATAAGACCCAACAAAACAGCAGCTGTAGGTTATGTGGTGATAGAGACGAAACGATCAATCACATAATAAGCGAATGAAGCAAGCTTGCACAGAAAGAGTATAAGACTAGATACGACTAGGGAGGAGACAAGGTGATCCACTGGAAATTGAGCAAGACTGAAATTGGACCGTACGAACAAATGCTATATGCCCAACCCAGAATCTGTCTTGGAAAATAAGACGCACAAACTCCTATGGGATTTTTAGTTACAAACGGATTGCCTACTCTCGGCCAGACAACCAGACCTTATCATAATCAATTAGAAAAAGAGGCCATATTCTAAAATTTATTGTCCCGGCTCACCTCAGAGTTACGACGAAAGAAAACAAAAAGAAGCATAAGTACCTAGACCTTACTAGAGAACTGAAAAAACTGTGGAATATGAAAGTGGCGGTGATTCAGATTGTAATTGGTGTTCTTGGGTACATTTACCAAAGGACTGGAACAAGGACTAGAGGACTTGGAAATAAGAGGACGAGTAGACACAATCCAAACTACAGCATTACTGAGATTGGCCAGAATACTGAGAAGAGTCTCGGAGCTTGAGGAGACTTGCTGTCACTCAAACTCCAGTAGAAAACCATCCACTAATGCTGTCTGAAAAACCCTCAAAGAGTAAAATAATATGCACTTGGAAAGATTCCCAAAAGCTTGGAGGCTGGAAATGTAGGAAATCGGAAGACAAGCTTAGACCATTCAAATAACAACATTGTTGAGGTCAGCCAGAATACTGAGAAGAGTCCTGGAAACTTGAAGATACTTGATGTCACTCAGATTATAGTGTAACACCATCAGCTAACGCTGGTGTAAAAAAAAAAACTCGCAAGGAATAATAATAATGATAATAATTTCGAGTGGTTTCCAAAAGAGACTGGGATAACTTAAAATCAGAGGAAGAATCGAGATCACCTAGACCACAGCACTCTTAAATTCAGTTACAACACTTACAAGAGTCCTGGAGGCCTAACGAGAATTGCTGTCACTCAAACTTCAGTAAAAAATCACCAGTTAAAAACCCACAAATGATAATAGTAATAATGATATTCATAAATATGATGATAATAAGAAGAAAATATCCACAATAATATTGAAAGAGGTAATGACAATATTGATATGATTGTGTTAATCGTTGTTAACTGCCGGTACAGCTATGCAATTATATGTGCTTCAGTTGTAAACATTTTCTGGTTCGCTGGGCAGGTGATACCTTGTTTGTTAGTCGATTCTGCAGAGGTGATTGTTGTTGTTGATGATGGTGATTGTTTTTGTTGTTGTCGTAGAGTCTGTCGGATGCCTTAGAGACTCATACGGAACAAGTTTCCACACTTATACTACTGGATTTTTCCGCTTCATTTAAGGCCGTTCCACAATACTCTACTCCATCCCTGGCACACACATACACACACACACACAAACAAACACATACACACACACACACACACACACACTCACCACACCACCACCCTCCTGGCCTCCAGGTATTACTCGTTTCTTTCCTTTCCCCTTTGTCACCAGTGTTTAATTTATCTAGTCTACAATTACACAAGAAGAAGAAGAAGAAGAAGAAGAAGAAGAAGAAGAAGAAGAAGAAGAAGAAGAAGAAGAATGGCACAACGAGGGGATGTTTAGGAGAGAAAAAACAAAAGTAGGGCTGTAAAATGCACCAACAGTGTCTCTGCTGAGGAGTAAGATCTCACCCCTATCTGGAGCTTTGTGGAATGCAGAATACCCCTTCGTTGCCATCGCTCCCAGATCCACTCTGACTCGGAGTGGTGGCATCTGATAGGACCCTATATATGGGTAAAATAGAACTGTATGACAGTTAAAGTGAGTTCAAACAAATAGCTTAAAAGTGAGTGCAAACAAAAAGCTTACGCCAAATTGAACTGTTTGAAATAGAACTGTTTGATCATTCAACTGTGTGTAAATAAATTGCAGATGTTTAAATGAATTGTAAGAGATACACAGCAATACTTGGAATCATTTAAGTGTGTGCAAAAGAATGAATTAGGTTTGTTTAAAAAGTGATCAACAAAATGGGCTTACAAATCATGAATATATTTAATATGTCGAAAGAGGATTTGGCATTAAATAAACATAAAATGGTTGATATGCCATTAAAAAAGAACGAAATAAACCAAGCTTGATGTTAAGCATAGAGCTCAGCTTCTACATTGGTAATTAAATACGAACAAAGTAATGGCTTTACTTATGTCTTATTTAATATAACATGGCTGTGGTCCAGTTAAAATGAAGTCTTTCGTATTTATAGCGAACAGATCCAAGAGACGACTGTTGTATCGTAGTATAGAAGAGATACACAGTGAAATAGAGTTAATTATTTATTAACTGAAGTGGTACACTCCAACAAAGTCTCGCGCTGTAAGTGTCACGTCTGAAGTTGGTCTTACTACTGACCGAGATCTTTCAGTACCCACGTGCTTAATAAACACGACGTCTTTTATACCTCCGAAATACCGGAAATCACGAGGTACGAACCACGATACAGCAAATACAACTATGTTTAACTTCACCAAATTACTCTAATCTAAAGTGTCCAGTCGGTTGGGGCTGTAGAATACACCGACTGCTTCTCTGCAGAGGGGTAAGACCCCCCCCTAATGAGTGTCCTGTATGTATAAACAATCTGATGGTGATGTTCCAGTAATGCTGGAGTTTTAGGGAATGCGGAGTACCCCTTCATTGCTATTGCTCCCAGGTCCACTGGCCCGGAATGATAACACCTGATAAGGCCCTATCTCTGTGTTAAATAGAACTAACTGCATACTTATGCTAAACTGAATTGTTTGAAATGGAACTGTTTTTGACATTGAAACTCTTCTTACACCAAACTGAATTATTTGATATAGAACTATTTTGACATTTAACTGTGTAAACAAAATCTGTACTAAACTGAATGAGCTGAATTACAACTGTTTGACTAAACTGAATAGCTTGAAATAGAAATGTTTTTTACAATTAAACTCACACAAAAGTGAATTGTTTGAAATAGAACTGATTATTTGTATAAAAATGGATTTGTCGTTAAATAACCAACAAAGGTTGATATGCCATAAAAACCAGACAATCAATCAATCAATCTAATCAAAAGAAAATATTTTGATATATAGAAAAAATATATCACCGTACAAATTTTCCTCAAATGTTTCTGCTGTGCTCTTCTAAAGTGTTTTGTTGACAATCTTGTCGAGCATAGGAATACAATTTGGAAGGTTTTGTAAGAAATTGTTTTTCTTAGTATGTATACTCCAATCTTTAGTATCAAATATATATATATATATATATATATATATATATATATATTCGATACTAATGATTGGTGTATACGTACAAAGAAAAAACATTACTTTGAGCACTCTGGCGAAGGAATTTTCGGCTGCCGCTCGCATAATGCAAAGCTCTTCGAACGAATTGAGCACTCTGGTATCCGGTAAGGTATAAAATGTAAAACAAACAAACGCTGCGGGTGCTGCTATTGCTACATAATACCATATAATTCCCTTGCCGACGTGGTATGCTTGTTGACCGAGCGGTCTGATACTAAGTCTAAAGTAAAGTTGGGCGGGTTTCGATCCCAGCTTTAAGCGTCCTACGTGTCTAGCCACCCTGAAGAGTTGTGATACAACGAAACAATCTGTCTGTGGATGACAATATATATATATATATATTTGCGAAGGAAGTAATGGTTCCCACTCGCGTAAGGCAAGGCTCTTCGAATGAATTGAGCTCTCAGTAGCCGTTAAGCATATATATGTAACCAAATGTAATACATAAGTGTTTAAAATTCCTTCGCATATGCTATTTTCCTCGTGGCTGTGCGGTAGAATCTTAAGTTGGCGTATAAGTCAACCGGGTTTTGATCCCAGCTTCGAGAATCTCGCGTGTCTTGCCACACTGAAGAGTTGTGAAACAACGAAACAGTCTGTCTGTGAATGACCCTATATATATTAGTCTCCTGAAGAAGACCAGGACATCCGAAACACGAATGAGTATAGTTATATGAAATATAAAAACCTTAGGTGCTGCATTCAACTTCATTTGTGAACCTTTTCCTAAGATATTTACTTTTCTTTCATTGGACCAACAAACCTTTCATATATATATATATATATATATATATATATATATATATACATATATATAATTCAGTCCATTACTACGGGGTTGTCGGGCAAAGCAGCACCTCCATTTTTGTTTTAAAATGGGTAGATTTAGTTTTATTGCCAGTTACCAGAGGCGACCGCTTTAAGAAGGAATGGGGACGGAGCTAGGACAATTTTGACACCGTACCCTTGCTAAGGAGCTCACCACGTTGAACTGTCCTTGTGTTACATCTTACCATGGTGATGCATTGGTGAAAACCTCTCTTTAGTTTCGAAACTGAGTTGCTGGGTTTATAAGGCATATATGTTTGTCAGTTGAACCACAGCGTTCTCTTTACTGTCTATAATCAGTTTTGGTAAATACTAGTCGGTACATGTGGGAATAAATTTAAAATGAATTGAAAGTCTGTCCCTGGGGGTGAGGTAATCTAACATTGTTATAAGATTTCGCCGATTTCCTAAATGCCAATAATATTCACACCTGACACACATACAGACCCCCCTCTCTCTCTTTCTCTTTCTCTCTCTCTCTCTCTTTATATATATATATATATATATATATATATATATATATATATATATATATATATATCTTCTATCTCGTTTGATATCAGACTCCATCAGTGCCTTCTTATCCTTTATCTAATCCAAAAATTGAACTATAAGAACATATATCGTATACGTGATATCTTCAAAAAGTACCGAGGCTGAAGCTGTATTTAACAAGACAAATTAACAATGACTGTGACGTTCATTTTCTTCAGAATACGGAATGTCTTTAATAAGACTGAAGCTATATTTACCAAGAGAGAAAGGAACAGTGAATTCATTTTCTTCAAAATACGAGTTGTCTTCAACAATTACCTAGATTAAAGCTGTATTTAGCGAAGCAGAAAGGAATAGTGGATTTTTTTTCCTTGAAAATACGAGATGTTTTAAACAAGCACCGTACAGAAATATATATATATATATATATATATATATATATATATATATATATATATATATATATATATATATATAAGTTAAGTAAGTTGCTCGACTGTAGTCGGGACTGACACCGAGGCTACCTTTTCAATAGCTACTGCACCGAGGTGTAGGGGAGGGCCCTACTCTTTTCCCTGCATTGATCTACTTAGACTTGTTCTGTACCTTATAATGCTGACTTTTAAGCAATGAGGCACCAAGTACCTTTTTTTAGTCTTTAGCATAAATCGACTTGGGATCGAACACACACACACATACACTATATATATATATATATATATGTGCATGATATATTAGAGGTTAGAAGACAAATAAGAATATTTCTTTGGGGTTATTTTTAAAATTGTTTTCCACTAGTTTTAATCTTCAATCAATGTCAGGAGAAATGATTTTTTAAACAGTTTTTTTAAGTTGATGTGCTCAAAAGAAGCAAAAGAAAATAAATGGTAACGTAACGTATCCATTCGCTGATTGAAAATTATTTTTTATTGTCCAAGTGATTTGATCGGCTCATTTCATGATATCAACCAACGTGAACATCTGACAGTGAGATCTACATGTGAGTGACATTTGCTATTCATAATTTCCACCAAATCCTTTTTGGCCCAGAAGTTGGGAACCGAGTTGTCTTGGACAATATCCATTGATAGTCGTCAACGTAGATAAACTGTTTGATGAGGGTTAAAGGTGACCCTAGTGACACGACATCTGATTTTCCGAACGAGAACGTCGGTTTTGTCACCGTAAGCGCCTATGGTTTCAAAAACCATCAGTTTGAAAACAAAACGATCCGTGAATGACGCATATTTCCTCAGCTTTGTTTGTGAACTATTAGATTTTGAGAAGCGTCCAACATACTCGCATATTATGACTCACCGTTCTTCATTCAAATTCAATTCAATTTCCTATGTTTATATTCGACCATATTACCGGTCCATTGGACTAATTTGTAGAGTGTTCACCAGTGACCTTGGAGGCCGGGGTTCAATCCCATGTCTAGTCATACCAGTGACTCAAAAATGGTATTTGATACCTCTTTGCGTAACACTCAGTATAATAAGGTACGTATCAAGGGTATAGTAGAGCAATCCAGGGAAAGGAACAGCGCCGTCTCTTACACCTCGGTGTTGTAACTAATGGAAAGAGACCCTTTGAAGGAGGTGCCCGTGGTGTAATGGTTATTATCGTAGGAAATGGATACGGCGACACGAGTTCAAATCCTGGACGAGATTGGTTGCATTTCACATAGCACTAATACCCTTGGGAAAGGTATGAATCTAATTATTCTCCCTCCAGCTATGGGTAAATAGTAGGGCAGACTGGTTTCTTCAGCCTTGGTGAGGCAACTAGTCAAGGAAAAGGAAAACTCTGAATTAAAACCTGTTAAACTCCGCTTAAATTTACCTTGTGTCATATCCTGCCCGAGTGGAGTGGTTGGTAACTATGGAAAAGAGCCGTTGGATCGCCTTCGACTAAAGTCACCAACTTATCACTTATTATATTCAACCGTATCGCTGACAAAAGAACTATTCTTCAACCCAGTCGACACTAAAGCATATGCTGGTGAGGCTCCAATACTGGAGTTTTGGGGAATGTGGAAAACCCTTTCATTGCCATTACTCCAAGGTCCACTGTAAACCGAAGTGGTAGTACCTGTTAGATTCCGATCTATGGGTCAAATAAAACTGCTTGACTATTTAACTCTGTTAAACTGAATTGTGAGTGTAACATAGTGATCCTAAAACCATTTAACTAAGTGCCTAAATTGAATTATTGGTTTTACGTAGCAATACGTGGAACCATTTGACTGTATGCAAATGAGTGAATTGTGGTGAATAGAATTATTAGAGTTAAATCGTAATACTTGTAACCACTACAGTGGAAGCAAACAAATAATTAATAATGAATTGAATAATTAGTGTTAAATATCAATATTTGCAACCATTTAACAGCATGCAAACTATAGCAATACTTAATTGTATGATAACAAATTAGCCTTTTTTAGAAATAAAATTACCAACAGTTCACTAGACGAACCAGACATGCAGGACACTGCTGGAGAAGCAGAGATGAACTCATAAGTGATGTACTCTTATGGACCCCCACATATAGCCGAGCAAGAGCAGGACGACCAGCACGAACATACATTCAGCAACTATGTGAGGATACGGGATGTAGTTCAGAAGACCTGCCGGAGGCGAAGAACGATAGGGAAAAGTGGCGAGAGAGGGTCAGGGATATCCGTGCTACCAGCACGACATGATGATGATGATGATGATGATACATAATATTGCACTTGGTTCGACACAAAGTGATTTACTGACGACCAACACTCTCATAATATTAATATATATATATATATATATATATATATATATATATATATATATAACCTTTTAACTATTTGCCCAGTCGGCTGAGGCTGTATAATACACCAACTGCTTCTCCGCAGAGGGGTAAGACGCCCCCCCCCCCAACAAGGGTCCTGGATATAACACTAAACAATCTGATGGGGAGGTTCCAGTGATGCTGGAACTTTGGGGAATGAAGAGCATCCCTTCATTGCCATTGCTCCCAGGTCCACTCTGGCCTGGAATGGTAGCACCTGATAGGGCTCTATCTATGGGTTTAATAGAACTAACTGCATACTAATGCTAAACTGAATTGTTGGAATTAGAACTGTTTGACTAAACTGAATGGCTTAAATAGAAATGTTTTTGACAATTAAACTGTACTTACATTTAAACAGCGTGCTTATGCTAAACTGAATTGTTTGAAATGGGACTGTTTTTAACACTGAAACTGCATTTACACTAAATTGAATTGTTTAATATAGAACTGTTTTGATATTTCACAGTATGTAAAGAATATCTGTACTTATACTAAACCGAATTAGCTGAAATAGAACTGTTTTGACAATTAAACTCTGTACTTGTGCTAAACTGAATTGTTTGAAATAGAGCTGACAATTTGCATAAAAATAGATTTGGCGTTAAATAGCCTACAAAAGTTGATATGCCATAAAACCAAACTAACCAACCAACCAACCAACCAACCATTTAACTGTGTGGAAACTAATGACAGATGTTAAATTAAATTGTTTGAGTTACATATCGGTACTTGAAATCATTTGACTGTGAGCAAAAATGATTGATAGTAAATAGAATTATTAGTGTTTGATAGAAATACTTGAAACCACTTAAACGTGTGCAAACAAGTGAGTTCTGACTCGTTTAAAATGTTATCGATAAAATATGCGTTTACAACTCACATACTTAATGTATATAAATGTATAAACAGGATTTGGCGCAAAATAATCTACAAGAGTTGAAAAGTCACAAAAAACAACCAATCAACCTTGAAGTATTCTGGTCAAAAGCCGTTATAGCATAACTTATTCTGTTCATGATTTTTATCTTAATTTATTTCCCTTTAGAATAATATTTTCTTTTATCTTTTGAATCATTTCTCTCGTGTCGTTTTTACTAAGACAAGAAGAAATTGTAAACTCTCTCTGAGATTCAAATCCATGCCCCCTTTTGCCTTGGGGGATCCAATTTAATCCAACCAATTACTTTACCCACGTGATCTTTTTTCCGCGAGTTTAGATTTAACCAATAATTCCTTTATAAATTTGTCTCTAGGTGCCTTGTTTGCTGTTAATGGTTTAAGTAACTGTCTTAATTGACCGTTTCATTTATTTTCATAAGTATAATAAATCATTGCTATTAGTGTTAGTATCAGGTGTTGAGGCTCTAATTCTAAAGGCACAGGAAGAGAGGAGTCACTTCTTTCTTTCTTTCTTTCTTTCTTTCTAGCTAGCCATTATTTTCAGATCCCCACGTATCTCGAATGGGAGGGACTGTTAAAGTTCCATCTATGATTTAAGTAGATTTATTTGAGGTAATATTTCAAATTATTTTGAACTATATCTGCTTTTATGGCATGTCAATGCCATCTTTGAACAAGAACACAGGTACTATTTAACCTATAGCAGTAGGAGAACCAGGGGGTTCTTACTTTTCCCAAAATGAACGTAAAAGCGCGAGTGGAGATCGAACTCGCTTTCTTTGAGGCTGCAGTCAAGCACGTTAACCGTTACGCCATAGAGAGACCCCCGTATAAAGTAAAGTTGGCCTCCTTACTTGAGGGTGACCCAAAGGCTCCCTTTTCAATGGATACTATTCCTAAGTGTAGGTGAGGGCTCTACTCCTTTCTCTAGATTGCTCCACTTTACCCTTGATCCTCACCTTATAGTGCTGAGTGCTAAGCAAGGCGGCATTCTGTACCATATTTTCAGTCTTTGGTGTGACCCGACTTGGGATTCAACCTCGGTCTTCCGGACCATTAGCGAACATTCTACTCGTCAAGCTAATGGACCATCATATATCTATTCTTAAAACGTTGATATTGCAACTAATTATGAAATTACCTGTTAGAATATTTTTTCATATTTCTAGAACGCCTTGTTTGATAAACAGTCAAACTTTAAGAATTATTTCCCACGTTAACTCATTCCTATGCCCAAATAAACAAGGGACGCCTAAGGAAGGCCGGAGAATACTACGGCCAAAACGTTGCGTTACAAATAACAACAATAAAGATAAGGACAGTCCGAAAAATCACACAAAATATGAAATATTTATCTGTTTAAAATGACAATTAAGACACATTTTGTAGCATTTATAGGTGGCCATAATTATTAAATTGACTTTGGCATTAAATAACCCAACAAGGGTTGACATGCGGTAAAACCCAACAACCAACAAACCTACCAACATCACCGTATTCAATTTTGACATTTTAAAAAATTCTAATGGCTTTTCAAATCTTTTTAGAGCAACTTGTTTGGTTCGTCAATTCTAAGACAGTGATGAACAGTGATAATCGGAACTCTAAGTTTACCTAAAACTGATTTACTAGCAGGATGGAGCAAGTAAGCACTTATTTGTATAGTTGTCATATCTAGGACACTCGTTGGAAGGAGGTCTTACCCCTCTGCAGAGAACCAGTCGGTGTATTCTACAGCCCCAGCCAAGTAGGCAAAAATTATTTCGTAATATACGAGGATCATTGAATAAGTTTCCAGACTTTTTTCGTATGGACACTTTTATTGATAGTACACACATGAAACTCTAGTACCCTTTGAAGTAATCTCCTCCGGCTGCAATGCACTTGTACCATTCCAACAACTTCTGAAAGGTCCTATGGAAGTCCTCTTGTGTGAGCGTGTCAATGACCTTCGACACAGCCTCTTTCATCTCCTCAATTGTCTCATAACGACAGCCTCTGATCTTAGGAAATAACCAAAAGACTCAGGGACCAACGTCTGGACTATAGAGAGGCTGAAGAACTGTCTTGATGCCCATCTTGGTCAAATAGTCAGTGACAAGGATAGAGTTGTGGACTGGTACATTGTCCTGGTGGAAATGCCACTGACCCGATTTGAAGAGTGCTGGCCTCTTCCGATGAAATCTCTTCCTGGACTCCCTTAAAACCTCAACATAGTACCCCTAACCCTAACCCTTTGCCCAATCAACTCTGGTTTATTGACTTCCTTACTCCTCCAACACCTCTCATCATCCCTCACAGACTTCCTGCCTTCCTTGAATCTCTTATGCCACTCAAAAGCTGATGCTCGATTCATGCAAGATGCTCCAAAAGCTGTTTGAAGCATTCCATACGCGTCTGTGGCATCTGTAGCTGTTCCTTTGAACCTGAAATCATAAAAATTGGCCAGTCATCTCAGAAGATGTATAGAATTAACATATTAAATTTTCAAGAGTCTACGATAATTTTAACTGCCAGTACAAAAATTTTGGAAACGTATTGACTGCACCAAGTACTATGGAAACTGATAATAATGACATTATTCAATAGAAAAGATCTTTTCACTGAAGACAAAAAAATTAACTTGTTTGCTATTTCTAAGTGTGATGCTTACACGTATGGTCTTCCGTAGTGAAAATAGTTTCGCCACATTCAACAAAATAATTACCTTGAATCGTTTTAGTAGTGCAGCCCGCCTGATCAGGAGCTATGTTTTATGCGGCCTGCTTCTCGAAAAAGTTTGCTCATGCCTAGCTTAAATGCCAGTGAGAGGGTGCAAATATGAGGTATCCAGTGAGAATTGAACTCACTATTCTGTAGAAATAGGCCTGACACTCTAGAAACATCTATCAAAATTATCGACTCGAAGATTAAAGTATAAAATAGGACCTTTAAAAAAATCTTCCTTTCTTTTACGATTGGGATAATTACGTTATACGATGTAATCACGCATCGCCAACTATTGGTCAGTAATTTATGAACCTATCATAATCGATTAAGCTATCGAATTTACATCTAAAACTGAACAGTTGATTCTATGCCTGATTGAGTCTGATGTAAAAATATCGAACGCGCGAAATGGTTGATTTGGCTGGAAATTATTTTGTTAGCTATATTTTTTGTCATGACACCGGGAAAAGAAAAATAAATAAATCAATAAAACATACTCTGACTTGTCAGCGACATTGCAAGGAAACGTTGAAGCGAGTGACGCGTTCCGAAATTTCTATTGAATTTTCTCTCGATCAGAAAGCACTTCGGCAAAAGAAAAGAAACAGAAAATGCTTACTGAAAAAGTGAAGACATGAAAATATAATATAATCATATATAGGTATGAAGTTATTTATGTAATCTATGTATCCACGTGATTATATATATATATATATATATATATATATATATGTGTGTGTGTGTGTGTGTGTGTGTGTGTGTGTGTGTGTATATATATATATATAAATATATGAATATAAATGCTTTAGGCAAGTGAATGTATTAGGAATATTTTTTAGATAACGCTTTGATACTCTTATTAAGCAGAGCCGATTTAAAATCTAGAATATTAAAATGTTCATAATGTCAAATACAGCCCATGATTCTGACTTTCACGTACTTCGGGCTGAAAATTGTTAGTTGAATTTCAGTATTGTGTGAGGTAATTTGCCAATATACTGATCGTGTGTATAAAAGAAAAGAGATAAAAGATAAAGAAAGAAAAAAAGAAAAAGTTACCAGTTAAGTATAAAACGTCCCCCTTTTCAAAATACACACTTGGTCTTCATTTTGTCCTTTGCGCACTGCTGTGACTAATATATGCGTTCCAATTCCAGGGAGATAGTTCTTCTGTTCACATCTAATACCTCTAAAAGGTTAAAGGTCCGGTTCACTTTCTGATGACTGAAGAATCCACTTCGAAAAAAAAAAAAATAAGGAAAAAATGCCGACAGAGCCGGATAATCTTTTAACCGTTGCTCACCTGAAAAGAGACACTACACTACCTCAATCTTGTTTTATATTCAAATGGGGGGAGATGGGTAAATTCTACTCGCTTTCCAGTGTCTAGAAAAACTCTATTCTATTTTTCATCATCATCATCAACTGCACGGATTCGCTTGCCATCCGTCCTGGAACAATTCTAGTGACTGCTACCCTGTTGACTAGGGCTTCTGAATACACTGACTTCATCTCTACAGAGGATTAAAATACCCACCCCAGTGGGGATTCCTGTTGGCTGTGAATGTCGACTCGTAATATCAGAACACCCCTTTTTTTGGGGGGGAGGTAGTTGTACTGCTCAACAGGGGATATAGTTAGCGTATTCTATGCCCAACCTATATAGGGAGTTATAATTTTTTGTTTTTGTTAAAATTCCAGGTCTAACAACATCACTGAAAGAGAAGAAGTTGATTGGTTTGGTTTGGTTTCATAGCATATCTACCATTGTAGGTTATTTAATGCCAAACCCATTATATATATATATATATATATATATATATATATATATATATATATATATATATAATTTGTAATCACATTTTGTTGATAACATTTTTAAGTGAGCCTGAGGTCATTATTTTGCACAGAGTTAAATGGTTTTAGGTATTTTTATGTAACAATAACAATTTAACATCAGTCATTTTTTGAACACATTTCAGTCAGTATACATGACATGCAAAAGATTAGTTTGTCGGGAATTTCATCTTTAAATGAGTTATTTATTATTTGCAGTCAAATAGTTTCAATTATTTTTATCTAACTCTAACTATTCGATTCAATATTACTCATTCGTTTGCACACAGTTAAATCGTTCTATGTACTGCTACGCATCCCAAACAACCCAATTAAACATCAAACAGTTCTATTTCAAAAAATTCAATTTAACAGACGTCATTCATTTGCACTGTTTCGAATGTCAAATAGTATGATTTAACTCATGCATAGAACCCTATCAGGTGCTCTCACTTCAGACTAGAGTGGACCTGGGAATGATGGCAATGAAGGGGTACTCCGCATTCCTAAAAGCTTCAGCATTACTCGAGCCTCACCATGAGATACTTTAGTGACATATCTCGTAAACTAATTGTGGAGGGGGTGTTACCCTTCTGCAGAGATGCAATCGGTGTATTCTATACACCCCTCTCCAGCCGACTGGGCAAAGAAGCTGAGACAAAACTAACCGATTCAAGGTCATCTAATAAAGAGCACTCAAAGAATTATGTAACAATTGCATCTCTTCCCACTTATCTCTTTTCTTCGTCCATAACATTTCATTAGCTTGTTTGTTTTCCTGCTTGCTTTATACCGATAAACCCCTAGAGTGATTAGAAAGTTTTGAAGAAACTTGACAGCTAAACTCCTTTGACCTCAAATGGTGCTTTAAATGTATTTGGTATTTGTTTGGCGGGGGGGACATTGGAACATTTTGGCACGGAATTGATCCGGAAATTCCCATTCATATATATGTATTTACCAAGTCCGCCACACGAAAAGGATGTGACACAAGGTCAATTTTAAGCAGAGTTTAACACATCTCAATTCAGAGTTTTCCTTTTCTTAGGCTGGTTGCCTAACCAAGGCTAAAGAGCCCAGTTTGACCTACTATTTACCCATAGCTGAAGGGAATATAGTTGGATTCATACCCTTTCCAAGGATTTGAACTCATGTCACCGTATCCATTTCTTATGACGATAACCATTATACCACAGTTCGTACTCCAGTCGCGCTATTACGTTCACTTTCGGGCAAATACCCTTGGGAAAGGTATGAACCCCCTTATTCTCCCTCCAGCTATGGGTAAATAGTAGGACGGACTAGGTTCTTCAGCCTTGGTGAGGCAACTAGTCTAGGAGAAGGAAAACTCTGAATTCAAAACCTGTTAAACTCCGCTTAAAAATTGACCTTGTGTCATATCCTGCCCGAGCGGAGGGGTTGGTAAATAGTACCATTATACCACAGGAACCCCCAGATTCTCATTCGTATGGAAAGTAAATAAAATGGAAATCTGCCCGTAGGTATAGCACATATACTTCTACATGGAGATGCCTGAGATGTAATGGATATTGTCGTAGGAAATGGACACGGCGGCACGAGTTCAAATCCTGGACGGGGCTGATTGTATTTCACAAAACTCTTATGCCCTTGGGAAAGATATGAATCCTCTTATTCTCCCTCCAGCTATGGGTAAATAGAACAGTGTGGGTTCTTCAGCCTTGGTTAAGCAGCCAGTCTAACAGAAGGAAAACTCCGTATAGAAATTGACCCAATGTCAATGCTGTCCGTGCGGATTGGTCGGTAAATACATACATCTCTTTAAGATTGTCTCGGAAATATTTGAAATAGAGCGCATCGGACATTGTAGCCTAAAATTGATCACAGAGGTCTAATTCTCTCAGAAAGCTCATAAAACTGGCATCCCCAGGGTTTTCCCCCTAAAGTCTGTATTCCTATAACCCAAGCTACGCATTACTTACTCTATAAAAACTATTCCGTACAAACTGAAAATATATTTATTTATTCAATATAATGTATTATTAATTTCAAATGATTATAATTGGTGTGATTTGATTTGGTTTTATGGCATATCAACCATTGTTGGTTATTTAATCCCAAATTCTCTTTGTACATATATATTTTTTAATTATATATGATTTGTTTTAGCTGTGTTTTATAGCATATCAACCATTGTAGGTTATTTAATGCTAAAATCTCTTTGTACATATATATTAGATATATATGATTTGGTTTTGTTGTGTTTTATGGCATATCAACCATTGTAGGTTATTTAATGCCAAATTCTCTTTGTACATATATGTATATTAATTATATATCATTTGGTTTAGCTGTGTTTTATAGCATATCAACCATTGTAGGTTATTTAATGCTAAAATCTCTTTGTACATATATATCCAATATATATGATTTGGTCTGGTTGTGTTTTATGGCATATCAACCATTGTAGGTTAATTAATGCCAAATTCTCTTTGTACATATATATTAAATATATATGTTTTGGTTTGGTTGTGTTTTATGGCATATCAACCATTGTAGGTTAATTAATGCCAAATTCTCTTTGTACATATATATTAAATACATATGTTTTGGTTTGGTTTAGTTGGGTTTTATATCATATCAACCATTGTTGGTTATTTAATGCTAAAATCTCTTTGTACATATATATTAAATATATATGATTTGGTTTGGTTTGGTTTGGTTTGGTTTTATAGCATATCAACCATTGTTGGTTATTTAATGAAAAATCCACTATGTACATGCATACTAAATATATATATGATTTGTAAACATATTTTGTAGATAACATTTTTAAATGCGCCTGAGCTAATTTTCTGTTTCGCACGCTGTGGCTAAACAATGCATTGCTTTCTTCTCAGGAATAGATGCTACTGCTCTGGACCATAGTTTGAAAAACAGGCTGAAAAACAAGAAACGCAACCTCATCAGCCAAAAGTCTGAAAAAATAAATAAATAATAAACCCGAAAATACCGTTAATACAGACTAACACCAATAATAATGTTTTTAATAATGTGTTCTTCCAATATCAATAACCTGCAAATATTTTTTTAAATTCCTTGTTGAGCTTTTCGAAATTCAAGGATTGGTTTGGTTTCTTTGTTTAATGATATACCAACTTTTTTTTGGTTATTTAATTCCAAAGCCATCCTTGTAGAAGAAAAGTAATGGCACTATTTAACCCATTCCAAAGGATGGGGAGTAAGTGTGTTCATGGCTTTCTTAAGGGTATTAGTCTAAAAGTGAACGTAATAGTGCAACTGGAGTTCGAACTCGCTTACTACGATTCTACAGTCCATTACGTTAGCCACTACGAGACGGAAGATTTCCCTTCTGAAATTCTAATTCATGTATATTCATGAATTTATCAGTATCTGTCACATTAGCTAATAAAAAGCTCGAGTGAGGAAGTGCTCTTGTGGATGCCAATTTTGTTAGCTCTCTTAGCGAATTGTAAAAATTCTGCATCGATTTCAAGTTGAAATATTCGAGGTATATCTCTGATATAGTGTCTATTACAAGTGGTGTAAATTTACCTTGGTGTAGTATCTATTGAAAAAGGAGCCTTTGGGTCACCCTCGACTACGGTCGCCGACTTTACTTACTTATTAAAAAAACTCTTTTTCAGTTCAGCCCAGTCGGCTGAGGCTGCAGAATACACCAACTGCATCTCTGCAGAGGAGTAAAACTCTGCAAACGAGTGTCCTGATATGACACTAAACAATCTGATGGTGAGGCTCCAGTAATGCTGGAGCTTTGAGCAATGCAGTGTACCCGTTTACTGCCATCGCTTCCAGGCCCACTCTGGCCTGGAATGGTAGCACCTGGTAGGGTCCTATTTATGGGCCAAATAGAACTATTTGACATTTAAACTGAGTGGAAGCAAATGACTTATACTAAAGTGAATCGTTTGGTTATTTAACTGTGCATAAACAAATGATTGGTTTGGTTGCTTGGGTTTTATGTCATATCATCATTTGTTGGTTATTTAATGCCAAATCCATTTTTATACAAATAATCAGATCAAATTTCAAACGTTTCAATTTAGCAGGAGTAAACAGTTTAATTGTCAAAAACATTTCTTTTTCAAGGTATTCAGTTTAGTCAAACAGTTCTATTTCAAACCATTCAGTTTTGCGTAAGTACAGTTTCTATGTCAAAACACTTCTCGTAAGTCCAGTTTTAATGTCAAAACCTGTTCTATTTTAAACAATACAGTTCAGGATAAGTACACGGCTTAAATATAAAAATGTTCTATTTCAAGTAACTTACTTTAGCATAAGTATGCCGGTTTATTCTATTAAACCCATAGATAGGGCTCTATCAGATGCTACCACTCAGGGCCAGAGTGGACCTGGGAGCGATAGCCATGAAGGTGTGCTCCATATCCTCCAAAGCTCCAGCAACACTGGAACCTCACTATCAGATTGTTTAGAGTTATATCCAGGATACTCGTCGTGGATTCTATTTCAAGCAATTCAGTTTATTCAAACAGTTCTAATTCAACCAACTCAGTTTAGTATAAGTATAGATTTTGTTTACACACAGTTAAATGTTAAAACAGTTCTATATTAAACAATTCAGTTAAACGTAAGTACAGTTTCAATGTCAAAAACTGTTCCATTTCAAACAATTTAGTTTAGCATAAAAGTGCAGTTTAAATGTAAGCACACAGTTTAATCGTCAAAAACATTTCTATTTCAAGCTATTCAGTTTAGTCAAAAAGTTCTAATTCATATTATTCAGTTTAGCATATGTACGCAGTTGAGTTCTATTTAACCCATAGATAGGGCCCTATCAGATTCTACCACTCTGGGCCAGAGTGGACCTGGGAGCGATGGCAATGAAAAGGTGCTCCTCTTTCCCCAAAGCTCAAGCATCACGGGAACCTCCTTTTTTATTTGCATTTATGTAGAGGCCAATCATCATTATCATCATCATCATGTCGAGCCACTAGCACGGATATCCCTGACCCTCTCTCGCCACTTCTCCATATCATTAATCGCCTCTGGCAGGTCTTCAGGGCTACATCCCGTATCCTCACATAGCTGCTGTATGTATGTTCGAGCTGATCGTCCTGCCTTTGCTCGGCCATATTCGGGGGTCCATTGGAGTACATCACTTATGAGCTCGTCCTTGCTTCTCCAGAAGTGTCCTGCATGTCTGGTTCGTCTAACTTGGATAGTTTTCGTGATGGGAACTTTTCTTTAATTACTGGTTATTATCTTTTAATCCCTTTTGAATATCGGCAAATTTTTCTGGCCATACTACTGATAATGCAACTTGACATGAGAGTCGCGGAATTCCACATCTCTGACAAAAAAGCCATAAAACAACATCTAATAACAAAGAGTAAGAAAGACAAATCCTCCGATACAAGAACGATCCTCAATAATAATACAAAAATCATTTTTGAAAATAACAATAAAAATCGCCTGCAAAAACAATATAAAAACTCATAGCAACAATAAAACACAACTCCTTAGGACGACCAGCGAGATTTTTTAAAGCGCTTGGGCTAGTATAGAGCACTTTCTTCACCGCCTTGACCCAGATATAAGGAAAATAATAAGACGACTTGAAGGTCTTCACTTTAAAATCCTAAAAAGAAAATACTCTCCGATCATCAACAGAACATGCTTTAAAAATGATTTCCTGCCTAAGCACACACACACACACACACACAACATATATATATATATATATATATATATATATATATATACTGTCATCCACAGACAGACTGTTTCGTTGTATCACAATTCTTCAGTTGGGCTAGACACGTAGGACGCTTGAAGCTGGGATCAAAACTCGCCAAACTATACGTTCGACTTAGTATCATACCGCTCAGCCCGCAAGCGAACCACGTCAGCGGGGGAATTATAAGGCATTATGTAGTAGCTTTCGTATGTTTACATTTTTGCCTTACCGGATACCAGAGTGCTTAATTCATTCAAAGAGCTTTGCATAATGCAAGTGGCAGCCGTTAATCCTTCACCAGAGTGCTCATTTATATATATATATATATATATATACGCGTACACACAGGAGGCATCCACGTGGTGTTATGGAAACGGCGACACGAGTTTAAAACCTGGACCAGACTTTAAATTTCTCATAGTAAAGGTATGAATTCAATTATTCTCCTTCAAGATATGGGTAAATAGTTGAGCAGACTTGATATAGAAGTAGAAGGAAAACTCTGAATGAAAACCTGTTAAAAAACAGACATTGTATCACATCCTGTTCGGGCACAGGGTTAGGTAAATACATGTACACACACACAACGAAGACTTGCCTCTGATGACAGGAAGCAAGGAACACACACACACGCACACACACGCAAATACTCGCGCGCGCGTATGTGTGTGTGTGTGTGTTCATGTGAGTATGTATGTGTAGGCGTAGGAACGAACATATACACAAATGTATATATATATATATATATACGCACGATTCCTACATACACTTCACACTTCATTCCAAGTTACACTTGTGCTAACACAAGAGATTTTAAAATGCTATTTTATTCATAGAGCACGTATAACGGGTCATATGTATCATGATTTATTTAAGAAATCGTTATATATATATATATATAATATCTTAAAAATATATATATATATATATATATATATATATATATATATATATATCATGGTTATTAAAATCATGTATATATACATGAAAATTGTGTTCAAATTATTCACTTACAAATCATATGTACGAGGATCATTAAATAAGTTTTCAGACATTTTCGTATGGACATTTTTATTGATAGTACACGCATGTAACTCTAGTCCCCTTCGAAGTAATATTCTCCGGCTGCAATGCACTTCTTGTACCGTTCCAACAACTTCTGGAAGGCCCCATCGAAGTCCTCTTGTGTGAGCGTGTCAATGACCTTCGTCACAGCCTCTTTCATCTCCTCAATTTTCTAGACTATAAGGAGGGTGTGGAACTGTCTTGATGCCCATCTTGGTCAAATAGTCTGTGACAAGGATGGAGTTGTGGACTGGTGCATTAACCCGGTGGAAATGCCACAGACCCGATTTGATGAGTGCTGGCCTATTCCAACGGAATCTCATCCTGAACTCCCTTAAAACCTCAACATAGTACCCCTAACCCTAACCTTTTGGCCAATCAACTCTGGTCTATTGACTTCCTTACACCTCTCATCATCCCTCAAAGACTCCCTGCTTTCCTTGAATCTCTTATGCCACTCAAAAACTGATGCTCGATTCATGCAAGATGGTCGAAAAGCAGTCTGAAGCATTCCATACGTTTCTGTGCCATTTTTTCCAAGTTTTAAACAGAATTTTATTCCATATCATTCTTCTAAAGTGTCCTCACGTCCAGATTGCATTTTTCAAGTTTAAAACAGAATTTTATTGCATATCTTTCTTCTAAAGTGTCAGATTGCATTTTTGAAATTCACCAGCTGTGACAATCAGGCTTTAGTAGGGCGTATTCTAATTCGTGCTATAGCTGTTCATTTGAACCTAGAATCATCTCATAAGATGTATAGCAATAAGATATAAAATTTTCAAGAGTCTACGACAATTTTAAATGCCTGTACAAAAAAAGTCTGGAAACGTATTGAAGGCACCACGTATGTATGTATGTATGTATGTATGTATGTATGTATGTATGTACCTTGAATACATGGGCTTAAACCAGTGCCAGTATGTGTCGTCAGTGATGTTTTAATCTTCTGGATTAAAACATCACTGACGACATATATATTGTATAAAAATTATGGTCCTTGCAGAAATTGTTATATATATATATATATATATATATATATATATATATATATATATATATATATATGATGATTCGGTAGGTTGATTGGTTGTTTTGTTTTACGACATATCAACCCTTTTCGGGTCATTTAATGGTGTATTAAGTCATAAATGTTTTGTATAGTTTTCATATCAACTTTTGTTGGTTATTTAATGCCAAATCCATTTTTATCGATAGAAACAGTTCTATTTCAAACAGTTCGGTATAGCATATATATATATATATATATATATATATATATATATATATATATATATATATATTTAGGATTTTCATTAAATATATATATTTGTGTGTGTGTGTGTGTGTGTGTGTGTGTGTGTGTGTGTGTGGAACTATATATATATATATATATATATATATATATATATATATATATATATATATATATAAGGCTTCCTAAAATGCGCATAATTTTTATGAAATATAAATGAACAAATTCAATTTAAGACTTGACTACTAGGTGATATTTTTAAAATCATTTTCCTTTACATTGTTTTATTTTTTTTCTCTATTTTAGCTGTGATCGATCTTTATACGAAATATCATGTTGGAAACTTTTCATTTTGGTGCATTCTCTTTTCTTTTCTTTTCTTTTCTTTCTTTTTTTTAGGTTTTTTTTTTTTTCGTGTTTATTCACTCTTTCCAATCATCTATTTATTTTTCGATTCTTATTTCATTTTTCAATTATTATTTTCTTTTTTTTTTTCATTAATTCATCGATTCATTTTATTTATTTATTTCTATTTTTATTTCTTTTTTTTCTTTCATTCATTCATTTATTCGTTCTTTCTTTTTTTTTCTTTCTTTCTTTCCATCTTCATATCGAATTTTTTTCCCTTCATTTATCATTCCATTTTTCCCTTTCATTTTTTTCATTCATTTTCTTTCTTTCTGACTTTCTCTTCTTTTTTTTTCAACTTTTCTCCTTTTATTTCTTATTTATTCTTTTTTCTTTCTTTCTTTTCTCTTTTCTCTTCTTTCTTTCTTTTTTTTTTTTATCTATTTATCATATTGATACCTTTCATTCTTTTAATTTCTTCGGAATGTATTCTTTCTTTCTTTCTTTCTTTCTTTCTTTCTTTCTTAAGCCATTTTAAACCTTTTTTTTATCTTTCCTTGTAATATCTTCTCGTCATTCATTCTCTTCCGAATGTATTCCTTCTTCGGTTCTTTTCTTACTCTTTCTTTCTTTCTTTCTTTCTTTCTAATTACTTTTTATGTTTTTAACCTCGCATTGTGATATCTTCTGATGCCTTTCTTTATCATTTTTTAATTCTTTTTTTTTATTCTTTCTTTTTCCTTTATTAGTTCTTCTTCTTCTTCTTCTTCTTCTTCTTCTTCTTCTTCTTCTTCTTCCCGATCTGTTTTTCCTTTCTTTACCACTTATCGTGATATCTTCAATTCTTTTCTTTTCTTTTTTTTTATTCATTATCTTCTGTATGTAGTTTTTCTTTCTTTCTTCCATTCCTCTTTCCTTTTTCTTTTTACTTTTTTATTGGTTCGTTTCTTATTTTTTTCTTTCTTTCTTTCCTCCCTATACGGACGTTTTTAATCTTTTTTTAACCTTTCTTTACTGATATTTTCGTTTTATTCATTCTCTTACGAATCTGTTCTTTCTTTCTTTCTTTCTTTCTTTCTTTCTTAATCTCATTCAGATTTATTTCTGGCCCAGTCAGGTTGGGCTGCAGAATACACCGACTGTTTCTCTGCAGAGGGGTAAGACTCCCCCAATGACACTAAACAATCTGATGATGAGATTCCAGTAATTCTGGAGGTTTTAGGGAATGCGGAGTACTCCTTTATTGCCATCGCTCCCAGGTCCACTCTTCCCTGGGGTGGTAGCACCTCATAGTGTCCTATCTATGGGCCAAATAGAACTAAACAGTATACTTATGCTATACCGAACTGTTTGAAATAGAACTGTTTCTATCGATAAAAATGGATTTGGCATTAAATAACCTACAAAAGTTGATATGAAAACTATACAAAACATTTATGACTTAATACACCATTAAATGACCCGAAAAGGGTTGATATGTCGTAAAACAAAACAACCAATCAACCTACCGAATCATCGATCAGTAAAATTCTAAAAAAACACCTGTTCAAGTTTACGAGGAAAAAAATTTCTTTAAATCTTTTTTTTTTTTTTTTAGTGATGGACAGCTATCGATAGGTTATCGATCATATGGAAATCAAACCTGACCGATAAAATGAAACGCAGTTTCTTCCAGGCTGCAATTGTGTCGATACTGCTATATGGATGTACTACTTGGACGCTGACTAAACGGTTGGAGAAGAAGCTAGACGGCAATTATACAAGAATGTTGCGAGCAATATTGAACACGTCCTGGCAGCAACATCCCACAAGGCGCCAACTATACGGTCACTTACTACCTATCACGAAAACTATACAAGCTAGACGAACCAGACATGCCGGACACTGCTGGAGAAGCAAGGACGAGATCGTAAGTGATGTACTCCTGTGGACCCCTGCATATGGCCAATCAAAAGCAGGACGGCCAGCTCGAACATACATACAGCAGCTGTGATGATACGGGGTGTAACCCTGAAGACCTGCCAGAGGCGATGAATGATAGGGAGACGTGGAGAGAGAGGGTCAGGGATATCCGTGCTAGTGGCACGACATGATGATGATGATAATGATATTTTTTT